>CM040241.1:35649669-35716600 GCA_022545495.1 Chrysanthemum lavandulifolium | reverse complement strand
TATTTTCATGTTAACCGGTGAGGCAATACATGTAGATACAAAACAATATCTATAGTCATATGTTAGACTTGTGAATGATATCTTTGCAAATAATGAGTCCAGGTTATTAGTCTCGGTAAGTCATCTAAGTCATCCCAAATGGGTGAGGAGATGTTGGTGGTGTTGCACAAAGTTTGATAGGTACAAGCTTTGGAGACTTTGGTAGTGAAGTCGTTTGGATGATGGTGGGTGATTTTGGTGATGGAGTTGGAGTACTCAAGTTTAGAAAGTTCACATCTTGAATGGGTGATGAGATGTTGAGAGGTAATGAGTCCGAGGATGAAGAGCTCAAGTTAATGAAGCAACAAGATCGAATGCTAATCCTAGTGGTTTTCTTAAGTGGCTTATTTGAGGTTAAGGATTTAGTCATTTTGACTTTGCTTTAAGAAATGCTAAGCTTGAGGAAAAGTAACAATGAAGGTGTGAAAATGATCATCTTGAATGTGTCGATTTATGGAACTAAGTTCATGGATTTGATGTTAATCCATACAAAGATGGTAGTTTCTAATGAGATGGAAGTGTCTAAAGTCATGTCAAACATCCTAAGTTAATCCATTGAGGATGTGTTGAGTGAGGTATGAAAGATATGCATTAACAACTATCCTAGAAACGAAGTTTGGTAAATTAGATTGCAGGATTTAGTAAAATTCAATAACTTACTTGTAGGATTCACGGCACCATTTCTTTACAGTAGGAACCCTTAAATTGGTGCCGCTTTGGTCCGCTGTCTGGTATGGCGGTACCAAAATCCATAACAGATGGAACCAAATTAATGGTGCCGTCGGTCCGTGGAGACCGTAAATCTTCTGAGACCCATTTTTAGGTGTCGGGGACTTTTTGAAACACGAAAATTTTCTCAAAACATATGGCATTAACTATTTCTAGTTAGGAACAGTCAATAACGCATACACAAACATAATGGAGCATTGATTTTGAACAAGGGCTAACGATTTTCACATATAAGTGAAAATGGGTAAAATTTGATAACACCAGTGTGCTATCCCCCTGCATGAACCGGTTAGCATACATCAATGTTTTAAGTTAGTTTATCATCCTACGAAGCAAAAACACATAAATGACATCATACAACAGTGTTTTTGTCCTTGTACCAAACACTCTCTTAAAAACTCTATTTTTCAAAGTACTTGACAAATTTAGTTAGTACTCATTGCTAAGTGAGTTATGACATTTCATAAGTTATGTGAGATTTTAGTATAACCTATGCAAAGAAAGTTATCTAATTCTACAAGTGATGGTTAAAACAATTTTTCAACTTAGTGCACAAAATCTAGCAAAGAACTATTGTGCATAAACATGAAATTGTCAAATCAAGCGAATAAATAACATGGCAAGATTGACACTTATATTAAGCAAACAAACAAGTGTAAACACCAATTTGAAAATAAGAAAGCAATATATATGCAAACAACATAAACAAGTGGTCATTTAGCATAGCATAAAATGAAAGACACTTTTCGTCATTTTGCGTTTAAATATGACGATGTATACCAAGCTTGATTAGTTTCCTTTAAACATATTACCAAATTATTTAGTTTCAAAGGAAGTTGTATCAAAGTTCTAAGAATACCAACTTAAATTGCTTGATTCAAAATTTTGAGTTTTTATGTTAAGCGAAACTCAATATTTTAGACATACTGTAGTATTTGGTCTATTTCACTTATTTAAAATTAGACTCAGGCCATGAGTATTTTTAAATGAAAGTAGACTCAATTCCTTTAAAATGATAGGTGGTTCGACTAAATGCGGAATTACGGTTAATTAGTTATGATTTTTGAAGTTGTCCAAAATCATCTTATCTGACAGACGGATTCCACGGAACCAAATAAAGGGATCCGCCTTTATAAGATTTGGTGCCGTGGTCCTCTCGAGACGATTCACTAAAATTAGTATTTGACATAGAGAAAACGTGTGCGACTTACTAGATTTCATAGTAAACATATAATACACATATTTAACAACATATCTACTTATGTAACTTATCTTAAACATTTACTGAGGTGATTTTTCAACTAGATTTATAGTTATCCCAAACACTCCTTTAAAATCATATTTTTTAGTAAATTTTCTATGAGCACACAATACAATACTTACTAGTTCTTTCAACAAACTTTTTATTTTACTTTTCAAGAAACCCTTCAAGCTTGTATACAAAGTTACATTTAACAACAAAATTTCTAAGTATAACAAGCAAAGCATATTTCATATTATTTTTCGCTTCAATGGTAATTTGATACATGGATCGTACTCTATTTTTAAAAACCATTTGTTTTGAAAATAAGAGCTACGTGGCTCTGATACCAATTGTGGAAACGTAGGGGGGGGGGTGAATACGTTACCGTTTAAAAACTTTAGATCTTTAGTATCAAATCGCTTATTAAGCTTGTTATAATATGAAAGTACCAATTATTGTTTGTGACTAATATAAAGCATGGTAAACCAAGTTGTCACACAATCATGAACATCAAACCACATCACAAACAATAGTATAGTGCAAGTATAAAAGTAAAGAGATAAAGAAAGGAAAGTGCAAACCGAACACGGATTTATAGTGGTTCGGTCACGGATCTCCTTTCCGCCTACTCCACTCCCGAGTACCCAACTCGAGAGTTACTTCACTAAATCAACAAGCTCCCTTCTCGGCGGAGAAAACCTTACAATCGCCGCTACACTTTTTCCGTACAAAGCTAAACACTGGGTTCTAGTTCGAGGTAGAACCAACCTAACGTCGCCTATACAATATTTCCGACACTAAGCTAGATGTCGAGTTCTTTTACAAGGGTACAACCACTCCCAATATGTTTTATGGCCCAACATAATAAACCTTGTGTTTTATGGCATAAACACATAAACCATCTAATCTAGTTCGGTGAAAGTGTTGTTATGATGCAATGATGTTTACACTAATGATCCATGACACAAATTTATAATGGATATGAATAACTACTTCTAAATGAACTTCCATTGATAGGAAGCCTTCATGATGAAGATCACAAGTTCCTAAACTTCTTGTGATAGATCTTCAACTTGTGGTGAGTGGGGATGGCTAGATCTCCAAGATTTCCTTGGTTGATCAAAGAGTATGCTTACAACAAAGATGAATGTTAGAAGCATTATGATCATGATCATTAGGGTGTTTAATGTGTGTTACTACATTGTTAATGATTGATCTAAATGTATGCAAGAAGGTGGAGAAGATGTGCTTTGAAGTGGTGAAGAAATGGGAAAACAATGGGCTTATTTATAGCCAAAAGTGATCGGGGCGTCCACGGACCACGGACCCTTAAAAGGTTCCGCCTTTATGCAATTTGGTGCCGTGGGTGCACGACACAAAATCAAAAAAATCTTTCTTCAAATCTTTCCAAGATATTACCAAATCTTACTAAGATCACATTTGATATATTGAGTATCAATCTAACCAAAATATTCAAGTGATCTTCCAAGGATTTCAAAGATGATGCATGACATGATGTAACATGTATTTCCATTTTTAGATTAAAGGTTTATCAAGGTAAACTTGTAAAATGTATTATGTAACTAGTTAATAAAATGTCTTTGAAATACTTGTGAATGCAACATGTAAAATGAAGTTCGAAATAGAATGGTTAACCTATTAAAATACTTAGTGACTCTAAATGTATTTGAAACATTCTAAATGATTTGTTAATGGGTTTGATCATAATGCCACATAACAAACATGTACGAACTGTGTTGTAACATACGCGGACTTGAGACAATGAGAGGTGTTGAATGTATGTTGAGACAAAGTGTGATTACAAGTAACTTGTACATTTTACGTTATGTATTACAAGTTACATGTTTGTCATCAATCAAAACAAACGAGGCGTATAGATTAAATATCATAGTATTTGCACTAACAATCTCCCCTTTTGATGATGACAAAGATATGTAAACGTAATAGAAAGTAAAATGTAAAGGTTACTTGTATCCTTACTACCTTTACCTTTTCGTTTACACTCTTCTCCCTTTGTCGAAACAAAAGGGCGTGTCCTGGAGTTTAACTTCATTTCTCCCAAAAGGCGAGCTTGCATCATCCCTAGTGAAGTTAAATCGTCTACTTCAATCCGTTCCTTGTTAGGTAGCGGATCCATGGATCAAATTAAGAGGCTTAACCTACATCAAGGTTAGTTTTATGCAACAAAATTATGAGAAATATATGAAAAGAAAATGCATAGCAATGTTGGCCTATTTTCTCCACTTTTATCGAAGCACAAATGCTTGTTGAAAAGTGAGAATGATGCTAAATGCGTGCATGCTCCCTCGACGGTTGCTCCCCTTGTTTGAGGCGTGGGTATGATTAAAACCTAAAAAACAAATATTTGTGCAAAACTATATTCGTCATTGGACGAGTAAGTGATATACAACAAAGTGTGTATAAGATGCATTCAAGAAATTATTTACGTGATGAGGTTAAAATTTCATCTAATTTATCTATGGGTAGAGTGTCCCATTTAAGATGCCTAGCTTGACTCTTGTGGCAAAATGTACTTCTAAAACTTGAATAACTTGATGTCAAATAAAACAGTCACGTAGCTAATGAGCTCGAAATAACATTTTGTAGACGATAAGCTTATACTATTTTCAATAAGCTCGAAACAGATTCATATTTCAAACACATGTGGCATGATTCCTTCATGTTTTAGATCCAAAGTGCACATCAAAATTCATATTTTAGATCTCAAGATACTCTACTTTGAGCTCAATCAAAAGGTGGTAATATGCGTGAGTGGAACGTTATTAATTCGGCGGTCGATTTCAATAATGGAGTCAATACTGACGCGACACTATCGTCTCTTCTATAAAAATCATAAAAGCACTATGCATATGATATCATAAGAATGATCTCACTTTGAAATATCCTTACTTTCCAAAAATAGTAAATTAGTAATTGTAAAACTTGAAGTGTTAGTATTTATGAAATTTGGAGTGTGTTTAAAACCACTTAAACCCTCAAGGGCTCAAACAGTTAAAAGAGGAACGTACGGGTTTGACCAGAGTTGACCAGGTAAACACCACATCAAACCGAATGTTTTTCATTTTATTGCACACTCTCTTTCGGTTCGAAATGGCAAAATCTTCAAATCCAGTCAAACTCAAACTCAAACTCAAAAGTAAGTTTAATTTAGTAGGGGCTTTTGATCAGAACTTAATTCCGAGTATACCTATGTTAACACCATTTTGTGCTCAACTCTTTAACGTAGGGTTTTACATAAGTAGGTGCTTAGGGGTGTTTGTTTAGGCTTATATAGCTTGGCTTATGACTGTTGGTTTCGCCTTATGTTTCATAAGCTCACTTTTTGTGGCTTATTTTCAAACTTTTCGCCTTGTAAGTTTATTATGACATAATAAATTTATGAGAATGATCATAGACCTAAACTTGGCCTAAATTTAGACCTAAACCAAGTGTCATCATCGTGATGGGTTGTAAAATAAGAGGTCTGTCTGCATACCATCGGGATGATGACACTTGGTTTTAGGTCTAACTTTAGCTCAAGTTTAGGTCCATGTATCATTTCTCTAAATTTATATAAGCGAACAAGTTTCAAAATAAGCCACAAAAATGAGCTTATGAAACATAAGCAAAACCAAATAAGTCATAAGCCCGCTATATATATCAAACAAACACCCCTTAGATTAGTGGTTTAACATGTTCAATAAAGGTAGATAATGCTCTATAAACATTCAAATTTGTTCCTTAGGCCCGAATTCAAAGTGTTTTTGAGAGATATTTTGAGGCGGTATTCGACCGATGCCGAAGCGACGCGAGTGAGTGTTTTTGAATTGTGCTGAATTTTATTATGAAATGTTGATGCATTGTTTGAATTGAGTATGTTTAGCGATCGCACGTTATGTAGTTAAGGCTGAGGCGGTATTCGACTGATGCTGAGCGGACGAGAGTGATTGTTTTTTACTTCTGTTACGTTTTTTTGTTGAATTGTATTATTAAATGTTGTTGCATTGTTTGCTTATTGCGCTTGAAATAGTTAGGTCGTGAATAGATTGTTGTTGCGTTGTTTTTTGAATTAGTTTGCGTAATGTTTAGATTGTGGATTTCGCGTTGATGATGATGGATTGATGGAAGGTAGTAGATTGAATTTAGGTGATGTTTGATCATTTTAGTGTAGCGTTTTTCGTACGAATTAGCATTTGTGCGTTTGTTTAACGTTTAGATTGTGGATTTTGTGTTAATGACCGATTGATGGAAGGTAGATTGAACGTAGGTGATCTTTGACTGTTTTAGGATGGAATTGTGTGCGTGGAGCGGTTCTGGGGCAGACAGTAGCATATATGTGTTTGCGTAACGTTAGAATTGTGGATTTTGGATGTAGGATGATCGTTGGAATGATGGATTGCTTTTTGATTGAATTTTGTGTGTTTTGCGTTTTCACTTGTGAACTAGCTAGGATTTTGTAAGATATGCATTTGTTTAGTGAATAGATTGTTTGTGTAGCGTTTCAACTGTGCATTTGATTATGCTGTGATTTGATTGTTTCGTGAGTGAAGTTGTTAGGTTTTGTTAACTTATACGTGTTTGTTTGTGAATAGATTACAGAAACCATTAGAAAATAGAAGTGGATCATTATAATCTATTTTAGAGCTGTAAACTACATTTTATAAATAATTAGCTTCTAACTTTGCTGAAAGCAGCAAAAATATTATAGCATAACGTAACTTTGTGGTGATCAATTTCAGTCTTATTTTCAGTTTTCTTATGTTAATAAAAGATGCAGGGTTTTATATTTTTATAAATGATAGTTTATACGAAATAGTAGATTAATAACAGTTCTTAATTCAGTTGATTGTGATTTTTTCGTTCTTTAACATTTGAAGGCCTTAATTTTACATATGGACCTATAACAATAGCTGTATCGCTAGGCATATGACATTGTGCCACACCAAAAAGTGCATAGTTTCATCTTTCTTTTCTTTTCTTCTTTTTGTGTTTTGTTTTTTTTATTGTTTAAGTAATGTTTTTTATTGCTTGTGGTTAGGGTTTTATAAGATTGTGCATAAGTAGGTCACGGCATGCTTAGATTAGTGGTTTAAAATGTTCAATAATGCTCTATAAACATTCAAATTTGTTTCTTAGGCCCGAATTCAAAGTGTTTGAATTTTAGGGTTTCGATTAGGCGTGTATGCTTGCTAAGCTTTGACCAAACCGAAATTTGTCTAGCTTTGAACAAACCGAAATTTCACCAAAGGTTGACCAAGCTATAATTGGACTAATCTCTTCAAACAAATGTCTTTTTTTTTTTTTTTTTTTTTTTGATTGTGTCTTTGTAGGTATTCTAAGTAGCGAGTCCCACTAGCTAAACACATTTTCATTCAAACATTAAAAGTGTTAATGTGTTACAAGTTAAACACATTTTTTTGTGATCTTTGAGTATGCTTGAATCTCTGTGATTGATGTTTCAAAGAAATCTGTCTTGAGTATGTTGGTTGAGAAAAATGAAATACGCTCTTTAATAAACTTCCAGTTAGTTACTAGGGCTAGTTGTTACATAAAAGCAAGCTGACAATGGAACTAGTCCACGTAACCGTGTCCCTCCCAGGATCTTTAGTGTAGAATTATATCCGGTATGCTTTCAAATTCTTTCAAAAAAGCTATCAATTTTTCAACTATCTGAATGACCAATGATACTTCTTCATAAAATGATTTAAAATCTTGAAAATTTTCATTCAAAACAAGCTATCACTTCACATTTCTGGAAAAGTATCATTGAAAATAATTTTTTTTGAAAAACAGATAGAGAGAAAATGCCGGAGTACAAAACAAACAGACATAGATTTAAATTTCTTTGAAACTAACACACTTGCATCTTACAATCTCAGAACTCACAATGGAACAACAACCACAAGTCATACATGCTCAAGCTGTACCTTGGTGAGACTAACGCGATTTTGACACTGCAACCACACGAGTCGAACAAGAGAACGAAATCATCGTTGAAATTCTCAGAAGACATCCCATCAAAACCGCACTTACAGAAACTGCATCAGTACCACAAGTATACATCTACCAACTTTGGAACACCATCAAACGCGACTCTCCAACCAACTCATTACGATGCATAATTGATCAACAGGAGGTTGAACTCAATCATGATTGTCTTCGCACTGTGCTCGGACTCCTCAGCAGCGAACCGACAATCATGAGGACTTCTTACCACTTCCCACTACAACAACGACATCAAACCATTTCTTCTCAGACTTGGATATGATGACGTTGATGGACACTTGGTGCATCCATCCAAGTTCCAGAGAAAGCACTTACCACAACCATGGAACACCCTTTTTGCTCTTCTCGTTCGCTCTACAACGGGAAAAGAGACAGGAATTGATGAGGCTCGCCTTTGTACGTTACAGTTATTCTATGGAGTTGCGAATGTAATTCACATTGATTATGCTGCGCTGATATGGGAAGATATCTGTCATGCGATACTTAATAGAAATAAGAAGAATAAGAAGCCTTTCATACCATTCGTAAGATATTTCAAGCTTCTAATCAAGAGTGTAATGCATTCTTTTCCCAATATCGCACGGAGTGCAAAAGAAAAAGATCATGATGAAACGGATGACCCGATCATAAAAAGGCTTGTGTATAGTTCAAAATTTACCAAGAAGAAGGGGTTGGAGATTCCAAATGTATTACTAAACCTTGCGGATAAGAATTCAGAGGCGTATCAGCGGTATGTAGGGTTAGACGTTCCAACGAAACAGTCAAAAACAACCACTAGGAGAAAATCTTTGGGAAGGAAGAAGAAGAAGGTTGGCGAGTCTAGTAGTGTTCAAAAAGAAGTGTCGGAAAAAGAGTTGGAGGAGAATGATGATGATGAGCAAACAGTGGATGAGAGTGTTTCAAAGAATGATGAAAGTACGTCCCAGAAGGTGAATGAGGAAAGTATTTCACAAGAAAAACCAACTGAGAGTACGACGAAGGAATCTGATTATAGTTTTATGAAAGGAAACATGATGTTGTTTGATAAAACCTTTTACGAGGAAGCCTTAAATGCAACCATCAAGAAGATATTGATATCATTGTGGAGGTATTAGATGATGGCAGTGAAAAGAATGTTGATAATGATGGAGTGCAGAAGGAAGTGATGATTATGCCTGAGGAGATGGAGGAAAACCCATTAGTTGAAAACCGTAGTACACCCCCTAGGCCACCATTATCAGAAGATAACACCAATCTTGCTGACTTGAACCCTCCTCCCGCAACATCAGGGGACCTTGGCTTGCTGGTGGGAGGAGAAACGTCTGGGTTAAACTCCCAAGGCGGATGTCCTGAGGAGGAGGATCTGAGGAGGGACTCCATTGATCCGGGCTGTTCACGAGCTGAAACCAGAAAAATGGTCAAGGGATCAGAGGTCACTATGACCGATAAGGGTGGACCAGAACAAGGTAGGGCCTTGGGACCCAAATCTTCGGACAAAGTCCCAACTCCTGTCGAGATTTCTCCGGGTGGAAAACCTGGACTAACACGCGTGCCTTTAGGCTCGCCCGATGTTCATGACGTTAACGCTAATGATCCACTTTCTAAAGAGTCGGAGGTTCATACTCCCTCACCAGGTAAGAACGCAAATGTTTTTGTTTTCCCACAGGTGCGAGAGGATCAATATGCGCCTATCTCATTGCCATCAACAACTACAACACATAACCTTACAACAAATCCCACATCAAGACGTTCCCGAAGGAAGTTTGTGCGTCGAACAATAACCAAAGACAAAGCTGCCAAACGCAAGAAAGACAACTCACTTCTCCAACGCCTAACAGAACAAGTTCAAGACTTGCAAAAACACAAGGAACAAGTAGATGCTTACATAAACATCAAGGGCGTGATCGATAATGCAGTGAAAGAACCAATCATGAACAAAGTAATTAACACATTCAAAACCATAATTCAGGATGAACTGAAAGCTGTTGTTCGACCACAACTCCAAAGCAATGTTCTACATCCCCTGAGGACTGAAACCATCAACTTAACAACAAGACCATCTTCCCAAAACAACAAACCATCAGTTCCTCAGGTGATGTCACAGCTGCTGGATATGATGAACAAAGATCCAAGCTCTATTGTAGACGAAGCTACCGTGATGTCTACAATGCATTACTCAAAACCGGATGCAAGCAAGACAATCTTTGGAAACGACCCCATGAGGACCCTCATCATGATCCTCATGAGGGGAGAATCCGGAGAAAGCCAAGATTGTCGGAGAACCTTCATCTGCAAAGCAACCAACATCTACACAAACACGTGATCCTAACACAACACCATCACAAGAACAACGAAAAGATGCAGAAATGCCGGATACAGAAACAGTTGTCTTGGATTGCGATAATGATGGTGATGAAGAAGTGATGATAAATGAAGAGATTACTGAGCCTGGGGAAAAACTGCATCAGTTATCATCTATTCTTCTGAGTAAGATTGATCATGGATCAGAGGATGTATGTCCCCACTCCTCACTACCCCCTCCAGACTCTCAAGACAACCATACAAATTACACTGAAATCCCATTTTTCGGGCTTTTATCAGACACTTTGATTCCAGTCATTGCTACAACAACAAAAACGGCTCCTATACTTTCACTTCCATCATCCTCTGATATTGACAACACACCCACAACTATGGGTTACATCAACAGTGCTATACCACAGAGGAAAAATCGGGAAGTGTACAAAGTCTATCATCAGAGGAAAAAGCAGAAAGTGTCTCAAGAAGATAAAGTGGTGAACGAAGGTAACAGATTAGTAATACATTATGTTTTATAACTCTTCTGAAAGTTGAGGAACTTAACACTCTTGTGATGTAGATGAACAGGAGAATGAGAATATAGATACTTCAAATGATAAAACTTGTTCAAGATCTGAGGAAGCACTAGCATTTCACATGATGTTGCTGATGGAAGTTGTTAGAAGAATAAGTAAATCAGTCTCGGATAAGGAAGGTATTCAAGATCAAACCAAAGAAGGTACCTATTTATAAAAAATAATTCTGCCAGCATACATTGTTTTTATTTCTGTGTGCAACAAAAAGTCTAAGAAACCAGGTATTTTAAATTTTTGAGGTCAAATGTAATATAAAATTTTGTTATATAGATTAAAGTTATTGTAACTGGTGTAGATACTTCAAGTCAAGTCAACAACCTTAAAATTTTCTTTTTATTTATTTGTTGAAAAGTCTAAGAAACCAGGTATTTTGAATTTTTTTGATGAACATTTGTGATTTTTATTCCATCTTCGTAGTGGTAAACATGTTGGTTATTGATGATTTCCGTATGGGTTTTGAAAATTGGTTTTAGTTCCTTATATTAGTTATTTTTGCAGCTCATCAGTCGAGCTTTGTTTGATTCAAGCTTTCAACTATAAGGATGAAGAAATGGCGTTAGGTCACTTTCCATTCATGTAACTGATTTCTACGAGGTTTGTGTATTGCAGAACCTTAATTTTTGTAACTTTGATAGTTCATATCCTAATAAGTTTAAGAAAGGATATTTTAGTGTAATTGGATTAACTTGTTTTGACCAATTTCATCATAATAATACATCATTTAGGTTTGGAGGTCGGAGTGCACACCTACTTGAATTTATTATGATCTTGGGGAAGCCCCTGAGGACGTGGTCCGGGCGGGCGCCCTGTCAGGTCCAGGGGCGGCCTGCAGGTCCAGGGGGAGCCCTGGTCGGTCGAGTGCCAGGTCGACTTGGAAATTTTATTTCCACTAAGTTGTTATGTAAAGAATTCATCTTTGAATTTTCATTTCTGCTGATAGTGTGATTCTCTTGAAGCATTATGTTCTCTTGAAGTTATGTTTGTTTCTTTGAAGTTATGTTTCTCACAGATTAATTTTCGAAATTGAGGGACATAACTCGACAACTTAAAACCCTAAAAGCTGTATTTGGCGGTTATCCCGTATCTTCATTATATATGGTTATTTGGTCGTTATTATTAACTAACTGGTTCGATATCTCGAGACACACATGAGTAAAATTCTCATTCTCGAATTGTATCCGATTGAATAATTTGGTAGAACCGCCAAATTGATTTGATCCGAAAGTGATTACACTTTCGAGATTAAGTATATCCACCTGGTGTTCGTTATTACCCTATATCCCCTACATAAGCGAAGTGTTAATGATCGTGAACTCTTCTTCATTTGCTTTATGCATACTCTTTATGAATATATGCAGTTATCCGTAGCTTCAAGGTTATAGAATGAGAAACTCATGAAATTCTCGAACTGTATGTGTGTAATTGAGCTGTTAGCATTGTTAATCATTGTCGATAGGCCTTTAGTGACAATGAATTTTTAAAACTTAAAGACAATCTTACAGACTGCAAAGAGTGATTTTTCTTTGAAATTTCTAAGGTCTCACATATTGTGTAGTCAAGTTAGAAAGCTTTAATTAAAAGGTTTTGGTCGTCGGATTTGATTTCGCTACTAAAATCACTCATTATTTTGGATAAGTTGAGCAACATCATGTGAAATGCTAGGGTTGTATAATTGTTTATTGGTTCATTGAATTCCTTGATAAGTAGGTATTTGTGTTAGTAATAAAATTCCAAATCTATCTCATCTTTCTTATTCCTTTTATAAACCCAAAATTTCAGATAATTGATAAGCATCAAATGGTATAGGAGAAAGGTGTGCAAAGAAGAAAGAGTTAATACCTTATGTTTCACCCCATTTTAGTAGTTGAAACAACGTTGGTTGATATGTGTTTTGCATAAAACATGCTTCTTATAAAACGTGCTTCCTATAAAAAACGCATATTTTCTAATGAATCATGATCAGGTAGTTTACAACATCAAATATTTAAAAAAAATGATTTCATAAAGTATGCACAAAGGTTGATTGTAACTAAATTGAATCTTACTACTACAAGCACCAATTCAGAAGGTATGTTCTTTATGTTTTGGAATTTAGGGATGGATTAGGTGTTCATCGGTTCGGTTATCGGGTTAGGGAACCAAATTAAATTTGATTCAACCCAACCGAAAACGAACGAATAACGAAAACCGATATCGAAAAGAAATGATTTTTAGCACAAAATAGCTTAAAAAGAGTTTTATGGTTTTTTCATATAAACAGTTTCAGAAGTTTTCATTCTTAAACCATATCCAAACCGATAACCAAATATTTACGGTTTTGACCGATTCGGTTCGATTATTTTTTTATGTTTTGGATATTTACCCCTAGGATGGATTGTGATTTTAGTTGTTATGAAGAGTTTTAGAATTTTAAGAACCGACCATGTTGTATTATTGCCTCAACTGAAATACGTTTTAACTCTTTGGTTGGCAAGTACTTGCAGCATAGCTCTCAACCATAAACTCATCAAATTTAGAGTTCAGTAAGTACTTGGAACTATTTCATATACATAGCAATACTCCACTAAAGGCACGTAAATTTGCAAACTTTACAGTCTAATGCTATAGTCTAATGCTATAGCCTTTTCTTAAGATTAGAAGTTTGAATGTGTTCGAGACTTTGAGTACCTTAAATTTGTTTCTGTTATTTTTCCTTATCTAATTAATAATTTTTCTATCATAAACAGTATATGAAACCTTAACATGTGATCACTAATATACTTGCAATACATGTTAATGCCAAATAGTGCTAATATATTTTAAAAAGTATTAGATTTAATAGGGATGGAAAACGTTGTCCCATGTTGATTGTTAGTTGTTTATTCCATGATAAACATGTTGATGATTTTTTGATCATGTTGACAGGTGGTTTTTAAGAGTCCTACATTCTTTGGAGACAAATGTTGGATAATAGATGACAAGGGGTGGTTTTCGAGAGTTCTGCATTCTGTGGAATATCGATGGGTTGGGTAAGGTAATTCACTAATTTGTGAGAAATGATTTGAAGTTGTCATATAATTTACTATAACTTTGGCACAAAACATATTTAAAATTTTCATATGTTTGAATCAAATAAAGTTGTGGGTTAAATTGGTTAACGCTAGCTATGCTACTGCGATTTGAAAGTGTTAAGCTCCTTAATTTTGCAATTTTGGAGGTTCTTCGGCACAATTTGTATTTGGAGGTTGAATCTTATGCTAAAGTTTTTTTTTTTTTTTTTTTTTTTTTTTTTCCCTTCTTGGTTTGTTTTAGGTTTATTTTATTTCAAATCAAATTATACACCAATTAAAATTATTGGTTCGGTTTTATTTGGTTTTGGTCCGGTTTATTTATCGGTTTCTTCGTGTGTCAAACAGTGAATACCCTAGATAACTTGACTGTTTGATATGGATTGATACTTGAGTGAATGTGTCAATGTACTACATTGTTGGCTTTAGTTTATTATAGTAACCAAGTTTTTTAAGTGTTTTAATTTAGTCAAAATTCAAACATAAAAATTAACCATAGAAATGATCAAAGTTTCAATTTTGTTCTTTTGCATGAAAATATACAAAATGACTTTGTTTAAGGTATTTATACATGCATTGTTAAGTTATACCTGATTAATAAGAGAAATATTATATCCTCTTACACTCTCTTACTTATCTTCCTGGTATTTATAGATGTCAATAATCTAACGAGTAATAAGGAAAAATATCCTCTTACACACTCTCTTACTTATGCTTAGATGTCAATAATCTAACGGAGAAGGAAAAATGATATGACAAGATAAGAGGAGGATATATCATTTCTCTATTAATAAACACTCAACCCCAAATAGCAAATGATAGGACTTAGTTAATATACAATGTCAAAGAAAATCATAAAAATACGTAATAATGTCTGAATATATTAACCCTTATAATTAAGTCAAGATTTAAATGGAACTTAGAGGGTTGTTTTATTGGGCTTTTGGTGTCCATTGAGAATGCTGGTGGTTGAAATTTACAAATAAATGGGCCAGTTTTCATAAGCCCAAAACTGAAATTATAGATGACTAATAAATTTAACAGACATTTTTCGTTGGTTTTTTACATGTCCAAGGTAATCAAAATCAATTAGAAGAGTACTAGTCTTGCTTCATACGTGTAAACATCTCTTGTCGAGTTTCAGTCGACTTTGCCTTATCGGATGTAGTTTGTTTGATACTTTTGACCGATGCGGGCTTTCAAGTTGAACTTTATTGAGCATATATGTAATAAACATTTTCAAATGTAAGCTTCTCGTGGCTAAAAAGCTTGTGACTTTTGAGTTCGAGCTCATTCTTTATTCCATCAAATCAAATGTAAAGCTCTTTTTGAAAGCTCAAGTTCGACCTAAACCATGTTAAGTTTTCCGGTTGTTTGTCTATAGCAACGACGCTATGTTAAGTATCATACGCGTCATATTGCTTAGAAACTCGATATATAGGCTTTTCATTACTAGATGACCAAGATGATTTCATTTACACGACATAATTTTGAGTAATTATAAGGTGGCACATTACGTGATGAGGTAAAATCTCATCTAACTTATTATTATCTATGGGTAGAGTGTCCCATTTAAGATGCCTAGCATGACTCTTGTGACAATATTTACTTCTAAAACTTGAATAACTCGATGTTGGTTTTTGTTTTCGAATAAAACAGTCACGTATGTAATGAGCTCGATATAACATTTTGTAAACGATACGCGTATACTATTTTTAATAAGCTTGAACCCGATTTAACTATGTCGATCCTGGCATAGTGGCATCGAAAGGTTTTTCGAAGAATCTCTACTATCGATTTATCCTAATAATCGACGAGTAGAATTTGTCGTTGTCAAATCATTTCACCCTTTACCCGATAACATACCACTGTTGAAAGACGAGATTAAAAATAATTGTTGTTGTTGATCTTGGCATAGTGGCATATATTAGGTTTGAGTTACAATATTCCTTCATGTTTTAGATCCAAAGTGCACATCAAAATTCATATTTTAGATCTCAAGATACTCTGCTTTGAGCTCAATCAACATCTTAGATTTAGATCTAATATTATTTTAAGTTATATAAAAAAAAAATCATTATGAAGATAAGGATGAGTATACATTAAGTTACTAAAACGACATGTTTATACAGTAGCTTGAATGGCAATTGTAGCGTGTAATGACTTTAGACTTTTAGTGTACGGAAAAAAGTTTTGCCAACGACAAGTGATGTATAAAGTCTCTAGAGTAAATTACAACTCTTTGCGGTTTGCGTTGACCGACATAGTTTGTCTTTTGACTCGAAAAAAATTACTCGTCAAGTGACAAATTACCTCTACGTGTTTATCCTTGTCTCTAACGGTCGTTTCAAATTTTTTAAGTCACCTCACGTTAAGGGAAAGATAAACGATGAAGGTAGTTTGAGCTATTTTTCGAGTCAAATGACAAACTTTGTCATTGTCAATCGACGCAAATTACAAAGACAAACCGTTAATTTACTCTATGTTTATTTATTTGAAACTCATAACTTATTATATGCACACTCTTACTAATGTTTTAAAACCGGGTTTTACTAACCCGACCAAGCAACCAATTCATGGTTCGACCGATTTAATGGCGGTTCAACAACTTTTTCTCAAAACCGCTTCCAATTACTCAATCGGTTCAACCGACCAACTCAACCCGGGTTTTAAAACACTTCTTTACACATAAATGTGGGTGAGCAGAACTTGTTATTTAGATAGAAGCAAAGGCAAAGTGGGATTATTGATTTGGAAAAATGCAAATTTGCAAACTCAACATAATTTAAGTATATGGGGTGGGTGTACATTACACACCAATTAAGGACCCACTTTTCCACCATTTATGGTATACCATCTAAGTAATCTCAATTATTTTTGTAAACAATAGATTAGGTTAATTGTTCATCTCAATCCATTTGGCTAAGCTAACCTCATACTCCATTATGATTACTTAAATCATTTACACAAACATATATTTCTTAAAATTTGTTTGTTTTCTAGTTTTGTTTTTGTGTTTAACAATAAATATGAATCGCGTGTTGCAACGGGTTTTTAATACGTATATTCGGGGTGGAAATAAAGTATGTAGTGAAAAGTTTGAGATCGGATCGGTAAAAGTTTCGACGAGCCAAGCATAAACGAGCTCGAGCTAAGTTGAAGCTCGTTTATTAATCGAGCTCGAGTCCGAGCTTTAGATACAAAGCTCATTTGGGCTCATAGCCTAAACGAAATTATAATATTTTAAGTATTAAACATATATACGAGCCTAGCTCGAGCTTATTAACGAGTCAATAAAGATATATTACGAGCCGAGCTCGAGCTCGAGCCAAGTTTTAACTTTTCTTTGTCAAATTGTATAAACGAGTCGAGCTCGAGCCGAGCCCGAGCCTATATGACATTCCACGAGCCGAGCTCGAACTCAAATTTAAGGCTCGAAACGAGCCGAGCTTGAGCTTTTTAAAACTTAAACGAGCCAAGTTCGAGCTGACAGGCTCAATCTCGGCTCGGCTCGTTTTCACCCCTACGTATATTGCTAACATAGTGTCAAAAAACATTAGCTAAGTTGATTATGTTTTTTAAATGTGCAAAAAAGAAAAAGGCTTACTAAATATTTTTAATCTATCTCGTATAATTTCATTTTTCTTACTTACTTATAGGCTGAGCCCGATCAAAATATCATATCGGACCAGACTAAAAATTGATTTCACCAAAAAAAAGGGACCGATGTGTTCATTATGGTTCATCGGTTCAGTCCGGTCCAACAAAACAGGATTTCGTTAAAACCGAACCGAGAACCGAATGTCATAAAAAAGTTTTAAATCGTTTGTTCCAATCCGGTTAGATATAACTACGGCGATCCAGCCTATTATGTTCAACACTTATTTCGACCATTATCGAAAATGTAAAACCTAATGGCCCCATTAAAGTTTTTTAATAGGTTTCTATATAATTACGGCAAGTAAAATTATATCAAAATATTTTTTCTTAATTAATAAGGATGGATCAATTTGACCAAATTAAAATTTTCAAACTTGGATGATTAATTAGTGTGCAACTCTTGTATTATTACGTTTCATATGTCACTATATATAATTTATAACGTGCAGCCTAATTGATAGTGGTCATAGCACGTTTTTTTCTCTTTGACAATTTATACATCTCTAATAATGTTTAAGCACCTAAAAATGTGGAAAAGTATTATTGTGTTAAATATACATTTAAGTAACACATTATGCTAAATCACTAATTTGCTTTACAGATTGTAATGGATGTGTTGTTCATAAGCTTATGGACATAGTGATAAAAAGAAAATATTAATATAAGAGCATGGACGGATTCAGGATTTTCGAGAGGTGCTATACAGGAAAAAATTTGTGCACAAAAAACCTGTTGAGTTAGCTTATAAAAATTAAAAGTCTCATATCCCGAATAATAGATATATAGTGATAGAGGCACTTGATGTCGATACAATCTTATCAATGTAAAACGAAAATTTCTTCGTGGTCATGGATTGAAAAGTAGACTTTTCGTCACTGCTTCACAATTATTCAACTTGATAGTTATTCAACTCGTAACGGTTTCCTAATTTCTAAAGCAATGTGTAATGAGGACCATTGTAATGTCCTAGCTTATTATCACCTTTTGTTGTATATGGTTCTAAGTTTAATCATAGTTATATTATCTAACACAATAATTAATTGCTCGAGCAACGACTCAAGCTCTTTAATAAAGCTCGAGCACGCGTCAAGAAAACTCAAATCGAGTTTGAGCTCACCCTCACAGTCCACATGAACTTAACTCGTTACCAACTCCATATTGATGCATCTATTTTATATATATATTTTAACGGCAACTAACTATATCACAATACGTATAACAAGTTTATCTCACAAATTATAAGCATAACTTGAACTCACAACTATTTCGTTTGTAAGATTCTCACAATCTCACACAATAAGGGTTTAGTGGGACACAATCACTTTGGTATTTATTTATTTTTTTTAACGGCAATTTTTTCATACTTTATACCACCTATTTCACAATCTGTCTCACAAATGACTGCAGCGATACTTGAACTCATGACCTTTAGGTTGCGGTACACAACTCACGTACTACTAGATCAAAAGGATCGGGTATCACTTTGGTATTTCTTTTAAGACTTGTATGTATGTGTGTATGGATAGTAACATTGTGGTGCCCATTATATAGTGTTCACATATAATATGGTGAATTTGAGTGTGGTCAAAGCTATAGGTAGTTGGAACGTATGAAAAAACTTAAAGTTGACAACTCTCTTTGATAAGAGCAGATTTCAATTTGTGGTGGGGTTCATGACCGTCAAAATTAGCACAACCATTCCCTTAAACACTATCAAGGAATCAAATCCAAAGTAATTTTTAATGGTAGGGTTTGGTATTATTTGGACGTTTGATGTTGCTAATTATTGTTTTTTAACTCAATTCTACATGACTACATTATTATTATAATTGAAAAAATGTTAATTAATCATATAAGTGCAAGAAATTGATAACTAGGTAAAGCAGGTCATGATCTTAGACCATCTGTAATGAATGGCCATCTACTTGGTCATGGACCGGGTCACCTCACCAACAGACGTCGGACGCGTTCCCCTCACTATGCCCCACGCGTCTCCTAAGCCAAAAAAGGAAGACTCGGTCGACTGAACTAACGAGTCATGTGAGTATGTTTGTGTGTTGGTGTTTCTATTAAATGATTTTTGTGGGTATATTCGTGTTTAAGTGAGGTATATTTTTTTGTGAAGACCGCGGTCGCCTTATTACACTATATTGATCATGAAAATTTTGTAGTGAGTTGACGTTAATGTGACAGAGATAACCACGATCATGTGTGCTCACCATTAAGACCGGGCATATCCGTCCACACATGTATTGTTGACATTATATGTACACATGCTTGTCATTTCTTTTATGAAAGTGAAAATTACTGTACTACCCAAAATCATAATACCTGGTGTCCGTGCACTTACCCATCTTTCTTCTCAATATCAAAAATACCATCCTTTGGATCAGTGCCGTTCTTGTATAATTCCGGAAGTAGTTGTTGAAAGAAGGTAAGCTCTGCTACCCAACCCTTTGGATGGCAGTCAAGGTATATCGGGGATGGGTTTAATAGAAATTCCTCCAACTAACATAACGCCACGCCTCACTGAAAAAACAAACGATAAAATACAATATCAAACATTGTTAATTAGCAACTTCATGTTAATAAATTTTAAGGGTCCAATATACCTTATTAGGGTCAACATTATAAACCGCAACAGTCCACACACGACGACTACCAAAACAGTAACACCACCAAAGATACTCTTTATACTCATGAACCGCTTGTTCTTCCAAATTAAATGCTAGAATGTTCGAGGTACTCTTTTTGCGTCTTCTTAGCGGCACGTTTCTTAGGCAAGATTGTGGTTGGCCCCTGCTCGTGTAAGGATATTGCGAGATTTACTGGGGACGACAATCCTCTTTGGTCGCTCGATCGCATCCTTAAAAAAAATAAACAATAAAAATTTAAAATCAATATAATTACTAATAACAATATTAACCATGAAATATTTTATGTAATTAATAGGTTACCGACGTCGACACCTACGTCATAGGCGTGAGATGGACTCGCCTATAATCAACAGGCGTGGCAAAAGAGCCAAACCCAGTGGCGACGGTAGTGGCCGTATATCCGGTGGAGGAAGCCATGATGGACGGTGAGACTTTAACCATGTGTGTAGGTACATGAACACCGCTGAAGAACGAGTCATTCGGTGGATCACCAAATGGACGGTCGGCATTTGGTATTCCCCGAATGAAAAATTATAATGTAGAGTTGGTTATTTTCAAACATATTTAAATATAAAAAGATAAAAGCACGTAAACCTACTTAGGTGTTTTGAATAACAATAAATAAATTAACGTAAGCTACTTACCCCAAAATCGCCACCAAAAATCGTGGATCAAGTTGTTTGAACTTCAAGTCATGTTCTTGTAACTTCCTCAAGTGCCTTCATCTGTCAGATAATTTTTTTGCAATAGAATCAAATAGGTTCGTTTAGTGGAGGCTTTTTCGATGGAATTGAGGTCGAATTCAGCAAAATATGCTCTACTGAGCCCACCACTCGATATTTTGCTCATAGTCATCCCGATAAGCCTCATCAAAGGTGGGTTTACCTTTAAAAACATGGACAATATACACAACATTAATAAAAACAACAATAAATTATAATCATATTGTAAGAAACTAAGGTCATATTTCAAACTCACATTCAATTGGTCATCCAAAACCGGTCTATAGACTCTAAATACCACGCTTCTATAGCTCCACGCAATTGATCGGGGATACAACTGCTTATGACAAAAAAAAGTTGGGGTCGCACCATGGGGAAACACTCCAATATCCACGTCGTAAAAGGCAAATTTGTTTTAAATTTGTTAACGATATACATATACATGAACTTTGTAAATTTATATATCACATACCTTGAAGGCCCATATAAAGCCATTCAAATTGTACTTAGGAAGTTTAGTAGGATCCTCCCTCGGCAAAGTGCTTTGCCTCGCGCTTATTCTCGCATCCTTAAGATAATTGTACAAGGTTCACATACGTAAGACCCCACGGAACACATTCCATGCATCTATATCCTCCACTAACCTAAATACAAAATCGTCGACTACATTCCTAAGCTCGGTCCCTTTAACACCAACACTAACACGGCTATCAAACAAAGACCAACATCATCTTCGTCACTCAAACGGCTCAACAACTCAATGTCTAGCGACGAACACATCACCAACTTTTATTTTGAAGAATCGGTTGTGAAGGAACACTCGTCTCCTAAAGGAATAGGTCCAACTTCATAATCCTTTCTAAAACTGCTCCAAATCTTAGACCAAGAACTAGACATAATTCCTCCCTACCAAACCGAACCTCAACCTCACCCACCCGATTAATATCACGACACGATATCTCGGAGGAACAATATTTGTATCTCCATCTACATGGCACTTGGTGGCATATGAAATAATGTACTAACACGCCGACTCTTGCATTTTGGCAAATTTAACAACCAACCAAAACATGTATCTCTAAATAATGTTTCCTAGGGTGTTCACAATCATACTTTTAATAGCACTAATCACGGATAACCTACTCCTACATGTAATTGGGGTGATAATCCTAAAATAAATAAACATATATTAATACACATGTACGTAACAAATAAAAAAAAATACAAGTGTAAAGGAAAAAAATTGCGAAATACCCGGTGACCTTCCATATTCACAGCCATATCCACCACCACACAGCACCACCACTGCACCACCAACACTTTTTTTATAACCGCCACTAAACCACCAAACTCACAAACTACTTCAACGGCACCACTACAAAACCACCAAACTCACGCACCACAATGTAACCACCACAATGTTACCACCACCATACCATGATGAACAAGATGTCGTGTATATTGGTGATGAAGAAGATGTATATTCTTTCAAGATAAAGTGAAGAAGATGTCGTGTATGTTGTTCCTCATATATGTGATGAAGAAGATGTAGTTTGAATGAACTTGTAATAACAATGATACAGACGACATCGTGTATATATTAAAGCTTTGAATGAAGTCCATTGAATCAT
The DNA here is from genome assembly GCA_022545495.1 of Chrysanthemum lavandulifolium. Taxonomy (NCBI): domain Eukaryota; kingdom Viridiplantae; phylum Streptophyta; class Magnoliopsida; order Asterales; family Asteraceae; genus Chrysanthemum; species Chrysanthemum lavandulifolium. Next base: position 35,693,972 of record CM040241.1, on the reverse strand, counting down.
CAAATCAACTTTTAATTTGCAAGAACATTATTGCAAGAACATTGAATCATCAAATCAACCTTTAATATTTGCTCTTTCCCAATGCTAAGAGATAACCCTAGATAACCCTAAACCCTCTATACCCTTTAACGCTTGCATGCTTTTTTTCCATCTCGTATTTTGATGCATAATAATACCCGACATGTCCTCTATACACGACATGAGCATGTGTATCTCCCATCTCGTATTTTCTTGAATGGTACCCTAAACTTTGTCAATTATTGACCATGTCGTATTTTATTGCATGGTACCTAAACTTTGTCCAATTATTTGACCATGTCGTGTATGTTATTGAATGGTACCCGACATGCCCCTAAACATTGTCCAAAGATTAACCCATGTCGTGTATGTTTTCACCATGTCGTGTATGTTTTCACACTAGATGAGATTGGTAAGAATAAAAAAGGCATGTCGTGTATAGACGTCCTTTTGTACCCGACATGCTACAAATTTATTCGAAGAATCGTTTGTGGCCATATATCGTCCATGTCGCAGATATAGTGAAAATATATACCCGATATGGATGGGTATTTTGATATTGAGAAGAAAGATGGGTAAGTACAGTCAGATTATGATTTGGGTAGAGACAAGAATTTTCACTTTATGAAAACCATCTCAAAACATGATCGGTTTGTTGGAAATAGTCAAATCCGATAGTTCATTTGTTAAAAAAATGTGAGTTTTGGCCAACTAGACAGTTGGTCTACTATGTTATGCAACTCAAAAGTCACTACAAGTTTTAGTTCATCTAAAACAGATGTTTCGGAACGAGTGTGATGTTAGACCACACTTCGCTACGGTCTTTAATGTCAAGCTCGCGATCGAGTTTGATGAAATGATCGAATTCATGTCGTCTCACTAACTGTATGCAAAATTAGTTAAAATAAAGTATACTTTACATAACGAAAGCATTGTATGGCTCTACATTGCTAAGGTTTAACTCGACATTGTTACATAGCAAAATAACAAAAATCGACTAGGCTCGTGAATATCATACATCGAGTATTATAACACTCGAACACGACTAATAAGACTACATAAATAACTCGAACTCAACTTAGCATAAATCATTAACATTATAATTCATTTTAAACATTTTGTCTTATCTTTTTCTTTTGTTTTTTTTAACGACAACTTTGTTCTTCAGACGTCATATCATTTATTTAAAAATATATCTCATATATGTCTTTCTCAAGACTTGAACCTACGATATCTTGGAACAACTCACGTCATTAGACAGAATGACTTAGTTGAACATTACTCCCTTAATGCATGACATTCACCAACATCACTCGCATCGCCTCTATTTTTTGCAAATAATGGTAATCACTCACTCTCTTTTTTTTTTTTTTTTTTTTGAATGTGTGTGAGGTATTTTATAGGTTATGTTTGTTAAAATGAGTATTTTTAATGTTGATGACTAAGAAAAATAAAAGATAATAATAATTATGATGTGCTAAATGATGATATGACGGTGACGTGTAAATGATAAAAATAATTACCTTTGTAGCCGGCCTAAACTATATAAGTAAATAGCATTTTGTAATGGATCACAGTATCACACAACCACATATGAACACGTTACCAAAGACTTGTCAAGTGAGAAAAAAGAGACCAAAAAGTATGGTGAAAAGACGAATAGTAGTACATGGAGCTATTATACTATAGTATATATAGTCGTTGGGTAAATAATTACCCGCCAAAATAAAGAAGTATGGGTCCCACAAGTAGCCAGGCTGCTATTCAAACAATTTGCTTGCTTCCATTTGTGGGCATCATCTCTGTGAGTGACCACACAGGCCTTCTTTCATTGACAAATCACAAATGCAAGTCATGTCTCAATAATAAGTATGATTTTATAAGCTTCATCATTTTGTTAGGTATGCTTATGCTTCTTTCTACTTTTCTTACACATTCATTGATGATGATATTGTCATAAAAGAAAAATAGACTCGTAATAAGGTTGGATGTAATGGTCATCTTCATTTCACGCACTCATCGTCATATCGCCTTTTTATCACATCACTTAACAAATTGTAGTGGCAATAATCTAACAAACACATAAAACACATCACTTTATACCAATGTTGTAAAAGCATGAATAGGTAGAATGCGCGGTCAACCACCTTTACGATTAATCGGTCAAAAGGATTAATCGGTGACTAATCGGATTAACATTTCTTGCAAGTTTTGGGTATCAAGCACCAAACCAAAGATCTTAATCGATTCCAGCTCAATATGTTCCCAAACATCAATAAAAGGATTCAATTCGATTATGGGCTATTATGCGTTATAAGTGAAACAAACGATCCCCAAATTAAATATAATGCCTAAATTATTGTTTTTTAAAAGTTGACCGATTAGTGTGATTTGACAAATTAGTCTGATTTGGCCAATTAGTCCAATTTTTTTACCGATTAGTCTGATTTTTTATTGATTAGTGGCCGATGCCTAGGCCGATTTTTTCACCGATTTTCGAAAATCAACAAGGTATAAGGCCGATTACCGATTAATCGGCCGCCTAGGCCGATTTTTGCAACATTGCTTTATACAGAGTAAGGATAAAGTGAAAAGAAAACTTATAATAAGAAGGATGAGAAATAACTATAACAACGCGTTTGAGATGCATCGACTTGAATTAGATGCATCGAGTTGAAGTTAGATGCATCCCAATTTGTTTCAAAAGTGATTTTGAAGTGAGAACGAGCCAAAGTAGTAACAGCAACACGTTTGACGCACATATGACGAAAAATATATAGGATTCGCCTAACTTGATAAAAATATATTTAATATATAGTATCTAATTTTAAGCTATACAATATATCAGAATGCATCTAAAAGACTATGAATGAATCTAATTCAAGTTGATGCATCTTAAATGCGTGGTCATAGTTATTTTTTATTCTTTCATTTTAAGTCTTTCTTCTCATTCGATCATAAATCATCAGATACAAACATAACCCACATACCCTCATACATACTCACAAAATAAAAACATACCCCACAACACCTCCATTTTTCCTTTTTTTCGTTAGGTGAAGACCTTCATTGAACCACCCTTTCACATCCACCTTCGTGTGTCGGACAAGACCCCGTCATGGCTTCACGCGCTATGGATGGCCTTCGATGTGGTCGAGTATCAATGTAACGCCCGCCTAAGGATTTTAGAATTTAAACTTTGTTATATACACATTTGAGATGGTAAGGAAAAATGTCGAAATAGTCATGAATATCTCGGTTAGCCGCGATACATCGTAGTCAAAGACTTACATGACTTGAACATGAAAACACTCATTCACTTACCGCTATCGCTTTTCTTTAAATGATAAACATATTACAATGCACGGCAAAATAACTAACAATATTGACCGATTTGTAGGTTTTGCTCCAAGAATAGTATGTGACACACAATTTTAGATTCAATCAATTGCTCGCTCGAAAAGAACGTGATCATCTTTTACAATATCATTTAAACTACTTAGGTTGAGCAACGAGTCAAACTCGAACCAAACCGACCAAACTTGACCCAACCGAAACCGATTTTAAGAAAACGTGAACCAAAATCGAATCGAAGTTAACCTAGCGAAACCGAAGCTAACCTAGTGAAATCGGTTTAGATAGTTTAGGTGTATTTTTTCTTGATTTTGAACCGAATCAAATTGAATAAAACCAAATAAAAACTATAATTATATAAAATCAAAACCAAATCAAATAAGATCGGTTGGTTCAGTTGATTTTGACCAACCCTAAACTACGCATCTAAAGTTTTTCCTTTTAGCATATTAAGCCTTATCACTAAACTACATCCTTTTATACTCAAGGTGACTCACGCGTTGCTTGCATGGCACCGTATGATTATATTTTCCTACGATAATTTTTTCAAGACATTATTTTATGATAACACGCTTTGAAATAGGCTCTAACATCTTAAATGGGTTGTTATATCTTTAATAAGCGGAATAAATATTGGGGTTGTTATGAGAATGTAATAAATTTTATTTATGTATGCAAGATATCAATTGTTAGAAAAGGCAAATATATTTTCATTAAAAGCAGTGAAGATGTTCAATTTTAAGCGCTGCTATTAAGTTTAATAATCAAAACGCTTTATATATTAAGAATATAAAGATTATGCATTAACTTTTGCCATCAATAAATCTTCATATTCATTTATTTTCAATAAGTAATGTATAGTTATTAGTTGGTGTTGTGACATGAAAATGCTTATAACGTGATTGTGGCCCAATTTATATTGATGTGAAAATAATGGAGATGGATCCATAAAACATGCACTAAAGGTGCCATACCTATAGGCAATGTAGACTTTTATACATGTTTCCATTGATATGTCTACAATGTCAATATCATTTTCTAGATCTTGCAATGTCTAAAGGTGATAAAGGAGTGTAGTGCAAGATTTGTTATGAAAAAACTACTAGTAGAAGTTATTACAAGTTTAAAAACCTTGAATGAATAGCAAACATATGGCGATTTTTAACCAACTTAATATGAAAACACATATATTCGTTAGTTGAGTGAGTTCGTGACGCATTTAACATAGTGTCATTATAACTTAGTTTCACGTTGTATATTACGTATTGTTAGTGAAACGGTGTATATGAATCAGTTAGTGTCGTCTACTTTATATTTTTGTAAGCTTAGTGAAATGATAGATTATGCGGGTCTACTTAATTTGACCCATAATTACGTTGATCTTGAAAATCATATTGCACTAGCTGATTGGATCGGCTAAACTTGTAAAAAAAACTCGTAAAGAACCAGTTCAACAGAAGAAAATCAAAAACCGGAAAAAAAAGAAGGTTTTGATATCCGGTTCGGGTTTGAAAACCACGATCTAAATACAACTAACCTTAACATGTACATCGAATCAAAATAAGTCGGCTTATGATCCTAGCTAAAATAGAGAAAACTCAAACCTAATAATCTTTATCCTTAGATTGATTCTTTCATATAGAAAAAGTTACTTCGAGCTTCTTTTGAAGCGGGGAGCTTTTATCCGCGGTTAGTCTTGCAGTCGACATCAAATTCGAGGTTTTCCTCCTATTTCAAAACTATGAGTTTAAGGGTTTTTCATGGCCTTCAGTGGTCGGGCCCCGAGCCCCCGCTTATTTGGATAGTTTAATTCGGAATGATTTCAGTGTGGTGTCGTTTTAAGGAAAAAATAAAATTAAATATAAAAAAAAAAAGATAAAAAAAGTTGAACCGATTACTATTTTTAGAAGATTGGAATCTCTAAAATTAGAATATAGAAAAGTTGGCGATGGTTATCATCGGTTATATCTCCAAGAAATAAAGTTGTGAAAACATATCACGTTCAAATAATAAAAGTCAGATTGTGAAAATGAATCGAGGAGCGTGATTCCAGAAAATTTGTTTGCTGGGTCGCGTGTTCTGTGGATCCCCCACTATCCACGTATTTATTTTTTTCTCTTTTTTTTCTGTTTCAGTTTTGCTATTTTCAAAGTTTTTCACACCATGGTATATATTCCACTTCCTTAAAATGCTACTCCATGCACAAAAATAAAATAAAAATAATAAATAAATAATTCATAGTTAAATTTAGTCACAATGCAGAATCTGGGTCGGCCAGGTATACATCATCTTTCTTTCTCCGACGACATAATTCTGCGGTGACCAGCTTTTTTTTTTTTTTTTTTTCAAATATTTTAACAACAAATTTAAAATTCATTAAAAATAAAAACGTTATAATACTAAATAAAAGATTAATATATTAAAAATAAATACGATACGAAATACATAAACGATAAATCTTAATCTGAATACTCTCCGCATGCAGAATCATACAAAGAAGACCGATAACCCAGAAATTCGCTCAACGCGAGCCTAAACGTTTTTGCCTCAGCAGAGATTGCCTTCCTGGTCTAGCAGACGAAGTTGATGCACCTACACCATCGTTTTTGTTCTCCCGATAGCTCCAACTGATTTTGGTGTTGATGTTGTTCGATATCTGTTGAACACACTCCCACAACTTGTCAAGAATGCGATGCGTCTTTGCGGGCTTCATCCATAAAAATTGTCGATCACGGTTTTCGTTCAGCGTAATGTCACATACAAGTTGTGTAGTCCGCTCTCATACGCTTCTCCCGCCTGACACTCAAACAAATTGATAACATCTATAATAGCGTTTTTTGAGCCACATCATCTTCTTTGCATTGTTTGTTAGCGACGTTTCGCATATCTTCAACTGAATGAGGAGGAAACCATAATAAATCTTGTGAAAGTAGTTTGAGGTTGAATGTGTTTGAAATGTGTTTAGAAGTGTGTTTGAGTTAGTATTTATAGGATGTAAAAGTGGTGAAGTTTTTAAAAAAAAAAAGTTTTTTTTTTTTTTTTTTTTTTTTTTTTTTTTTTTTTTTTTTTTTTAAGTATGAAACGGTCAAAAATTGAATTTTGTGTGCATGGAACTCGGTTGAAGGCACGAACTAGTTTGTCCAAATGTCCACAACCAACCGAGCATCACCTAGTTGCCACAATGGCACAACCGAATGAAATGGTCAGTCGACCTCATGCCCAACCGAACCAATGTCACCAGCCTTATTTCATCCGCTCAAAAATAATTGTTTTTCGAAAGAAAAATAAGACAGTTAAAAAAATAATTGTTTTTTCCCCCAAATTCTTACAATATTATAATTGAAGGACTCATTAATAATGCATTTTATTGATAAATGACTAATTAAAACTTTTATATGTAACTACTTAATTTAGTAAACACCCTTTAAGTCCTTATTACAAATAAAAGAAATGCGATTTAGTACTTTGTTTATATTTGCATTTACGTTTTCCGAATGCTAAGTCTAGGTTAAACAAAAAGAAGTTTTAGATCAACATGAATTTTATGAATGTTTATCGTTGAGGGCTCAACGATTATTTTCATTATATATTATCGAACTATTTGAAGATGATCCGAGACCATGTCCTCCCGAAAACCGACGAAAAACGGCATTTTTATTTTTGTCCATTTTTTTAACGAACGAAAAGTAGTTGGTTTGAAAAAATTGGAAATAAAAATAAAATGGTGCATACAAAAATTTGGTTTTGGCTTTAGCCACGGGGAAAGGGTTTTAGGGTACGTGAGTGAAAATAGACGTTTTGATGAGTTGACATGATAGCTTGAGCCATGACACCTGGAGCTGCAAAAAGAGAGTATGGCTTAATGTCACATAGTCATTCCTTCAACCTCGCGTGACGTCATTAACATGATAAGGACTAGTCATCCATCCGGTGTATTATAAAGGTTCATTTCGTCCTGTCTTGAACTCATTAAAAGGCGGCCCCAACTCTCTATCAATGTAGTGTCATATCAAGTGCTTCACTCGTGACACATACTACACCTGACCTTTCAAAATTTGGCTCATGACATTAACCCACCTTACCCTTTGCTGTTTACCCTTATAGAAAGCAAAAGGTTAAAAACTATTATTTTTAATCTATACTATTTAAAAAACAAAAATGATAAAAGTGAAAAGTGAAAAGTAAAGAAAATAAATTGTTGAAAAATTAAAAGAAAATGTTGAAACAAGTAATTATTAGTAATTTCGACTTTTAATACACATTAAGCGAAAGTATCCGCGTCTCAATGTAGACAATTAACGATATGCGATATTGTGATCCACCATTTCATTCCATTTGTTGATACATTTTGTCTCACATTTGTCTATATTTAACATATTGACCATTTTATTTTATATGTAGTATACATATGTTTCAAAAGTAAATTATTAGTAACACACAACAAAATCGGGTTGACCGGGGGCGGTTCAAACTCGACCTGCTAACCCTTTAATTGACCCATTTTTAACCCAATATGTCGGGTTGATCCGGCTTACATTGATCCGCTTTTTCAATAAGAACGGTTCAAGTGGTTGACCTTGCCGAATCGTGTTTCAAAATTAATCCCAAATCCTTAAGGCTTTTTTTTTTTTTTTTTTTTTGGGTTTATAACCTATAAATTTTTTATCTCTAAACCTATCCGTCACTATAAAATTTCGTTGATATACATAGGTCTGAGCATCAAAGGTCCAAAATCGAACCGGATCGACAAAACCGACCGAACCGACAATAACCGAGCCAACCCGACAGCCCGTCGGTTCGGTTTCATGTTTTACATGTTTTCAGTTTCGGTTCGGTTCGGCCCAAAACCGACAAAAACATATCTAAATACACCTAAACCGAACCGAACCGACGACTTAATATAAACCGAACCGACTCGACGGTACCGATTCGGTTCGATTTACGGTTATTCATGAATTTCGGTTTTGTCGGTTCGGGTCGGTTTTAGACCGACGCTCAGCCCTACGTATACTCGGGTAATCGTCTATTTTTTTAAAATAGCAATATATTTAGAAAAGTTAAAAAACGATAAAATAGGTGATGTAGTATATTTAGAAAATAAATAAAAAAAGATATAAAATGGGTGATGATATGATATTCCCAACTTCCACCTCCATTCCATGTAAAGTATTATCATCATCTTCTCTTGTAGAGAGTACATGTTTGCGTAACCACCACCGCACCTAGGGGTGTCAAATGGGTCGACCCGACCCGACTAACCCGACCCAACCCGATAAGGCCTTATAGGGTCGGGTTGAGTCAGTCAGTTATTTTATCGGTCAACCCGATAAACCCGATAACTTATAGGGTTCGGGTTGGTCGGGTTATATCGGTCCAACTTATGTTTTACGTGTCTTTTATGTTGACCGACCACCCGACCCGATAAGACCAACCCGATAACCCGATTTTTATAGGTCGGGTTGCGGGTTATATTCCGAAAGAAACCCGACAAGACCCGACCGATAGAGGCATCGGTCGGGTTGACCCGATTGACAGCCCTAACCGCACCCACCCACCAACCCACCGTCCCTTCCTTCAATTATTTCTCCCCTAACCCATCCATCCCCCCACTCCTCCCATTTTTTTAAAACCATCACATTCTTTCTCTACAAATAATAAAAACCCTTCAATTTTCACACACTTTTTATAAACCATATATTCTTTTAAGGTACATAACTCTTATCTTTTCTTGATTCAAGTTACCAGATTTATAGTTTTTTTTTACCTCAAGGTAATTTTTTTAACTGTTTTATGCTAATTGATTGATTGTTAGGTTTCTTGCTCTATGATTTTATAAAATTAAAATATTTTTATTGTAATTGTGTCTATTAATAATTGATTCATTTTTTTGGTTTAATGATTTTGATGACTATTATTTGATGATTATTATTATGTGTGAATTTGACTATTGTTATCTAAGGTTTGAAATTGTGGTGGTTAGATTTAAGGATTATGTTTTTAACATTTGGTTCGGTGGATTGGTGACTTATCTGTTTATAAATTTCGTTAACACAATATCAAAAGTTCCGAAATTTAGAACTCTAGCTTGATCATTATGTACATGTACCTTGTTGTCATGTGTGTATCTGTTTATGATTAGCGCGTCTTTGTTGCTTGTGATAACAACGATGCATTCCGTATAAGAGTGGATATAACAGGGACAAACTTTTATAGGGTGTTGGTTTCGGCTTATATAGCCTGCTTATGACTTATTTGGTTTTCGGCTTATGTTTCATAAGCTCACTTTTTTGTGGCTTATTTTGAAACTTTATATAAGCTTATTATGTCATAATAAACTTATATAAGCCGAAAAGTTTCAAAATAAGCTAAAAAAGTGAGCTTATGAAACATAAGCTCAAAGCCAAATAAGCCATAAGCCGACTATATAAGCCAAAACAAACACTTTTTATGGATTTGATATTTTTTTGTTTGGAAGTTGAATTCCAATATTATTACCGTTAAACACGGACATTGCACATGTATTATGTAATCTATCTGTCAACATTCTGTGAAAGTTTGTGAATGTATGGACTCAGTCCCACGGCTTTAAATCATAAAAATTAGTTTCTGCTAGGTTTCAGTTATTTGCATTTCTGGTTTGGCATATCGGAATCTGTATAACTGCGTGGTTTGTATGTTTCTATAGTAAAGTCACTTGTTTTTAGCATTCGCAATTTGTGGTGTGTTAGAATTTAACTGATTTCAGTCATTGTTTGATTGTAGCTAGATTATCTGTTTACCGTTTAGAGAAAGATGTTTGGAGGAAGTAATACCAATTCTTTAGTTCCTGTATATCTTGACGAGAACCTTTTCCAGTATCCATCAAACCAGTTGCAGCTGTTTGGAAATGGTGAGTTTTTATAACTATAACTCCCAAGATAACTGTGCTTATGTTGGATTGCTGATCGTGTGTTATCGTTACAGTACAATGTTTCTTGTTAAGTTAGTTTACTTTTAAGAATTTATCTCATTTAATACGCCAAAATCTGCTAAATTTTTGCCATACAAGTTTTCACGCATTCCCTTTTTATGAATAATCATAGTGGTCTTTGTCTCAGAACGGTGGTTAATTCTTTCCTGCCTGATTTAGTATTCTGGACCTAAAAGTCTAAAACATCAGAGGCAGTCTATATTGCAAACTTTTTATTGTTGTGCATCGAATTAGATTCCAAACACAATCATTGTATGGTATCTCAATCATAATTTCGCTCTCATACTTGATTTAGCATCGTGTTTGATTCTATTTTATAAACCTGACACGTCAAATGCAAGTTGAAAGCGCACGCTTATGGTTTTGTACATGATATTAAATTAAGAAGACATGATCACAGTATGATTATGCATGTGATATTACATATTTGTCATACCTACCCTCTGTTACCTTGCACATGGTGTATGCGACTCTTTTGGTTCAACTTGAACCATCATTACATTCTTTCAACTTTATAACAGTTGTTTGTTGAATTGCTGGATGTAATATTTTTAGACGAGACATAAGTTAGAGATGGTTGGTTAGGATATGCTCTGAGATCACATAAGAGAATTATCCGTTTGTTTACTAATTATTCTGACAGTCACATCATGATAAAATATAATTATTAGATTTAGGCATCTCTCAATTCTTGGTTTGACAGCTCTACTGTGTGTAAAGAGTTCTCTTTTGCTAATTGAACTGTTCTGCTGGGGTCTCACCGTTACTTTAGTCACCTCAGGCTATAATGTTGTATGTTTTCCCACTTAAATGGCATTGCCAGTTAGTACATAGCCACTAGAATGGAAGACTTTTTTTCGGTGATAGCTGGTTAAATTCTTTTGGTTGACACACTGTCTTCTGTAAAGTTCATTCTTTTTGGGGCCATTATCTATTACTGTATGCTTTATGGCTGATAAAGCTCTACACACTTTCACCATAACATGCCGTTAAGTCCCTGAAGTATTTTCGTGGTTGGTTGGGTCCTCAAAGATATATAATTATTCACTAAACTTTGATATTGATTATGGATTACGTCACTGTAGATTATATGTTTTATTTAAAATTTAAGGGAGTAAATCATGTCTTTGAACTTGGAGGACCAATGGATATACTTTAAGGGCCTAAACCACATTTATGGTGGAACTATATATGGATTTTTAATGATTTACTGTTTATCTGTCTTTGATTCTCTGTATTCGCGTTGTCATGACAGTGCCAGCTGTTGATCCAGTAAATTATTCCGGTAGAGAGCGAAATAGCCCTGTCTTTCAGTCAAATAAACGACCAAGGGAAGTCGAGGCTAATTTAATGCAGAAGAAGCTTCAGATATCGTTGAACCAGAACTATTATAATGAGGAATCTGACCGCCATCAAGCATTCCAAACCGCATGCTGTATCTACTGGTTTAAAATTGTCATATGATGATGAGGAACGAACTCCTCAATTACCTCGGCAAGTGGAAGTATGACAGCAGCACCATCAATTATGTCCTCTTTTGGTGATAGTGTCACAACTGAACTTGATCGACAAAATGAAGAACTTGAAAGATACGTTATGCTTCAGGTATTAATTTCATTTCCTCCCTTAAAGTGATATTTTTCTTTAATCGTATCAATATTTAGGTGTCAACAAGAGTAGCAAGACCATGTTAAATTTTGGGTTACGGCAAGGAAATACTTCTTACGTTCTACTGTTATACATAACCTACCTATATCTAACCATGTAACACAACGTAGTTCTCGTTTATTACCGAGACGTGCAATTTGTAACAATTTAATGTAACTAACCATTTTTCAATCATTTAAGGAAACAAATTGCATAGTTTAGTAAAGAAATGGCAAGTATGTTGTGAATTAAATGGTTTAAAAATATGTTGTATATTGCATTTTCCTGCGGTTTGTCCTAAACCTAGTTCGTTCAATATTTCTTTGAAAGTTGTGTCAATCTTACATTTGTACTAATTCATGTTTTTACCCTTGTTTAATGCAACAATTTGCATGCACGACTAAGAATAAGTATGGTGCAATTAATGGTAACTTGAATAGTATATTTGCTTTTTCTTGCAGTTTGTCTTAAACATAAAGTTAGTTTCGATTAATATATCTTCTAAATTCTGTGACCGATTCGTTACATGGCAATCAATAGTTTTCATATAATATTCTGTCTGTTATGCTGTTAAGATGGCAGCACAGTCTTCTAATTCGCATAAATGCTTCTACTTAACAGGGAGAAAATATGCTGAAAGGAGTGAAGGACATAAGACAGAGACACGTGGCTTCAATTCTAGCCTCTATTGGTAAAGGGATCGACCAGAAGCTACGCGAGAAAGATCTTGAGATAGAAACAATAAACCGTAAAAACAAGGAACTCGTGGAAAGAATAAAGCAAGTAGCAAACGAAGCCCAAAACTGGCACTACAGAGCAAAATACAACGAGTCAGTAGTGAATATGTTGAAAACGAACCTGCAACAAGCACTAGCACAAGGAAATGACAATCAAGTCAAAGAAGGATTCGGTGATACAGATCTAGAAAACGACGCTGTATCATCTATCGATCCTAACAATTACCTTGGGTTGACTAACGCTCCTTCAAAGACTCGTAACCATGGTATGATATGCAGAACATGCAATATGAAGGAGGTCTCAGTTCTGGTGATGCCTTGTCGACACTTGAGTTTGTGTAAAGATTGTGATAGGGGCGTGAATGTGTGTCCGGTTTGCCAAAATGTGAAAACTATTGGTGTTGAAGTGTACATGTCTTAAAATATCAACATCAAGAGTTTATGGTGTCACTCAAAGTTTTAACTTGTGAAATGATGAAAGCACTCTTATACATTTTGCTTGACTTGATGTATATTTATATATCATATGAAGAGATTATGGAATCATGGATGATGTGCTTATCTTTTACTCGCTTCAGTCAGATGAGTTTACGTGGAATTAGGCGAGACATCGGAGTTGAATCCTTAGGCTAAGCTCGTGCTTGATGTGGTGCGCCTTGACGAGCCTTCATAATGCATGTTCAAGTCGAGAATGACATAAGTACTATTCCATAACCACATCATAAACAAAACACATCATAAATCTTTATGCAAACTCGTAGCTTGGATTAACAGACTTATAACTCTTAGGCAAACATCGAAAAAAATGGGTTTTTCTCAAATAAGACCGCTAGTCACTAGCATAGTACAAGTGACCACCACTTCGACCATGAGATGCAATTGGAACCATATTCTCCACAACCTTTATTATTGTCAAATTTTTGTACATTCAATTAAATAAGACCACTAAGTCACTAACAGCCTTTATATCTGATTTAAAAAAAAAAAGGAAAAAAAAGAAAGAGACCTAAATTCAAACTTACCCTATCACCCCTAAACCTATCATCAAAGCAAATTGGTTTATTTTGCTGGCTTATAGCTTATTTAATTTTAGGCTTATATATTTGTTGGCGTATGTATCCGGCGAGCATAGCCGAAAGGCTTAAACCGCTCGGATAAACATATAACCAATTAAGACCAAGCAGTCTGAGCCAATATAGTGGACACATGCCGAAGGGTTGGATACAACCCCCCGGCACAATGGCTACATGGCGTCACCATACATAAAGGGAAAGGAATCTCAATCGAATCCTCGACCTTATTCGACAGGGACCAAAAGTAGTAAGCCAAGCTCCGCCCGACCTAAGCGAAACCAATCGTAGTAAGTCAACTCCCACCGAAAGAGTCACTATCACCCCACGTGACCTCCGGGTAGGACACGACTTCACCTATAAAAGGAGCGGGTTATCGCATCAAGGTTAATTCGTTTTACTCTACTTTTACACATAGTAACCTCGACATATCATATTTTCATTCTCACGGCTGGGCTTAGTGCAGGATAAACCCTGCGAGGCGCTAACGCGCTTTCTTTCAATAATGATTCGCGGTCTTAATCCAAGAGTCGGACGAAGGGTCGGATATTCGCTTGTTTAGGTGAAGACATATTTTACCTTAACAATATTATAAGCTCATTTAAAATTTTTTTTTTGATTTTATTTTCGGATTATTTTGCCACTTTTGACTTATATAAGCTTATTATGACGTTCTCCAAAAAGTTTTGAGATGAGCCATAAAAATAGAGTAGTAATTTGCACACTCAATTTTTTTATTAAAACACTCTTACTAATGCTTTAAGTAGTTGTACAAATTTCACACTATGCTTTATCTGATTGTACTATAAGTGTGTAAATCAACACGATTAATTTGCGCGGGAAAAAACACTTGAATCAGTTCAAAATCCCCAAAACCACACCATCTTCATAAACACAAAATCAAATTAAATCTCAATTTTACTCAATGAACAACGCATCATCCGTTGAAACTCTCTGTCAACACGTAAGCTCAATCAACTCATCTAATCTCAATCTCATCACAATTTTATAAACTTATTATTATTATTATCATTATCATTTCAGTTAATCACATCGGCGATTAACCGATGCCGCATCTCCGGTGACCTTTGCCGATTATCCGTCAGCTTCAAATCCTCTCCGTTAACCGATCCTCCGTTAGTCCGTATCTCCAGTACGTTACGCGCTTTTATTTGTTCCAATTTAGCTTAATAAACATTTACTTATCGAATTCGCATTATTTATGATTTCTGTTACGAATTACAAGCTTATTTGTTTAAATTTAGCTTACAAATAAACGTATCGTTATCGAATTTGTATTAGTTTCTGTTTCTAGATATCAATTTGTTGCGATCTATGTGTATATTAGTTCATATTTCAAGTATATTAAGTTTTCGGCTATGATCTATGATGTGTATATTAGTTTGAATTTAGGTAAGCTTAGTACACGTAATGGTTTAAAACTTGGATGTCGGTACGAGTTTGTGTTTCTAGATATCAATTTGTTGCGATCTATGTGTAACGTGTATATAAGTTATTTTGAGGCCCTATAATTTGGTACATGGGGTTAGGGTGTTCCGTAATCTACACCTTTTTGTGGAATTTGGAGGCCCTGTGCGACAGGCCGACAGCACACCTTGCACACCCTCATATACGTCGCACACCTTGCACACCCTCATATACGGCTCTGATTATTGGACGAGTTTGTTAGATTGAATTTAGGTGAAAGCTTAGTTCACATAATGTTATGGAACTTGTGTTTGTTTGATTAGTTATTGTGTATTATTATTTTATGAATGAGTTTTTGTTTCTCGATATCTGTTTGTTTAGATCTATGTGTATGTTAGCTCATATTTAGTTAGTTTGATTTTAGGTTAAGCTACGTGTATAGGTTATCTGTTAATGATTGTGTATGAATATTTTTTTTTGTTGGTATACCTGGGTTGCCGACTCGACATTGCGAGCCGACTAATCCCAGGGTGACTACCCTTTTGGATAGCCCGGAGTCGGTGCAGGTGAACCTCTGTGGCTAATGGGGGGTTAATTTTCTCCCTGTGGTTTGAACCCAAGACCTCTAGGCACTTTCGTCCTAAGAGGTTAATCCCTTACCACCGGGTCACCCCATTGGTTATTGTGTATGAATGTTGATCATGATAATCTGAGTTTGTTAGATCAATTACTATGATTTATTATCATGGGTACGAGTTTGTGTTTCTCGGTATCAATTTATTAAGCTCTATGTGTATGTTAGTTTGAATTTAAGAAGTTTAGTGCACATATGATTATCGAACTTTCATTTGTTAATTAGTTATTATATGTATGGTTATCGATCATCTATAGTGTGTTTCTCAATAGCGCTCATCTGTCATAATGTACTTAAGTGATACATATACAAGGAACATATGTTTATTTTATTTTTTAGAGATTTGTATACTGCATACTAAAAGGTGTGATCAAGGTGTGTTTATCTGCATCCGTTGTGTAACCAAATGAAATCATCGAAGTGTTCTGAAATGTGATTAACCTCTGTTTTAATTTGTTTATCATTTGGTTTTGAGATTTTATGTGCAAAGGAATGAAGTCAAAATGGCCATTTTTGCTATTGTTTGGTTTTGAGATTTTATGCATTCCTAAGAGTGTGTTTGGCTTCATGATATGACTAGTTTCTGACACGGAGTTGGAAGCTACGCCGAGGAGTTTCAGGATATGAAGTATATAAGTGACTCATTGTTAAATATGATAAAGGGTAAGAACTTGATTCAGCCCGACTTATATTTTTTAGATCTCAAAGAATATGGTTAATTGGGACTAAGGCTTCCCATGCCTATATGAACCAAATGGAGGACTAATTAGTGACTTAATCGTTTAACCAGAGGTTAAGAACTATTGATTTCGACCTTTTTTATTATGATGTTTATGGGTAAAAATGACTTGTATTTGAATCACAAATGGAACACAATATAGATTTTTATGCAAACTGGTAGCTTGGATCAACAAAGAGTACTGCTTCTGTAAGATCCTGCTAGTTCTGCAATAGATTTTTTTAACTGTTAGACAAAGATTCTGCTAAACATTATGAGAGTGTGATATTCAGTTACATCCGTAAAGCTATTTGAACCTAAATAAAAGTCGCTGTCTTGAAAATCTAACATAACTTGACCTCTTTCAATGTACCATAATTAACTGATATGTAGCTTTTCTATCGTATGCAGATGGAGTTATATCAATTGCCACTACCAGTAAGTATTATTCTTGTTCGATTGCGTTACTTGACATTAACTTGCACTTTCTGAGCTATTATAGATTTATTTTTCAATTAACATCAGCATATGATCCACATATATAGAAGGAGAGTACATGACTGCAAGGTGACTTCATAATGTAACGATGTTTCTAGTATACAATTCCCCCTTTTCATGAATATATTTATAGCAAACAGACAATTCACCCCATATTGAGTGGTTAAAAAGCGTTTTTACTGCTTAAAACACTCGTGGCATTAATTAGTTGATCAAAGGTCATACTGGGAACTGAGGTAGAATGGGAAAATGGCTTCACTTTGTATCAAATAAGATGGAACAAACTGCAAGGGAATTGCAATATTGCATAGTATGTCAATGTCTTGAATAAAGTCACAATTAGTAATGATACACTAGCTCACAACTTATTGTTTATCTTTTGTTATTAAGTAATTATGTTTCAAGATATTAGTTTGTGTGTAACCAAAGGCTGGCGAGACTAATTTATTTCCAGGCTTACCAATTGACAAACAGAAAACATTTACTGTCTTTATGCTATTTACTCAATCTGTTTGTTTTGTCGTAATTCGATCTTGCAGGCAAGTGTGACAATAAAATATTTCACTACAATATAGATCTTAAACAAAAAGATCGCATGAAAAGGGTAGCTAAATTACCACTAAGCTCCAAGAATGGAGCAACATTCAGGCATGTTATTAGCCAGAAGTTATTTAAGTTAATTTTAAAACTGTCTGGACATTCATTCCTTAATTGCTTTCTTTCAGTGGGACTGAAGTATCATTTTCAACATTTCACAGTGTCGATGAGCTACTGGCAGATATTACTTTCTTTTTCCGAAAGGTTAGTTGTCCATGTCAACAAACTAACTAGCGCCGAACCATAAACCTTTTACTTTTTTGGGCTGTTTCTAAGAGTCTTTGCTTATGTTTTGTTTGTATTGTTGATTCTGCAGATGCTAATTATGAAGGTTCCTGTAAGTATCATCTCAAAATCCTTATTAATTTATTATAGACCTTTTATAGCTATTGCCCATCCTTCATTTACAGCGACTACAAATGATCTGACATAATGTTTGTGTGAGGTGGATTTTCTTAAGGTTATTATAGAAACTACATATTAAGTCATAGCAATTCAGCAAATTCATACTGCATTCATGTGTATTGCTATGACTTAATTAAAAGCTGGCCTCATTTTGTCCTTTTACATCTCAAAGTGGTAGTTATAGCTAATCTTTCTCATCATAACTACACGACTGTTATTACTTTTGTCTTATCAGAAGGTTGGAATTGAGCTCATTGTTGACAAGGGAGAACTTTCTGAGCAACCATCTGTAAATGTTATCGTGGTGAATGAGTGCATTGATTTACCATCAGAAGAGAACGCTGCATGTCTTCAGTCAGGCATTATGGATTATGTTCTCAAGCATGGGAATCAACTTGATAGTACATGTCACTCTTGCTTTCCAATCGGGTAAGTTCTAAACAGACTAAATCTAATAAGCGGGTCACATGGATATTCCAAAGGCTAGTATTGGAGTTTATCTCCAAAGGTCAAATTAAAGTCTATTCTTAATGCATGCAACCTTCTAAATCGTTTTTGTTCAAAATATTTGTAATACTGTTACTATATAGATATGTAACAAAATCTCCTGTTTTGAGACTTTTGACCCCAACCCGTATCAAAAGTCCTAACAACTTCAAAAGCTCCGTCCCTGGTTTTGACCCCAACCCGTATCAAAAGTCCTAACGACTTTTAATTCCAAAAGCATACTAGTAATCAATAGTAACCACATTATGTGATGTGTATGGCTGACTTTTCTGATCTGTTTCATTCTTGATTTTGTTAGGGAACACTTGAAAACTGGAAGTGGGGTGGCTTGCAAAAGTACAAAGAATGCTGAAACAACGATAGAAGTTGTGGTTATCATCAGTGAATCATCAGAGCTGATGAATCCGTCATGTTTCAGGGTGTATGGTACTAAAACAGAGGTCAGTCCGCACACAAACACACACACAAAGGTTAACTACGGGGAAATTTTGTAATGAAAGTTCATCTTATTGTACGTCTCTAACAGTATCTTCTCATATGTAAAATAATTAAAGACAAGATTCTCCTTTGACTACTTGTATTTATATTCGATTTTATAACTTTTAAAATGACTACATGCTTTTCAGGTACTATACTTCAGTGACTTCTTACTTAGCCCGATTTCTCAATCATTGGTAGATGCATTGAAAAGCATCAATTGGAGATGTTACGGCATAAGCATAAAACGCATCTCAGATGAAGATGGCTGTGCATTTATTGAATGGGAGGATTTGCCACCAGGTTCACATATTGACATTGCCATCCACTGTCACCACAAAAAATATCCTTCGCTGACTTTCCATATATTTGCTTGTAAAATCTGACTAGAGGTGGCAATTCAACCCATGTATAATTGCAATCATATCTGACACACCAAGTATGTTCAAATGTGTATAAAATTACTGGCCAACCAACCACCCTAACCCATTTTGATCCGTTACCGGACCCCCCTTCCCTCATCTTGTTACCTCTAGTCATCGTTTTGCTAATAACTGAGGTGAATATTGTACCTTTTTGTATGTTATTTTTATGCGTTTCTTTAACACACACCAAGCTTAATCTGGGCTCAGCAAAGGCAAGTGCTGTTGATCGGAATCTTGTTAAGAAAGCTGTGAAGCTTGCATTGACCGATATGAAAGAGAAAAATGACGGATTTCTTCTCAGCGCGAATGCAGTCAAGGTACACCTGATGCTCATGCTCCTACATACCTATTTCATTGCGGTTACCTTTTAAATTAAAAAAATACGTTTAAAGGAATAGTCAACACTTTTTCATTATGTAAATGTTACTCAATAGAAACACGACCTCTTTACAAATGTCTAACTGGTCCTAATACTGATCGTCATTGCTGAAAGTATCGCTTTGGTGGTTCTTAGCTTCTCATTATGGTTCTCGTGCTTTAGCCCATGTCCAGCTAACATGATGTTCTTAGCTTCTCATTATGGCTCATCTTATGTGAAATGGCAAGTGTTATTTTTGTTTCAAGGTTTAGTGTACATATCTGATATGTGATTCTTCAAAAAGTATCGACTTTGAAGTGTTCTTGACTGGTGTTTAGTTATGTGCAAGCCAATAGATAGTCTGCTATCTCTCTCTGCTCATGTTCTATGTTGGACGATATCAACATTTCTGTTTTCTTTCTCTTGTCTACTTCATAATTTTTATGCTTCTGTCCCATGAATTTAACAACAAATATTTTAAGATGTCGACATTCCTGTTTTCTTTCTCTTATCTAGTCCTGTTTTCAACCAGAGGAGCATTCCTAACAGTGTGTTTGTTTTTTTAGATTCGCGGTTATGCACCAGACCTTGCGAAAACAATTGCAGGCCTGATCTCGACTTCCAACGATCTAAAATTTAGAGGAGAATGTGCGTCACTTCTTGGCCTACATTCCCATGATGCAAAATTGATTGAAGATAGCCTTAAACAAAGGCTTATTTCAGTTATAGACCGCAACGACAGAGAGCCACAAAGGGTGAGAGAAGCTGCACCTCTTCTTTTTCAGGATGATTGTTTTGACGAACCAGAATATGTAGATGAGGAATTTGAAGACTGTGAGGTAAGTTTTTCAGCTTTTGATCTATAGAATTAGATTTACGAGTTCTATGCTTATAAGCTATTATTCATCATTTTCTATTGAGATACGAAACATAACATAGTGTACGAGTTCCACGCCTGTTAGGTACTATCGATCTTTTGGTTCTTGCTTAGCCTTATGAGTTAGAATATACTGTTCTATTTTATCTGTCGAAAATGGTGTTGAGATGTGTAATTTGAAACTGTTTATTTGTTTATTGCAATTTCAAGTCGTAAGATTTAGTTTTTAGTCTGTATAACCTGTTTGATTTACTAGGAGTCAATAATCAAGCAGGTTTTAGTTGCAACAACACTGATTATCAAATGACTTATTTTAAGGTTAATTGCACCAAAAATGTAACATATTTTTCATATTGTCATTGTCTACAAGAAACTTTGTTTTGTTCTGTTTCGATGTATGTAAATGTTTATATACTGATGTAACTGTAAGTATGGCACACACCAGTTGGTAAAAATGGAAGTATCTTGCATTATGGTGCAATTATTTTACCTGCAGTTGCAACTAGATGCAAGTATTGTTACATACGATGTAAACAAATGAAATATGTTATACTTTAATGCAATGTGCGATGAAATCACAAACATCTCAAACTCGATACGACAAGCCCATGGTTCTCCCGGCCTTCACTTAACTGATAAATCAAATAGGAAGTTATAATTTAATGCCCATAATTTATGTTGCAAGTAGAAAGTAAATAATGAAATAACATTGGGTTTCTGCGTTTCTTTTTGGAGATCCGTTTTCGGCGTCTGCATTTCCCTCCATTTTTGGTTGCAATTTTGTTAATCAAATCATGTGCAATATAAAAAGAGCGAAAAACAAATCAGAATAAAACCGATGGACTTTAGAAGTCTCGATGTTATTCTATCATTTCCTTCATTTTTCTCTTGTGTCTCCCCTCATTGTTGTTGGCATCTCCCTCTCGCTCTCACTCCTCTCCCTCTCCCTTTCATTGTCATCGGAATCAGAAGATACATGGCTTTGCCTTTACTCTTAGCTCTCCCTCCATTGGAACTATGAAACACACGGCTCTCCCTATTCCTCTCACTCCTTTTCCTCTCCGGTCTCCTTCCATCATCGTCGGAATCGAAGATACAAGGCTTTGCCTTTTACTCTTAGTTCTCCCTCCATCGAACTGTGAAACACAAAGTTCCCCTCTCCCTCTTTCTCCTTTTCCTCTCCACTTTCCTTCCATCGCCATCGGAATCAGAAGATACATGTCTTTGCCTTTTTCTCTTAGCTATCACTCCATCGAAACTGTGAAACACAAGGCTCTCCCTCTCACTCCTTTTCCTCTCCACTCTCCTTCCATTGTCGTCGGAATTAGAAGATACAAGGCTTTTCCTTTCACTCTTAGCTCTCCCTCCATAGGAACTATGATAAACACGGCTCTCCCTCTCCCTCCTTTTCCTCTCCACTCTCCTTTCATCGCCATCGGAATCAGAAGATACATGGATTTGACTTCTACTCTTAGCTCTCCCTCCATCGGAACCGTGAGACACACGGCTCTCCCTTCTACTCTTCACGCTCCTCCCATCACCATCGGGAGATATCACGTTTTTCCTTTTTCTCTTCACTCTCCCCTCATTACAATTACCATTGCCATGTGGAGATACAAGGCTCCTGACAAATACATGATCATCATAATTATCGTTACATTCGAATATGTGGATAACCGGATATGCTCATGATGTTCACTGATGGGATGATCAATGCTCGCACCAATACCGAACACCGAACCTTCTTCTAACAGCCATATGTGAACAAGACCAGATAAGAATTTTTGTGGGGAATGTAATCCATGGTTATTTTGTTTGATATAACCAGGTGGCAGTAACATCCGTTCCCAAGGCACTTGTACATTGTCGTTTCTCATTACCCATATCTCAATTTCCTCTATGTTTATATTTGGAAAACCAAAGGCGATAGACGGTCTTTCATAGTCCCAATTTCCATTCACCATTCAATTTTGGCAGGGGATTTCTTTAAAGACCTCTCTGGATAAATCAAAAGAAACAATTTTGGTCAATTGCGAGTTACTCCTATCTGGATAAACGCCAGTGAAACGCCCCATTGCATAGGATACCATCCCCACGAAATTATATAATCGATCCACTTCTACAACTGATAATTCCTCCAAATGTTTGTCTTCAATTCTAACACATGAAACATTAAGTCGTCATTAGGTGTCTCGCGATATCCTATTAGAACCTTGAAATCATCTATAGATGAATCATAACCAAAACCTGACACATATACACTATGCTCCCAACCACTTGGAGGAATTTTTCTTAGTTTTTTCACCTCGCGAGTAGAGGGATTAACGACTAAAAAATCAGATTTGTAAACAGATTCACGAAAGATGCATACAAGACCATTAGATGAACCAACAAGTTGACAATAACCTTTATTCGAACAAAAACAATCATACATTCTACTAGCGCCATCGGAAACAAAGATTCTTGTATCTCCAATTTCATTAGTATGTCTCTTATTGAGAGTGTAGTTAAGCTGAGATTTAATAAAACGATCACTTGAGATTAAGGAATTCCATGACTTACATACACTTTTGCATCGGAAGAGATCTTTAACTTCCAATCTTAGAAGTATCTCTTCTTGAATATCAAAACCAAGCTCTGTCATTGAATCCTTTGCTATAAACCAAAACGAAAAAAATAAATAAATATGTATGCTAATCGTATCTAGGTTTGGTATTTGAATGACGTACAGTCGACATGACACCTCCTTTTATACATTCACATTGTCGGTTAATTCTTTTTTAACTATAGTAATGATATAAAATAACTTGCGAGTATTTTTCTGAATTGAACATTCTTTTCACCCCAATATTTAATTCATCAAAAATACATTTGACTTATAAAATATTAACGAAAAATTCTGAAATATTAAAAACAAAAACAAAAACGTTTTGTAAGAAATTTATTTCAAAATATTCTTGAGTTTTATCTTGAAATTTTACAAATATACAAAAAAAAAAAAAAAAAAAAAAAAAAATTGTATTTTGATTATTTTTGACAAATATTTTTTTTGCAAGTTTTCTTAATTCAAATTATTTTTTGAATATACTAATATTAATTAAATAGTTAAATAAATAATAAAAAAAATCAGCGACTAAATTCATAATACCCAACAAACCACAGAAACCATACTTAAACATAAGAGGGTACTTATGTCATTTCAACCATCTACACATTCACTGACGGTCAAACTAACAAAAAAAAAATGGTCAAAGGACCAAACCTGTAATGGGTCAAAATCATAAGGAAAGAATCCGCAAAAAAAAAGTTTAGGGACTAAATTTGTAAAATCTGAAAAACCACAAAGGCCATTTATGTACTTATTAGGACTATGTATACAACGTTTTTAACATATCATTAAATATTTGTACCCATGTGGTATCTAACACTTGCCTCTACCTAAAAGTCGCGACAAACTCACAGAGAGATATTTTGAAAGGTTTTATCAATAATTTTAAGAAAAAATTACACATTTAGTCCCTGTGGTTTACCTCAAATAACAGGTTTAGTCTCTAAGTCGTTTTAATTACACCACACATACCTATTTTTGAAACCTATTGCCCATTTAGTCCCTATTTCAAAAGATAGGGATCATCTGTGTAATTATTTACAGTTTCTTTTATTACACGGATAGTCCCTGTTTTCCATAATAGGGACTAAATGGGCAACATGTTTAAAAAATAGGTATGTGTGGTGTAATTAAAACAACTTAGGGATTAAACCTGTTATTTAGGGTAAACCACAGGGACCAAACGTGTAATTTCTTCTAATTTCAATGCAGTAATTTATCATTGATCCGTCGTTTCAATGGATATAAACACTGTAATTCAAGTCCATTTAATTTTAGTTCGCAATAATCGGATCACAAAATGGACCTTTCAACATATTTATACATATGTTTACGCATAGTACAAGTGACGACCACCACTTCGATCATGAGATGCAATTGGTGAAACCCTTATCATTGGCAAATTATTGTACGTTTAATTAAATAAGGCCATTAGTCACTAGCAGCCCTTAATGACATGTCTAACATAAACAATCGGGTTTCATATTGTATTATTGTTCATAGTAGTTCTTTGAAAAGATGCACATCATATTGATGTTTGTTGTTTAGTTATTTATTAGATTCAATGTTTACGCATAGTACAAGTGGCGACCATCACTTTGACCATGAGGCTAATTGAAACCATATTCTTTACGACCCTTATCATTGTCAAATTTTTGTACATTCAATTAAATAAGACCATTAGTCACTAACAACATTTAGTGACTTGTCTAATATAAAAAGTCGGGTTTCATATTGTATTATTGTTCATGCTAGTTAGAGAAGATACACATCATCACGATGTTGTATTGTTATTTGCTATATTCAAACTTTGAATATAGCAAATTTGAAATATATTAGTATCAAGAACCATTGCCGTGCTATACATTGACATCACATTGAAGGTTTTATTTATAGTTTCGATGGATTAGCTTATCGTCGATCCGCTTCAATGGGTGAAAATGTAACTCGGTCGTTTCATGCGATCAATCTCGATTCACAACACAAATCTTTCAACATTGAACATTGTTTATACATATGCATTGATAGATAAACTCTATACACATACAGAGAAACGGCAAAAGCTCGATTTAAACAATAGTAAAACATGTATAAGGCGACAAACACGATTATCACCACTTGCTAAAAGGGTGCGAAAGAGCAAAAAACATACGTGCAGACTATATAAGATGTACTAGCTTAAGAAAAGCATATATAAAATGCAACGTTAAATCTCTCGAACACTTTAGGTTATATGAATCAAAAGCTACAAACATGACATATACCTTTGCAAATACTTGCAATCCACAAAACATTGTATCATACACGCCCCTATATATCAAATGCAAAAGCCTTTTTAACAAACAAAGTTCCATAACTGCTCGCATGACCACAAGTACGACAAGGCGAAAGTGACGACCAAATGAAAAGCAAAACTTGCACCGGTATTCCAACCTCACGATACAATTTAATCATCACCTCATGCCCGATGAAGATCAAAACACAAACACGATATCTTAAATTAGAACAGATGCAAAGAAAACATATGGGTTAAATAACGAGTTAGCACAAAACTTTGTATATGCAAATGAAATCTGGTCAAGTTGAACCACCAAAGTATTTATTTTGACGTAAATGTGGCGTATCAAATATGATTCCAACAGGTCAAACAATTAAGTTTAAGTTGAGAAAACTGATGCAAGATGAATGCCTCAATTGGCAGTCCATAATTTAATCATTTTTTGAGAAAAACAAAATTGTTTAAAAAGTCGATGAATCGTTTTTATAGTTTCGATGATTTACAAAAATTTGTGTGCCCTATATATCAAGAACCATTGTCGTGGTTTACATTGACATCATATTGAAGGTTTTACACAGTTGTGTTTTTTATTTGCGCACTCATTGTACAAGTTATTAAATCAAGATATAAATATAATAGAACCGGTATTTAAAATGTTCCAATCAAAAATTAAAGTGGCTAAATGATGATATTACTAAAGTAGACAAAACAAAAACATGAAACACCCCCTTGTATCACCTGACTCACATTAGCAGAGACCCTCAAATGGTTAAATCACCATATAACCCTTTCAAACATCATTTCTTTCTCTCTTTTTCTCTCTCACACACACATACACACACACATTTCTCTCTCTTCAAAAATTCATCATCTTCTTCATCCTTTCAAACCCAAAAAACACAAATTAGGCGTTTCTAATCCATTCATTTCAATCAAATTAACCATCACCAACAAAATTCCTCCACCCCATAGAAAGAATTAATCCAAAACCCTAAAAACCCAAAATGAGACGTCAATTGATTCGACGAAAAACTAGGAAAAATACAACCCTCGACAGTTCGCCCCTAAAAACTTAGTGCATATTAATGAACATGAGTCAAAGATAAAAGAATTGCATTTTTACCCTCGAACGATTAATGATCATCCTGCAACCGACTACAAACCATTTATAGATCAGCTTGTACAAAGATTGGAAGTTGATCGATACAATGAGTGGATTAGATTGTTCATAGATATAGGGGTACTAAAAGCGTTCTCTCTTTCTTTGAGATGCTTCAATTGATACATAAATGGGCTTCACAATGGGTTGGAGCTTTATGAAATCGGTTCCTCATTTATGTATCCATTGAAGCATCTCGGCAAAGAGAGAACGGTTTTAGTACCCCTATATCTATGAACAATCGATCCACACCCATTGTATCGATCAACTTTCAATCTTTGTTCAAGCCGATCTATAAATGGTTTGTAGTCGGTCGCGGATGGTCATTAATCGCTCGAGGGTAAAATGCAATTCTTTATCTTTGACTTATGTTCATTAATATGCACTAAGTTTTCGTGGCGAACTGTCGAGGGTTGTATTTTTCCAAGTTTTTCGTCGAATCAATCGACGCCTCATTTTTGACACTTGGGTTTTGGGGTTTGGATTAATTTTTATACGGGTTGAGGTGAATTTTGTGATGGTGATGGTTAATTTGATTGAAATTGAATGGATTAGAAAGCCTAATTTGTGTTTTTGGGTTTGAAAATGAAGAAGATGATGAATTGAAGAGAGAGAATGCGTGTGTGAGAGAGAGAGAGAGAAAGAAATGATGTTTGAAGGGGTTATATGACGATTTAACCGTTTGAGAGTCTCTGCTAATGTGAGCCAGGTGATATAAGGGGGTGTTTCATGTTTTTGTTTTGTCTACTTTAGGAATATCATTTAGCGACTTTAATTTTTGATCGGATCATTTTAAATACCAGTTCTATTATATTTATATCCTGTTTTAATAACTTGTATAATGAGTGCGCAAATAAAAAACACAAGTGTGTAACTCATCTCCATTTCAATGGGTGAAAATGTAACTCGGGCCCGTTTCATGCAGTCAATCTCAGTTCACAACACAAATCTTTCAACATTGAACATTGTTTATACATATGCATTGATAGATAATCTCTATACACATACAGAGAAACGGCAAAAAGCTCGATTTAAACATTAGTAAAACATGTATAAGACGACAAACACGATTATCACTACTTGCTAAATGGGCGCAGAAGAAGCAAAAAACCATACGCAGCAGCTATATAAGATGTACTAGCTTAAGAAAAGCATATATAAAAATGCAACGTTAAATCTCTCTGAACACTTTAGGTTATATGAATCAAAAGCTACAAACATGACATATACCTTTGCAAATACTTGCAATCCACAAAACATTGTATCATACACGCCCCTATATATCAAATGCAAAAGCCTTTTAACAAACAAAGTTCCATAATCGCTGCTTTGACCACAAGAACGACAAGACGAAAGTGACTGACCAAATGAAAAGCAAAACTTGCACCGGTATTCCAACCTCACGATACAATTTAATCATTACCTCATGCCCGATGAAGATCAAAACACAAACACGATATCTTAAATTAGAACAGATGCAAAGAAACAAATGGGTTAAATAACAGGTTAGCACAAAACTTTGTATATGCAAATGAAATCGTCAAGTTGAACCACCAAAATATTTATTTTGACGTAAATGTGGCGTATCAAATATGATTAAAACAGTCAACAGTTAAGTTAGTTGACAAAGTGTGTAAACCGGAACTTTCTCAATAATAGAAATTCGAAAACAAATGATTACACAAACTCGAGCAATCAATGTAAGATCAAGATCCTTCATAACTATAGATGGTGGTATTGACCCATTACCTATAAATGGGTCATCAAATGAGTCTAACAGGGTACAAAGTCACGCTCTCAAAAGATTAGATTAATAGTTTTAGTAATCATATTTAGCACCTTTAACTATTTCAAAAGCTCAATATATGACCCTTTTGACCCGAGCCCACCCATCAAAGCATACTTATTCATAGTAGGCCATGGTCCTACCAAAAACACAACAGGCTTAGGTATTGAGACAGAGCCAAGTAGGACAAAAAGAGCCAGGATTAAGACTAGAATTAGTTAGCCTCGCTAAGGACCAGAGAGCATGAATTATGGACCCTAGTCCCTTCGGGAGTGAAAAACAATTACTGATAGCTAACTGTCTTTTTCCCTTAAAAGGTACTTACTCCTTAACCAGTCTCTCTGATCTGTCATGATACGTAGTCAAGTCCCAGTCTTTAACCAGAATACCAGATCGCTGTTGTCCTAATCAGCCCCAAATCCCAGCACCTAAGGAGTTCGCTTGGTCTCATAAAGTTGCAACCTTTACCACATAACCAATATTTAGGCATAGAAACAGTGAGATGTCGGTTCACTAGTTCAAGCAATCCACTTTTTAAACTTTAATCATAACTAAACTTGTTCTCCCTCAGCGAAATACTTAATCAAGAATTAAAGAGAAAATATAAAACAAGTAAAAGTTGCACATCTCGAGAAAAATAAAATATTTCTCCAATACTAGCATGGTACCCGCGCAAAGCAGCGGAATATCAAATATGCAGTTTTTGTCGTACCTTTATCCTCTAGCGGTAGTTTACCAGTTTGATAGTTCTAGAAAACAGATGTGTTTAAATTTCCATAGAATATATTAATACAAATATAGATTTTCATAATTATATTTATTTGAACTTAGTAAAAATTGAATATAACATTTAGAACTTTGAATTTGTATTAGGGCAAATGACAAAAAAATGCATCGAACTTGACACTTTATGTAATTGTGTGTAGCCAACTATTTTTTTTCTTATTGTATGTACTGAACTTTCAAATTTCGATCATTATGTGTATTTTACGACTATTCTGCCATAAAATGACCATTTTACCCTTCAAATTTGAAAAATTAAGGGTAAAATGGTCACAAAATACACACAATAATCGAATTTTGAAAGTTCAAGACACAATAAGAAAAAAAATAGTTGGCTACACACAATCATAAAAAGTGTCAAGTTCGATGCATTTTTTTGTCATTTGCCCTTTGTATTATTGTAGGTTTGTAACATCTATTTTAATACTAAAATTTAATGTGTCATTAATGTACATTATAATGTAATTAGTGTAGTGTAGTATTTAATTGTATGAATTACTAAATATAGTAACATGTGTAAGCTTAAAAAATTAAGACTTCTATTTATAAATATCCCAAATGCATTATAGATTATAGATATAGATTATAGATTATAGAATAGATAGATTATAGATATTCTTCTTATTTCAATATTTCTTAGTGTGTTTGTTTTGGCTAATATAACATAGGCCATAATTTTGTGGCATATTTTGACTGATTATGGGCTTATATAACATTGACAATGTTATATAAGCCCATAAGTGTCAAAAATAAGTCACAAAACTGTGGCATATGTTCTATGTTTCTAACACGGCTTATGTTATATAAGCTAAACAAAGACCCCTTACTATGTGTCCTTCTCTATTATCTAAAATACCCCTCACTAGGGCATCCTGGGGACTTGAACTATAATACATTTTTGTAATCGTGAGGTGTAACATTCAATGCAAAACATCTTATACTGATGCAATAAGTAAGACGTTAGAGAAACATTACCAGTGGCGTTGTCGAGAGAGAGGAGCCCAAACTTATCAGTAATCTCAGCAGCATTCATTGCATTAGGCAGATCTTGTTTGTTGGCAAACACAAGAAGAACTGCATCTCTTAGCTCGTCCTACAATGAAGTAGGATTTGGAGTATTCTCATTAAAAACCAGTACCGTGCTACAATCAAATAGACTATTTAAACCTAACAACAAATATACAACAACATAAACCTACTTTTCTTCCATATCAACAAATGTAGGATTGAGCTTTAGATAGCATTAACACACAGTGGTCTCATTAACAATTGAAAAGCATGGTATAAGATCATCATTTTAGTAAAGTCTGGCCAATGTTATCTTGATATAAGGAATGATAAGCTCACATCACGAGCTGATCTCATCATAACCACTATTTTTTCATAAAAATAGAAAATATTGAAACACATAACTTCTGATTGCAAAGATACAACTGATTATTGCAAAGTTAATTTGACGTAAGAGTTTCCAATATTAGTGATAAAATATAGTTGAGGTTAGTTTTAATAAGCATTTTATGACTTTTTAGTACACACTACACAGTTTAAGTTATTTTATAAACCCGCTTTCAGAGAGTATAAAACTGAAAGGATAATTTAACAATGAACTAGCTGTTTGTTTGTTTAGGCTTTATATAACGGCTTACATGGCTTATTTGGTTTTAGACTTATGTTTCATAAGCTCACTTTTGTCGCTTATTTTGAAACTTTTCGTTATCTAAGTTTATTATGTCAATAAGCCTCATTAAAAGTAAGCTTATGAAACATAAGCCCAAAACCAAATAAACCATAAGTCAAACAATACACCCCTAGAATAGGCAGTATAGCTGAAGGGGTAAAAGGATGACACTGACAACTTGAACTAGTTCTACATCAACTTTTTTATTTAATTTCATACAACAGAAACTATATCCCATGATTGAATGACATCAGTTAACTTTAACAGAAATGGGTTTTGCCAGTAAGAGAGAAGTGTCAAATTTCACCCAGTAATCTTTAACAGGCCAAGCGTTAAAATAGTTTAGAAAGGAAACAAATCAAATGTCACCTAAAGTCCCCTTTCATGCACAAAGGTCTCTATAAACCATTTTATTAAGAAACCGGATTATTATAAATGCTTGCAATCATACTTGGCACAAAAGATACTTATGAAGTATATAAATCTGAGGTCAGCCCAGCCAACCTATTTCTTCGGCATATAAAAGTGACCGTGTTGACCCACCATTATTATGCCAACTATAAGTCAAAGAGCATATGACATGGATCAGAAAGCAACATGCACCATAAGTGTTATCTGTACTATATAAACTAAGCATGTAAAATATGGTAAATACAGTATACATGAACTCATGAAGTCTTTCAAATTTACCTATGCCTTTGATACTAGAAAGCAGAATAATATGTATTCAACATGAAAATTTACCTCATTCAACATCCTGTGCAACTCATCTCTTGCCTCAACAACTCTATCCCTATAATTGCTATCGACCACAAAGATCAGACCCTGTGTGTTCTGGAAGTAGTGCCTCCATAGTGACCGGATCTGCACATATACAATACATCAATCTACACATGTTAAGCTACTGGTTAAATCATCGACACCAATATGTGCATCTTAAGTATTAAAATGTTTAACAGATACAAAATGAAGAAGCTACCTTGTCTTGACCCCGACATCCCAGACAGTGAAGCTGATGTTCTTGTACTCGACAGTCTCCACGTTAAACCCTGCATGCTTAGAGAAACAAAAATTAAATCTCAAACGATCTCTGCTTTTGCCACATTTACCATCATGGCACCAGTCACCAGCGTTATTATATAGAGACCCAATGCCTCACCCGCTATGCAAATGTTATTGACTTCTGTATTCGTTACTAAAAAGACATATTACTGGTTAGGAAAACTAATGCTGAAGCGACGCACCAATTGTAGGAATGGTAGTGACGATCTCGCCGAGCTTGAGCTTGTACAAAATGGTGGTCTTACCAGCTGCATCGAGACCCACCATCCAAATACGCATCTCTCTCTTGGCAAAAAGCCATTCGAAAAGTTTGGTGAATGTAAGCCCCATCTTAATTCAGGCGGGGATCCTACTGCATACAAAATCAAGTCTTAGTGTAAGTTATACTATATAAACTATACATGCATCTATAACAGACAACAAGCATCTAATTTAGGTAGGGACAAGGGTAAACACGTAATCAAGCAGAAATACTAAAGAGGTGAACCCCTTCCAGCAATCATCAACATAAAATCATCTCGAATATGCACGAACAATTTCATAAGGCATATATCGGCTCAGTTCAATAAGCTCATAAGCCTAGCAGATAAAGCAAACAAACACCCCTATATAAAGCAATTAGATCCGTTAATAGAGCCTACAAGGTTTAGATCAGCAGAGCTAAGCACAATCATCAATCAGCAATCATTTCATGTAGTAACAAAACAGCATCCAAACTAAACCATTCGGATCCGATCATGAAATCTTAAACTTAAACCATCTAATTCTAAAGTGCATAATTTCTATCAATTCGACAAAACAATATTATAAACCTCAAATTTCAAGTAAATAAGCTAATTTCATCACGACGCTCCTCAGTCACAAGTCACAACAAATGATTTCCATAAGCCTCCGATATCAATAAATAAACAAAACTACAAAGGCTATAATCTACGAAAAAACTCTAATAGACGATCATTTCATTCATAGCAAACTCCAAAACCCAAGTTATTCAGATCCGATAACGAAATAGAAAACCTAGTGATCTAATTTTTAAATTGCATTATCTACACCTAAGCTCTATACCAGGTCATCATATCGTAACATCCTCCGATACCTAAAACATGCAAATCAGATCACAAAACCATATACTAACAATCTAACTCTCTATAGCAACAATTTAACCCTAACTACTAAACGAAACTTCCGATTCGGAAAATATAAACCTCATAATTTCAAATAACTAACCTAATGTCATTAAAAAATCATTTCATCCATATCATTATATATACCTATAACATACAGATCGGATCACAAAACCTTAAGTTAAACCTAACTCCCTAACGCAACCGTAACTAACTACTTAACGAAACAACTGATTTCGAAATCATTTCATCGATATGATTATACAACATATAGATCCGATCACAAAATCTTATAAACTAACGATCTAAACCTAATTCCCTAATTGCTGACGTCATCACCAATTTCAAACACAAAACCGTTTAAAACATAATACTTTCATATAAACAAGCAATATTCATCAAATATTGTATGGATTTATTTCGCTAAAAAAATATGAACTGAGCGCGTAAACGACAAACTCATCAATCTCGCTAAAAAATTTTAGAAACCTCAGAATCTAAACTAGAAAAGCTAATTTCATCGCGACGTCAGAACAAATCACTTCAGAACATCCTCCGATACCTAAAACATGCAGATCAGATCCCAAAACCTCAAACCTAACTCTCTAACGCAGCAACTAATTCCGTAAATATAAGCTAATTTTAGCAGATCGGATCACAAAATCTTATAAACTAACGATCTAAACCTAATTCCCTAATTGCTGACATCATCACCAATTTCAAACACAAAACCGTCTAAAACATAATACTTTCATATAAACAAGCAATATTCATCAAATATTGTATCGATTTATTTCGCTAAAAAAAAGATGAACTGAACGTGTAAACGTCAAACTCATCGATTTCACTAAAAAAATCTAGAAACCTCAGAATTTAAAGTAGAAAAAGCTAATTTCATCGCGACGTCGCAACAAATCACTTCGTAACATCCTCCGATACCTAACACCTCAAACCTCACTATCTAACGCAGCAACTTAACCATCACTACTTAACGAAACAACTAATTCCGTAAATATAAGCTAATTTTAGCAGATCGGATCACAAAATCTTATAAACTAACAATCTATACCTAAAACACACAAAACTGAGCCCTAATTGCTGACGTCATCACAACGACAAAAGCGTTTAAAACCTAACTATCTAACGCAACAACTTAACCGTCACTACTTAACGAAACAACAAATTCCGTAAATATAAGCTAATTTTAGCAGATCGGATCACAAAATCTTATAAACTAACAATCTATACCTAAAACACAAAAAACTGAGCCCTAATTGCTGACGTCATCACAACGACAAAAGCGTTTAAAACCTAACTATCTAACGCAACAACTTAAACGTCACTAGTTAACGAAACAACTAATTCCGTAAATATAGCAAATAATTTCATATTAGACCTAATTTTAGCGGATCGGATCACAAAATCTTATAAACACACAAAAAACTGAGCCCTAATTGGTGACGTCATCACAACGACAAAAGCGTTAATAAGCTAATTATAGTTTGGCCTAAACAAGCAATATTTATCAAGTAATAGCTTAATTTCAACAAATCAAACATTGAGGAACAGATTTATATAGATTTAAAAGAATTTTTTTTATACCTGAGAGAGAGTTTGGTTTGATTTGATTTGATTTGGAAATGTGTGTGGGAGAGAGGTTTGTGAAATAAAAAAGGGGAGTGGTGACCAGCGACTATTTATTTTGAGGGTGGTAAGTATCATTTTTAACTTTCTCATTAATTATCATTTTTACCTTTCTTTCTCACCAAGGTGGTGTTTGATAATGACTTAAAGAGTCTTAATTGTAAAATAGGTAATTTAATTAAGTCACTAATTGAGTGTTTGTTTGGTGCTTAATTTAAATGGATGACCTTCAGAAAAGTTCGCGTGAGAATGAGGTCTATATTAAGTCATCACTTTTATACTACTTTTACATATTTACCTTCCACTTCTTAACCACTAATCATCACTTATTTCAAATAAAAGGGTATAACAATAATTTTATTAATTCAGTCACTTTATTCAGCATACAAAACAAACAACCATTTATTCATTTACATACATACAACATATATCCAGACAGACACTTTAGTTTAACAAAACTTAATATAAAAACTAAACAAACAGGCCCAAGTATCATTTTATTATTGACATGATAAAATATTTTTTTATAATCGAGTAAAGTTCAAAATACATCTTTGTGGTTTGTCCAGTATCTCACTTACATCCTCGTGGGTTTTTTTTGGAGAAATTTTTTGAAATGAACACTTTTCTCTACTACTTTACACATATAAACCACGCCCATACAATTTTCTAAAACGAACTTTTCAATATTAGACGTTAGATTGGTACATAATACGCTTTTAAAAATACGCAGACACCAATTCCTCCAGGCGTGGTCGGGTGAAGGAGTGACCTAAGCGTGCCTAGGCGTGGCATGAGGCGTGCCCTGGGCGTGGAACTTGTTGGCATGGGTGGCTGGGCGTGCCCTAGGCGTGGCATGGGTGGTTGGGCGTGCCCTGGGCGTGAACCTGGGCGTGCCCTGGGCGTGGAGGAGAGAAGATTCTGGGCGAGTGATATGTTTATTGGGCGAGTGATATGTTTTGCATGCAAATATAGAAGTAGGGTACTTATTATAGTTCGAGAAATACAATATACAAAGCATACATACAAGTACAAATGCAATATAGCATCATCACATGAACCTATGAATTACCTATGGATATAAATTTTACTCATGGTCAAATATAATTAAATAGAGTGGGCCACTATGATGTTGAAATGTTTTGTTCATTCTCGTAAAACAATGAAAAAAGGTTCAGATCGGTAATATAACTATTTAAATAGGTTGTTTAGGTAATTGGCTTTTTTTTTTGTGTACTAAAATATCCCCCCCGTTAATAAAGTTGGCACAAAACCATTCCTCTGTTAGTAAAGTAAGTCAATGAGGACTGACAGTGCAAATTGTTTGTTCGTTATCTCTTAACGGAAGAGAGAATATTTGCATCGTCAGTCCTAAGGACTAACGGTACAATTTATTTTCGGAAATAAATTGCATTATTTACACTTTCAATAATGATGACGGCAGTGGTGGCGGTGGTCGTGGTGGGTTGCGGTGGAGGTGGGTGGTGGTGGCTTTGGGTGGTGGTGGGTGGAGGTGGCGGTGGTGGTGTGGGTGGTGGTGATGGTGGTGGTGGGTGGAGGTGGTGGTGTGGGTGGCGGTGATGGTGGTGGTGGGTGGAGGTGGTGTGGGTAGCGATGATGGTGGTGAGTGGAGGTGGAGGTGGTGGTGATTGTGGTGGGTGGTGGGTGGTGGGTGGTTAAATATAATTTGTTTTGGTATGAAAACACCACTGGACACTTAGTCGCGTTCATTTTGGGGCCTCCAGACCCGAGTTCGAGCCTTATTGGCCCCTTTTTGATTTATTTTCCAAAAAAAATTTGCACCGTTACTCCTTAGGACTAACGATGCAATTTATTGTACCGTTAGTCCTTAGGACTGATGATGCAAATATTCTCTTTTTCGTTAGAAGATAACGAAGAACTAATTTGCACCCCGTTAGTCCTCAATGACTGACTTTACTAACGGAGGGATGGTTTTGTGCCAACTTTACTAACGGAGGGATGGTTTTATGCCAAAAAAAACCACAAAGATGTAAAACGAGACATGAGACAAATCACAAGGATGTATTTTGGACATAAAATACCCTTTTTCAATTCGGCATTTTTGATAAATCAATTGTAGATATATTTATTATTTAAAGCTACATGAAAAGTATAAACTAATTTTACATGTATTTTAAGCTTTTGTGTTTTAATTCATAGTATTTTTAAATGTGTATAAGTAATTTTACTAAGCTCTACTCGTATCTAATAGTTTTTCCATTAGCTTGAGTTAATAGAAGCTTATAAAAGCTTTCATAAGTTTTTATGCTAACAATTTTTTTATAAGTTAGCTTATTTTAAATTTTCAAGCTTTTATAACCTACTACATGCTTGCTTTCAAACACAACCTTCGTCTAAGGTCATGTGATTTATACGAGTGTATAGCTACGTTTTAGGAAAGGGACATGAACAACCATGAGCCGATGAGCGTAAAGCAAATAGTGAAAACAAATATGAACAACAAAAACAGAATTTTTGTGTTTTCGAATTACAGTTGTCTATTGCTCATACATAGTATTTGAACACTCAAAAGGTTATGTATTTGAGAAGTGTAATGACTAATGACATAAATTAGAAAAAGAAATACGCAGTAACAAATAACAAACTCAATCAAGGGTAAAAGAGTAATTTAGTTTATTATAAGCTCTAGTTCAGTAGTTTGTAAGAACTCAGCTATTCACACAAACTTATATTCTTAGGGTGAAGCTTATTCGCAAAGGCAGGCTGCTCCACGATACAAAAGTCCAACACGCTTGTTGGCCGAAATGACAATAGTGACATTTTCAGACCTCGAACATGAACATGTTCAAAGACTAGAAAACGAATATTGCATTTGTCGCGGCTTTAAAAAAAATTCCCTTTGCTGAAAACAAATGAAAAAGGAATATACTTCGTATAATGTCCTTTGATCAAGAAATTTCCACGTACGATAGGTTTATTCTGCATAAGGTTGAATTCTGGCAACCTCAACCAGCTCGCGCCAGGATTACCCATATCCATCTCATGCCAAAACGCCTCAGATCCAACACGTGAAAAGTAAAATGCATCAACTTTGCAGTAACATATTTTCGAAGGCATTGCATTATTTAGTTCATATTTTATACTTTAAACCACCCAACCACAATCTCTAACAGATTTAAATTATCTCAAGAAAACATAGCAATTTACAAGAGAACAGTCCAGCAACATACGAAAAGTAAGAAAAGAGATGCGGTTGTAATAAACATGGATGATAAATACTATCAACAAGTTGATTTAATGGCCTCAAAAGGGATACCATGAACTGCATTTGTGCTTCTTCATTGATCCTTGTAAACGGAGGGACATGTACAAAAGGATTTGTGACCTTTCTCTTCTGCAAAGCGGAGGGAATGATAGTATACATAGTTGCACACAAACGCCCTGCATCATCAGAGATCATTGCATCACAGCCCTTGATACTCTTTAAGAACTCCAGGATGGCATCAACGGAGAAAGAAGTCTTCAAACAGCAAAACAATCAAATGGGTCAATTTGAGTTGTATTTCAGCTGAAACGGGTCAGAAAAAAGTAAACTACAAGGTAATGGGTCAAACATGTTAAAAGTTGCCTAACGTCTTCTTAATACATACAACAACCTAAATTGTTTCGTTCAGATATTTTGATTCTTAAAGTGATCAGTTGGGACAGAATCAGTCTCAACCCCTTACCCGGCCCACCCATCTTGGCACCTATGAGGACCAGGACTTTAGAAAATTCGACATTTTTAAGCTCAAAATAATCCCCTCAACCCCGTAAAACATTCACTCTAAGATGTCCATTAAACGTTGCAACATTTTCTTTTTTCAGGAACAAGTTAGAGATGCGCATTCATCTACTAGCGATATATGGTGATGCTGGAAGGGAATGCTAGAGTTCACTTCCATATTAATATATCCTTTAAAAACTGCAACACTCCCTATTTCTAGAACTTTTGAAGTTAAATGTGTGCGTTTACATATCGTCATCATAGTGGGCGATACTGATTTGGATTGCTAGAGTTCACTTGTTCGTCGTTATCAATGATATTTCAAGGCATTTAATTAACGGTCAACTCCACTTTTCTTGACTACGTGTCAGGTACTTTAAAATATCATTAAACCAAGGGAGCTACAAGAACAGTTTTCCTTACATATCAAGATACTTAATTTCATTCTAACAATACTGGTAACCACTCCACAAGACACGTGCAACAAGCAGCCAAATGGTGCTTCAAGACTCAAACGTAGGGTCTGAAGATCTTAAAGCACCATGCGTATGACTATTGACTGTATTTTTGGTGCGACTGTTGATAGCTTATAAAACATTTTATCATAATAACTTTAAACAAAGAACAACAATGTCAATACTATATTCGGAGTTCCATATAAAGAAAACGCAATCTATTTTAGGGATGAAGGGAGTAATAACAAGGTAGAAAAGATGCCAGAAACAGAACAATAATTACCTCTCTTATTCGAGTTATTTCTCCATCATCTGTGACAATCGGCAACCGCTGAAAAAAGAAGTATATTAACATAATCAGATAACCAAATTCTAATATTACGTGAAGTCTAATGAAAAAACAGTAATACCTTTGGTTGCCAACCAAGCTCATCGGGACACGAGAAAGTGGCTTCGTTTACTGCTTGTCGTTCAATGGCAATCTTTGATGCCCCGCCATTTAACCCCATATGCAGCTGGAAAATAATATAGTGCAACAATTATTAGTCAATATCAAGAATCATAACGGAAATATATTGCTCTATAAGTCTAACCTATAAGTCTAACCAAGTACGCACGTGCAAAGAAGTAAACAAAATTTAGTTGACGTATTAAGTTAATAGACACCAAGAGACACCTATATATGCCCTTTATTTCTAAAATACGATTTGACTTCCTACTTAAACTCCTCAACCAATTTTCAAATCCAAATTTGATACGAAACTCTCAAAACTTCAAGGATAACGGTGACAGCTTGCATTACATTTAATGACAATCCCTAAAAAAAGATTTCGGATTGTTGGTCGTAAATTGTATTAAAAGAATCTCAATTCAAATATGACAAGTAATTGGTTTGACCATGCAAGTCAAAATGTATATTATATTTGGTGGACTAATAGACGCATCATATGTGAAACAATCAAACAATTTTTCTAGAGACTACATAATGAAATGTAAACATAAAAAGGTCAAAATATCAACTTGAGAACGAGTTTTTTCCTACACGTATTAAAAGCTTGTGAATAAAAGTAAAAGAAAATTGGTAGTAAGATGAATATTAATCTCACCCACACAACTTCTGTGGTACCAGACTTGTTCTCGCTTGAAACACTCGCCCAAAACCTTCTTAAGCATATCCAACGCACCATCTCCTGCAGTTTCAGAATTGTACAACTACCTAAAGAAAGCCAGGGGTAAACCGTCTTTTCAACATAACTTTTTAGATTAGATACTAATGCTTCGGTAGGATTGGTAGCAAACACATTGAACTTCTTGAAGCCAGTCACATGAATGACCACATTCTTCGGCGCTTCTGACCCCATTTTACCTCACGATCACAACTTTAATCACCAAATACAAATCAGCCATAAATACACACGAGATTGCTTAGTACACTTTTTGTCAGCATATCGCGTTTTGACACAACAGATAGACAATTACAGCATATTTAAGTGTGTAATGATCAGATTTGAAGAAGCGGTTTGGAGTTGCAAAAGGGTGTTAGAGATTGCTTATTTCAAACTGATTATCTCCTTAATAAGCCGACTACTTTTTCACAAACTGCTTATTTCACTCTAAAATAAAGCCGACTGTTTTTCCATCCAAATTGTTTTATTTATGTAAGAAACCGCAATAAGCACATAACCATTTTAGATGACTGATCAATGACGCCTCCTACCTACTTTTCCGATTCTAGTAATTTTACTATATATATCCAATAAGCACATGTGTCAAACACTATCTCCTATATTGCTTTTTCCCCAAAAAGCATTATACACTTCTAATAAGCAACCCAAACACTCCAAAAATAAACACTAGCTAAAAAAAGAAAAACCAACTTTTGATCAAAAAAGCAATCATGCAAAAGCAAATTTTATCATAATAAGCCAACTGTTATTTCACAAACTGCTTATTTCACTGTAAAATAAAGCCGACTGTTTTTCTATCCAAATTGTTTTTATTTACGTAAGAAACCATAATAAGCACATAACCATTTTAGATGACTAATCAATGACGCCTCCTACCAACTTTTCCGATTCTAATAATGTTTACTATTTATATCCAATAAGCACATGTGTCAAACACTACAAAGTAAATCCAAAACTATCTCCTATATTGCTTTTTTTCCCAAAAAGCACTATACACTTCTAATAAGCAACCAAAACACTCCAAAAATAAACACTAGCTAAAAAAAGAAAAGCCAACTTTTGATCAAAAAACC
Source organism: Chrysanthemum lavandulifolium (assembly GCA_022545495.1). Taxonomy (NCBI): domain Eukaryota; kingdom Viridiplantae; phylum Streptophyta; class Magnoliopsida; order Asterales; family Asteraceae; genus Chrysanthemum; species Chrysanthemum lavandulifolium. The sequence goes on along the minus strand of CM040241.1, from coordinate 35,652,667 downwards.
AATCATGCAAAAGCAAATTTTATCATAATAAGCCGACTGTTTTCCAGAAACTGCTTATTTCACTTTAAAATAAAACCGACTGTTTTTCTATCCAAATTGTTTTATTTATGTAAGAAACCATAATAAGCACATAATCATTTTAGATGACTAATCAATGACGCCCTTCTACCTACTTTTCCGATTCTAGTAATTTTACTATATATATCCAATAAGCACATGTGTCAAACACTATCTCCTATATTGCTTTTCCCCCAAAAAAAGCATTATACACTTCTAATAAGCAACCCAAACACTCCAAAAATAAACACTAGCTAAAAAAAGTAAAACCAACTTTTGATCAAAAAAGCAATCATGCAAAAGCAAATTTTATCATAATAAGCCGAATGTTTTTTCACAAACTGCTTATTTCACTGTAAAATAAAGCCGACTGTTTTTTTCCATCCAGATTGTTTTATCTATGTACGAAACCGTAATAAGCAAATAACCATTTTAGATGACTAATCAATGACGCCCTCCTACCAACTTTTCCGATTCTAATAATGTTTACTATTTATATCCAATAAGCACATGTGTCAAACACTATAAAGTAAATCCAAACACTATCTCCTAAATTGCTTTTTTTCCCCAAAAAAGCACTCTTACACTTCTACCAATAAGCAACCCAAAACACTAGCTAAAAAAAGCAAAAACCAACTTTTGATTAAAAAATAAAAACAATCATGCAAAAGTAAATTTTATCATAAAAGCTTCAAACAACTCAATCATTAAACCTTTAATTAATTAACTTAATCTACACACAATCATTAATCCAATTAAAATACCATTAAAATATAAAAAACAACCTAATCATAATTATCTCAAATAAAACTCATTAAATTTCTTGAAAAAAAAAACTGAAATTATATACATAAACACAAAATTTTACATAATTCATGAAATCAACAACAGAAAACCAATCAAATTAAACAAAATTTCAAATTTCAATTCATAAAGACAAATTAGAACATCAAAACATATCATAATTCAATAAAAATAAGCACAAATTTAATGAAAATATGATCAAAAATGAATCTTTTTTTTTGTAAATAGTATAATTGGATTGAAATTCTTGATATGAAATTTTGAGAGTGAGATATTTGTGTACCTGAATTAGTGACAAACAGGAAATATTAGAGAGAGAGAAAGAACAGAACAGAACAGAAGAGAGAACAGAACACTTTGGTGGACTATTATGAAAGTCTTGTTTTTATAAGTGAGCTTATACTTAAAGTGTTTTGTTTTTTGTTAAACTCTTTTATGTTGTGTTCCATGTTTTTTTACTTTTTAGAGAAGTGCGTTGTACTTTGTACCTATGGATATGTTGTACTTTTTATATAGTTGATTGAAGAATTAGTTGTAGTCGAAGCTTATTAATATAAAATCATATAAGCATATATCAAATTAAATTTAGATTTATGTATTCAGGTTTTGCGTGACAATCCACTATATTTTTAAACAAAGCTCGTTTAATTCTTTGAAATTATGTGAGCTTTATAATTTTATAAAACTTTTATAAGCGCAGTGTGACAAACAAAACTTATTTTAAAAGCTAGCTTATTTAAAAAACTCAAACATTTGATAACCTTTTATAATCGTCTAGCCAAACACAACCTAGTTGTTTCTAAGGCTTTTTTTCTTTATTTTTATTTTTTAATTTTTTTAAGTTAAAACTAACAGTTCACACCTCTTATTGTATTTGTTTAAGTAACATGGCATTTCTATTACGCGTTGAAAAATACTACAACAACAATATTTTCTTGTTTAAGCGTATGAGAAAGATAAAACGTATATATGGTATGTAGTTTTAATCTTGTTTAAGCAGCGATGTATAAAAAAGGTATAATATACGTATATTGTGCGTTAAATAAAAATGTAACTGGTAAATTTAAGTTAAATGGTGACTATTGCTAGATTTGTTCTTGTATTTAACAATCCAAATTGGTTTAAGCGATGTTGATGTTACCACACTTCAGGGTTGTTTGCACATGATAGAAATTGAACTTCAGACCTCACATAGATGGAAAAATAAAAAGATAATATACCCTGGAGATTTCTTATACAATTTGGATGGTTTAAGATTCGTGTTATCTTATATTTTTAAGACTAAAATACACCGTTGGTCCCTAAACTTGTATCGGAGGATCGCGATGGGACGAACCACGACTTTTCATCGCCACTGGGTCCAAACAAGACCCATTAAATGCCGATTCGTCCCCGACCTGTAATGGGACGGTCAAACCAGGGTATTATAGACCATTCACTTTTTTGACCCAAGCTAGTTAAAATGTAACCCAACCTTCAACCATATATGTATGAGCGAGCAAGAGTGAACCCTAAAATACAATCAACACACATTCTTCCCAAAGCAAAAGAAAACAATAATGGCACAAAACGATAAGGGAAGGGTTTGTTGAGTTCGTTGAGGAAAGCGGTGCTAAATGAAAAGCGTTTGGGTGTTAAGAAGGAGAAGGAAGAGGATGACATCTTGTTATCAAAGTTTAACGATTTGGGAGAAAGGATTACAAAACTGAAATTTTGTTTAAATATCTTAAGGAAAGGAAGGAAAAGAAGGAAAACGATGTGAGGGAGAGTTGTGGGTCTAAGGTAAGTGTATGTTTAGATGATAGTAAACATTTGTAGTTATTGAAATCGATGAAATAAATTTTGTGATCTTATTTAATCATTGTGTTTGAAATCGTTTTGCATATCTTAATAGGTTTGACTTACCCAAGTTACAATTTGTTGGTTTTCATAAGTTTGTTTGACTTTGGTAAGTCAAAATTCAAGATGTTACAATACACAATTGTCAAGACATTGTTGTTTCTTGCTAAAGCGTTTGCTTTTGAACCCGTGTTTTGAAACCACTTGCCTCTAATTTTTACGACACGGGGTGTTTGGTTTCTTTTGTATGACTTTTTTCTCGATAAAAGGCCGTTTGGTTTAATTGATACAACCGGAT
>CM040241.1:35436122-35649569 GCA_022545495.1 Chrysanthemum lavandulifolium | reverse complement strand
ATAAAAATACATAATATTTATTTAAAAAGACATAAATATTATGGTATCAAATAATAAACAAATGAAACATATTAACATACCTCATCGAGCTTCGTGTCATATTTGTGTTTATCTTATTTGTGTTCATATTATTTGTCACAAAGTAATCTTGAAAAGTTATAGATTTTATTGATATAAGGTAGGAATGTTTGAAAAAGATTGGTTATCTGAAGTTTATGTTTTAGTTGAGTTTTAATTATGCTATCTAATTATTAGAGAGGGTGTCAAATAGAACCAATTTTTGATTGATATGGATTAATTTGGTTGGTAAATCCTTAATAGATGATGCCTACCACATGCCAATTTGGATTTTTCTATTGGTGATGAGCTTGCCCTTTATCGCTCACTGAACCACTATATTTGGATTGATCTGATGAGTTATTGAAGTTTCCGACGATCAAATACTAACATTTTGATTGATCTGATAGCTAATGAAGTTGCAGTAATCACCATTGAACCCTTTTACGAAGATGTTCATTGATTAATTTAGCTGATAACTTATTGAAGTTTTGTTTAATTCAAAGGTATTGTACTGACGCGGTTGTCATATTTTGCAGTTGAGCAAAAGAGACCGAGATGATAAACACCATTACATACTTGCTACATAGCCACCAGGTATAAATTGGTTGTACACATTTGGAATTTACACCTTTTGCATTATACCATGTCTTCAGTTAAAATAAATTCAATATGCATAACATAGAGCGTTTACATATCAATGAAAGAGCAAGATTGTAAGATTAAAATAATCTCTTACTGATGTATGTGTGTCATTTTCTGTTAGTGATTTTGTTGATTTAATAATGACACGAAAGCTCGGAGTAACGATTGGCCTAGGAAAACATGCATTACAAGCTGGAGACAGTTCGCATGGAACTTACGAGGTTTGGCATGAAACTAGCTCATGGGAAGCCGTTGAAATTTGGTTTGAAGGACCTCTTGATCCACCAGGCATTCTATTAGTGTTAGAGATTCAATAGGTTTCACCCGCTTTAGGATGACAGTGTGTCCAGCATGGAACTGAGAGAACTTTTGAAGCGGAGTAATATATTTTTCTTAGCAAATGATTGGTTTTGTGTTTTAAGCCCCACTATTTGATTGTTTTGATCTGAAGTAGCTAGGTAAACATATCAGTATCATACTAAACCACAAAGGTGTAGTTTAAGGGGTGTGGTTGTTATTCAAAAATTGAAAGTCGTTTTATCTATTGATTTTATAAATTTATCAAATTTAACCAACGCTGAAACTTGTGATCGATTGGCTACAATTCCGGACAAAGCTTAAACTTGTGATGAGTTTACTACGATTTCATACAACAATAGTACGCCGAAACAAAATCTTTTTCACGGCCATTTAACTACTGATTGATTATCTGCTATTGTGAAAAACGATATCCAATTGTTAGTCAATTTTATTTTTTATTTTATTTTTTATTTATTTTAAGAAACGAATTAGTTCCATTTGATGTCAACATTTGATAAACATATTTCCAATATCTTAATCACTTTATTGCTCTTGATTCACTCACTCTCCCCTTTCATCTAATTTCTCGATCGGGTTGTGCCTGAATTTCTAAGCAAAATGAAAAGTTTAATCACATTTCACTCGGTTTGATATCTCTCAGTTTGAATATGAGTACGCGCTGTTCATAAAAGTTAATTCATTTATGTTATGAACATAGTATGCACTAAAATTGGCCAGTGAGTTAGTTTAAATGGTACTTGGGAAAATTCTTAATACATGGGTGTTTGGATGTCTTATAATAAGTAAATTCTTTGTGTTTGAAAACTTATTTGAGCATACTTTTGTGACTTTCCTTTGGTTAAAGTAATTTTGTTGAAGAAGCAATCATGGGTTTACGAGGAAAAATGTTTGTAAAGAAACTTCGATAAATATTGAATTTTATTCTTTTGCTAATTGGATGTGGTTGTCCAATGTTTTATTGTTGGTCAAAGTGCAACAAATAATTTTGCGACACTTGGTCGTGAAATTTTCAATTCAACCTGATAGTCATATCTCATCGCCGCCAAAGCTCGATTGGGAGAGATTACATTTTTGGGCTCCAATTCCCGGTTTATAGATGCTTCACTTTTGAAACTATATTGGTTTATTTTATGGCACAAGTATATTGGAATAAACATTTTTCTTTTAACTTTTCGTGTTATTGCGTTGCTAATTTAGGATGATTAGAGCCTCGGGAAGTGGAAAGAGCATCTTGCTTAGCTAGGTGGAGGTTAAATGTTTATATTTAGTTGACTAAAGAACCTGCGTACCAGGGCGATTAACCGAGTATAAGGACTTAGTTGATTCGACTTATAGCTTTTTGTTAGTACATGGGTATATTAATTTTGGGCCTATCCGAGGAGGTTAAGTCTGTTAAAATGAATAGGAATGAGGTGGGACTAGAGGATATTGTTGTGATAAGTCGCGAGGTTTAAGCAGGATTGGTTGCGGCCTGAGACAGTTGATTTATCTAGGGTTTAAGGTTGTTGTCTTGGAAGGGGCGTGCTGGTGGCGTAGATGAGGACTAAGAAAATGGTAGTGAGGTGTGTGTGGCTACTGCGGTTTAGGTGGGAGTGTGTTGGCGAAGTGTGATGGAATCCGTTGATTGTGTTGGCTAGGCCGTTAGGGTTATACGTTACATAAGGTTAGGGATGTGTGTCCGCTTTATTTGCGGATGGGAGTAGTGTGAATCCGAAGATTGATTAGAAAGTTGAGTAAGCGTTTAATAAGTTGCTTGATAGGGTTTGTAAGCTTAGGCTGACGATGATGGAGAGGCGAAGTCGATTGATGTTCCTTTGGGTATACGGCTTTAATAATGTTTAGGTATGTTTATAAAGTGGCGGAAGATCCTCAGGAGAAGATGTTGTTGGATTGGCATTTGGCGAATTTGGGTATGATGCTACTTTGATGTCGAATTTGTCTATGGTGTTTTGGGATCAAGATGATCCGTGCGAGATGGGTGGTGATCATTGTTTTATACGGGGAGGTAATGATACTTTTATTAGGCGTTGGCTGAAAATCTTCCTATTTTTTATAACTTAGCGGTGGAAAGTATTAAGTATGGGTGGGATGGGGTTTGGTGTATGCTAATGGGCAAAGTATCATGCAGATATGGTTCTTTATCACGGTTCCTTTAGGTGTTCTTAAGAAGAAATCGATTGAATTCATACCGATCTTCCTCAAAGGAAGAAGCGATAGAAAGATTAGGTTTTGGGTTATTAAACAAAGTTGCGGTATTGTTTCCATATGATTGTTGGGGAATTGAAATCGACACATTTGGGCATTTATCGGATCAATCAGTATGAGAGGTGAATTCTTTTTGTTCTATAGTTGCTAGTTACATGTCAGGTGGGCCCCTTCTTGTGGCTTTAGTGGCGGGTGAAGCTGCAATTGAGTTTGAAAAAAAATCGCCTGTGGAATCGGTGCAGAGAGTTAGTTGAAGATTTTGGAGGATTTTTAATCCAAAAGGTATTCGTGCTGAACCGCTTGAGGCGATTTGTATTCAGTGGGGGGCCAATATGAGTTCTCTCGGGGTCTTATTCTAATGTTGGAATTGGTGCATCCAGGTGGTGATTATGATATACTTGCGAAAATGCCGGAAATGGGAGAGTCTTCTTTTCTTTGGTGAAGCAACCAATAAACGATATCGAACAAGCGATGCATAGTGCGTTTCTTAGTGGGTTGAGAGAAGCTGCAAATATGTTGAGAATCGACAACAGGAGGAAGTCAAAGTCAAAGCGACACAACAGGTCGCTCGCAGGCCGAAAAGGCCCCGAACCAGAGGCCCTCAAAACTGGCCCAGACGAGCCAGCCGAACCTGCTTTAGAAAGCTGATTTCGACCAGGGTGTAAAAACTTCGCTTTGCTTATGTGTTTTAAATGATTCACCGATCTGAGCAACTTTATGTCTCCGTTGGATTCAAAGGCAAATAATTAGATAATAGATGTTCATATGTAAAATCGGGTATGATGATTAGTTGGTTTATTGTTGCATGCTAGCTGTTAAAACATTCTCGATTGATGTATCTTTTGTGTTAATTTATTTTTGCACTTCGATGACATTAAATTTGACACAACATGTGTTGCAAGCTTTACAAACTCTCTTGAACCTATAATAGACTCAACTGCGAAGAACTCTTTATACTTTCATTGTTATTTTAACTTCATATAATAGACTCAAACTCTCTTGAACCTATTTATTGTTGCCGCATAGTGCTTATATTAGTAAAATTAACTAACTGAACAAAACCACATATAAAGTTATATTGTATAAAGTACAATCAAAATTTGATAATATTTTTGGGTTTACATAAGCGGATGATTTAATAAAACTTGTATTACCGTGCGTATATCATTCGATAAGCGATTCTAAAATGTTATGGTGTAATTTCTTATTGCTTATTGGTCGCATAAGGCATGGGTATCATGACACATTATAATCATTATATTTGGCCTTTGTGTCTAATTAAAGTTTTTGTGTTTTATTTAAAGTTAGTTTTGGTCGGTGTTTATTAATATGTTTCTGTGACATTGATCAAAGAATTGAATTGTGTAACATAATCATGTTACAAGTTTTGAGAATGGAACAAATAACATTGAAAGCAAAGATTATATCAAGAGGTAAATTGGGTGTTGCGCTATTCCTTGGATTATAATATCGGTCCAGATAATAAAATGTCTTTCGACAATAGAAGAGTTCCCAATGTGTAATCAAAGTACTTACACCGTTTAGTCGTTTAATGGATTATGATAGCATCGATTATATATCTTAACCCTTTTATTTAACTTTTAATTACTTTTTAGTATATATTTGATCCACAAAATCGTAAAATAAAAGCCACAAGTCATGCGAGTCCATCCAGATGAGGTTTGTTCTACTAGATGTATATATATATATATATATATATATATATATATAGGGGAGGGTTAATGTGAGATCAAGCTTAAAGTTGTAAAAATAAGATCAAATCTAAAAACCACTAAAACATTTATAAATAACAATTTTAGCAATCATACACAAAAAAAATAATATTTTAATACAAATTAACGTTTTAGCATGTTAATAATAGAATGATACGTGAGTTTGGATTAGTGATACACGATCTGGCGTTACCTTAATAAATGTTCCAAAGCACGATACATGCACTGACACGATACATTACGTTCCCAATCGAAGTGTATCGCCTGGGTTTAAATAAATTTTAAAAAAAATCTATCAAAACTTTAACAATTTTAGTTGTAGTAAATAAAAATTATTTTTTTGTAAGGAAGTATCTCTTGTCAAATTTTAGTTCGATCTCGTTTTAACAACTTTAAGTATGATCTTATTTGATCTAGATTCTATATATATATATATATATATATATATATATATATATATATATATATATATATATATATATATATATATATATATATATATATATATATATATATATATATAGTAAAGTCAAAAATACATCCGTCGTGGTTTGTTTTTGTACAGTATTTACATCTAAACTTTTTTTTGGCACAAATCATATTAGTAAAGTTGGCGCAAATACATCCCTCCATTAGTAAAATCAGTTAATGAGGACTAACGGTGCAAATATATCTCCGTTATATTTACGTAAATCGTCCTTGTGGCAAGGAACAAATTGCAACCAAAGTCCTTAAATGTATTTACAAATTCGTCCCTGTGGTCAACGTTTGGTCAACGCCACGTGTCACCACATGAGTGGTGCCACGTGTCAAAGGGTCGGGTCGGGTCTGTAAATGGGTCGGGTCGGTAAACGGGTCGGGTCGGGTTGCCACGTGGACCAATGAGGTGGTGCCACGTGGCATTGGTAAAGTATACCATCTTTTGGCTCGAGTGGGATTCGAACCCGGGTTGTTTGTGTGGGAAGTGAACCTATGCCCAGTTGTGCTAAGCATAGTTTCATTATTAATACTCAAAATCAAATACATAACCCTTCCTTATTACAGACCCGACCCGACCCGTTTACCGACCCGACCCATTTACAGACCCGACCCGACCCTTTGACACGTGGCACCACTCATGTGGTGACACGTGGCGTTGACCAAACATTGACCACAGGGACAAATTTGTAAATACATTTAAGGACTTTGGTTGCAATTTGTTCCTTGCCACAAGGACGATTTACGTAAATATAACGGAGATATATTTGCACCGTTAGTCCTCATTAACTGATTTTACTAACGGAGGGATGTATTTGTGCCAACTTTACTAACGGAGGGATGATTTTGTGCCAAAAAAAAGTTTAGGGATGTAAACCGCGCCACGGGGCAAACCACAGGGTTGTATTTTGGACTTTACTCATATATATATATATATAGGGTAGGGTTAAAATGAAAAGTTTCTTATAATGAAAATAATGAGAAGGCATGTGGAGGTGACGTGTGTCACCTTTGCCACATCACCATGCCATGTCATGTGACATGTGTCACCCCCACCCCACCCACCACTCCCAACCCACCCCCCCCCCCCGCAAAAAAAAAAAATTTTCCTGCCAAAAAAAAATTTTTTTGGGCAAAAAAAAAAAAATCCGCCAAAAATTTCCCGCCAAAAATTTATTAGGCATCACAGTTATAAAAATACTGCATCACAATTATAATTGTGATGCAGTAATTTATAACCTTAATGCACTAAAATCATGATTATGATGCAGTAATTTATAACCGTGATGCAGTAACTTTATACCTTAATGCACTAATAAGTTTGGTGCATCTTTATTATAAGTTAATAGTTCGGTGCATCAACTATGATGCACTAAAATCAAGGTTATAACCTTAATGCACTAAAATCATGATTGTGGGCAATAACTTTATAACTGTGATGCAGTAATAATTATAACCTTAATGCACTAAAATCATAATTGTGACGCAGTAACTTATAACCTTAATGCACTAATAAGTCTTGGTGCATCTTTATTATAGTTACTGCATCATAGTTAATGGTTAAGTGCATCAACTATGATGCACTAAAATCAATGTTATAACATTAATGCACTAAAATCATGATTGTGATGCAGTAACTTTATAACTGTGATGCAGTAACTTTATAACTGTGATGCAGTAATTTATAACCTTAATGCACTAAAATTATGATTTGTGATGCAGTAACTTTATAACTATGATGCAGTAAAAAAATTTGGCGGGAAAAAAAATTTTTGCCCAAAAAAAAATTTTTTTGGCGGGAATTTTTTTTTTTCGGGGGGGGGGGGGGGGGGGGTATGGTGATGTGGCATGATGATGTGGCAAAGGTGACACATGTCACCTCCACATGCCTTCTCATTCTTTTCATTATGTCCCTAATGCAACCCATTGGGCCTAAAAGTTGTCATATAATTATTGAATGTTGTCATATTTCGTGTAAACATGTATGTGAGTTATAGAAAGTCATTGGCTTGTCAAATACATGTCACTAATTTACTTCTTGACAGGCCTAAAAGTTGTCATATAATTATTGAATGTTGTCATATTTAGTGTAAACATGTATGTGAGTTATAGAAAGTCATTGGCTTGTCGAATACATGTCCCAGTCTTCTTCTTGACAGGCCTAAAAAGTTGTCATATAATTATTGAATGTTGTCATATTTAGTGTAAACATGTATGAGTTATAGATAATTTTGCATGTCCTATATTATTGACATGACATGTGTAAAAGTTTTAGTATAATAATTAAAACATGACAAAAGTTGTCATATTTAGTGTAAAACACTATGTGATATAGACCCTATATATACAACATCTAAAAAGAAGTTTAACAAACATAAAATTAACCAAAACTATATACTAACATACATCTACCCAACAAACATACAAATGTCGGCTAATTTCCAAATTCAAATGTAAATTACATTTCAATGGCAAGGAAAGTGGTGTCATTATGTCAGAGTGACATCACTTACTCATTAATGGTTGAAATGTTGGTGAACAAATTCGAGTTGGATGCAAATCGCACTCAGTTATCGTTTAGGCTAAGTCCATCGAGATACAGCGATGGAGATTAAAGACAACAACGATGTTTCTTTATTTATTACGTGTGCTTGTGCTTCCAACGATGGTATAATACATTTGTACATTGGTCGACCGGAGGAAATGCAAGTACAATAGGACACAAGGATAATACCGGTCAGCGGGTATTCTTCAAATAGCAAGCTCATAAAAATCTGAGACATTAGGAAGGGCCCCTTGCGTAATGCCGATAAAGTATGTCGGGAGAATAGAGGAGGATGCATCGAAGATGATCATTTCTGGCGTGGCCCATGGCTAAGCGGCAGCTATCTAGATGCTTTTGGGATCGGGGTGGATGCTTGTTTAGGCAATATGAAAACCTTTTGTAAAAAAGGGAAGCTTGAGCCCCGGTTGTAGCCGTCATCAAGTCTTGTACCCCAAATTTGCTTGGTGACTAGCTGTGACAATCAAAGATCCATCGAGAACAATGTCGGTATAATTCATCACAAAGTACTAGAAGAGGATTAGGGTTCGTCAAGTTTATCGATTAACCGTCTTTGTTTTGATACTAAAGAACGTCTAGGTGTTCACACCAAAACCACATAACCATTACCTTAACATCACTTTGAAAACATTGTTGAGGTTTACCACAAGGATCTTGTTTATCGGTGATGTTTAAATTGGACTTTCGTTTTAATTTGTATCATCTTTATCTTGTATTTTTTATGTTTTATTTAACCCATCTACAGGACTTTCGTTTTAATTTGTATCATCTTTATCTTGTATTTTTATGTTTTATTCAACCCATCTCTAGTTTTCCACATAACTCATCTACAAAACTTTAGTTATCCATGACATAACTTGTGATATATAACATACACAAACTTTCATTGTATAACCGTATATGAAAATACATATACAAGCGGTCAACTAATCATATCTACATCCGCTAGTATTCGTCAACCATAGATAAAAATATATATACAAACAGTTCAACTAAATATATCCACATCCGCTAGTATTCTCACAACGGGTATCATAAAAATGATGAGCCATAACAAATCTAAACTCCCTAAAAAACTGTGAAGGGTTATTAATAACCGGTGGTGGGATCCTACCTGTACAAAATTTTAGCAGAAGCCAACATACAACTACTCCACAATCCTTACCATTTGATTGTTGCGGAGCCGGAAACCATTTTGAATCATTATAAGAGTATGAGAAGTTAAAATGTTGGCGTCCGGTAACGTCAAAATATCCTTGGATCAGTAAACTTTCATTTAAGACTTTAGTCCATGCAACAAGATGTCGTGACAACTTATCCGACCTACTGTCACTTTCCATCGAGTCGAAAACAGAAATATGAGAATTCGGAAGATCTCGACGGCTAAAACCCGGTGATTGCCTTCGCATGGAACAGCATATACACCTACAAAGATAAAATCATTAGCTTACATACAATTAAATACCTTATTAAAATACTAAGCGCATTAAAATCATTAAACAAAATACTTACCACTTGTATCTCATCCCGGAAGGGTGCGGACGTGTCCTCCTACTTAATGTTCCATGTAATGCACTATCGGTCACAAGTAAGAAGACGAAGTGCACGGAGAATCGATGCAAGTGTTGATTTCACTCTTGTCCAGCGAGCACCATTTGGCCTCGGCGAATTAGAAGCTCGAGTCCATGCATTCATATGCTAATTCATATCAAAAAATATTAAAATTATTACTAAGTATTCTATTAAAAAAAAACTATTCAAATACATTATAAACATGTAATAATAAACTTACATCGTCTGCAAGCCAACCATTAGTTGGGACCTTGGAACAAAAAGGAGCAATTCACGCCAAAAATTGGCTCACCATAAAACCCATCACATAGCCAGGTATATGGGTTTAGGGTTCCTCAGGAAAGTATTTAAGTCTTCATATAATGTACGCCTAACCTAAATAGCCAAAAGTAATATCGATAATAAGTTGTTAATCATTGTTAAAAAAAATATTCACGTAGTTTTATGATTACCTTAGTAGGGTCAACGTTATAAAACGAAATGTACTCTCCGGTATAATTTTCGCGTAAAAACTCAACTCTATCCCCGTATTCTTCATCATCATCGACCCTATCGTCTTCTTCATCAATAGCTTTTCCAAGATCTAACGGGCTAATATTTCTTTGAAATGGCATTATCCTTACGCCTACCGACCGTTTATTGGGAATAGGAGTCGGTGTATGGCAAATGACCATACGGGCTCAACAAATATCGTCCAGGACGAACATCTCTCTTTTCTCGATTCATAGCACCCTAACACGGAACAAATATACATGCAACTATTATAGTAGAAAAAGGAAAAAAAGATATATACTTATGTGGGTCATAAATTTACCGGCAACACACGAGTAGCTACGGGGGGGGGGGGTGTGATGCACTAGCTTGTTGCGCATTATTACCCGACCACGGAACAAATCCTTTTTGTGGCATAGGCGTTCCAGAGTGAGGCGTCGGCTGGTCGTATAACTGCGTGCCCACTGTGACCGGTGGCGAGACACCCGTCAAAGAAAGAACTACTCGGGGTTAGAAACCCCCATCTCTGGACCGACCTCGCCAAATACCTACATACAATATGAGAATGTTTAGTAATTTTTAAACAAATGAATAAATTATATACATGCCGTTGGTAAATATACCTGCGCGTTCGGGGTACCACTAAATCCAGTTCCATCCTGCCCGAAACCCTACATACAATATTAGTATGCTTAGTAATTTTTAAAACAAATGATTAGGAACAAAAAAAAAATGCAAATAAAACATACATGCGCGTTCGGGAACCAATTACCTCCAGTTCCAGCCGGCCCGAAACCCTGCATACAATATTATTATGTTTAGTAATTTTTAAAACAAATGATTAGGAACAAAAAGAATGAAAATAAAACATACCTGCGCGTTCGGGAACCAATTACCTCTAGTTCCAGCCGGCCCGAAACCCTGCATACAATATTAGTATGTTTAGTAATTTTTAAAACAAATGATTATCAACAAAAAATGCAAATAAAACATACATGCGTTAGGAACCAATTACCTCCATTCCACCGGCCGAAACCCTAAATACAATATTAGTATGTTTAGTAATTTTAAAACAAATGATTAGCAAAAAAAATGAAAATAAAACATACCGCTTAGGGTACCACTAAATCCAGTTCCATCATGCCCGAAACCTACATACAATATTAGTATGTTTAGTAATTTTAAAACAAATGATTAGGAACAAAAAAAATGAAAATAAAATATATCGGCGTTCGGGAACCAATTACCTCCAGTTCCGGTGGCGAAACCACATACAATATTAGTATGTTTAGTAATTTTAAAACAAATGATTAGGAACAAAAGATATACAAATATACTGCTGCTTCGGGAACCCAGTACCTCCGGTTCAATTGGCCAAACCCTACACACAATATTAGTATGTTTAGTAATTTTAAAACAAATAAGTAGCAACAAAAATTATACAAATATACTGCGCGTTAGGAAACCACTAAATCCACTAAAGAAACCAAATATTTTTGCAACATTGTGTCGTGTTCCTTTATCTTGGCATCCCGAGCCTTTCTCAAATCATCTAGTTGCGTCAAATGACGATAAGCGTATTTTGGAACATCGTCACGGCTATATTGGTGCGAAAGTGGGGTATTGGTGGTGGTTCGATACTCGCCCCTCAAAAATGCCATGCTATCACGGAACCAACCACATTCGGACTCATATGCATCGGTACAAGTCTTAATGTAGGTTCCGCTACCTAAAATTTATATAACAACAAATACGAATATTGTTATGAATCACTAAAACTAAATGGCATGATTAAATAACAACTCACCAATAAACTATCCGGTAACAACGTTTAAGCGGCAACTTGTAGCAAGCACACACTCTCGGATGGAGCTCGTGACGATTAAAAAATCAAGATCCTTGTCTCGATAAGTCTCCAAAATCCACGTCTATAAAAATATAATTGATTAATTACTTTAACATTATATATATACATAAACAACAAAACTAACATTATATATACATACCTTAAAGGCCCATATAAAGCCCTTCGTATACTTAGGGTTCTTTACCTTACCAGATTAGCGTCGGGCGGTGGTCGTAACTTCACAAAAAGCTCCAAGGCGTGAACCCTCGCACCAACTAACTGATCTGTACAATGTCGGCCATACGTCTGAACCCCAAGGATATATGTTCCAAGCATCAATATTATCTACTAAAGCCATGCACCATGGGGAACTACGTAATTAAACTCGTGGCCTAACAACACCGGCTCCAACAACCCTAGCAAACTAACGACGACATCGATATCGACAATCTTATCAAAGGCATCGCTTAAAATAAAATTATTCAACAATCCGGCGGTTATCGAACATCCATCATAACGTGAGTCAAAAACACGTCTCTAAGAGAGTAGGTTCATCTTTATATTTATCTTGAAAATCAACCCCAAATCTCAAGCCGTTACTAAACAAAACTCCTCTCTACCAAATTTCAACTCAAAATCTCCTACATGATACCTCAATGGAGCGACTTCCATGTCTCCGGTTCGAGTTCGACTTGACATAAACTAATATAATGTAATAAAATACATGTCTCTTGCATTTGTTCTATATCAAACATCCATCCGAAACACGTCGCCTAAACAATACATCCTTATTGGTATTCGCAAATTTTTTAAGGTAATGAACCAATCTTAGCTTACTTCTACAGGTAAGGTCAAGGCAAAATCCTAAAACAACAATTAATAACGGATATATTATTAACTACACAATAAACATAAAACACCAAATAATGATATCGGAAGAAAATAAATATTTACCGGAACAACTAGTGCCATATTAACAAACAAACACGTTAACACCTAACCACTACCACCACAAAACCACAACAATAATGACACCGCGGCCGAATAAAATTTAAAGAAAGTACAAGATTCCCTCCCCTTTTCATCACACAGATAAAATAAAAAGAAATTGACTTTCCACGTCACATTTCTTCTCCATTTCCACTCTTTTGTCCTTTTCCCTCTCCACTAATCAAACACATCTCCCTCATTAATCATTTTCTCACACATTTTCAGTTTTTCACACACACTAAAAACACACACACACTCTAACTGTGTGTGTAACAAACTAACTAACAATGGCTGACAAATCAACCGTCGTCCTCCGCCGCGAAGTGACGTCATCTTCCGCATCAGCTGACGTCGTCACGAAACCGTCTGTACCTGTTACTGCTTCTACTAAAGGTAGTTAGTACTTAAATCACGTCATCATGTTTTTGATCTTCACCTATGCTAACACGTGCTTGTTTTAGCTCTTATTTGTGTATATATCTGATTTAATTAGGTTTTATTACTTGTGTTAGTTGTGATCTTCAGTTTTTGTTATGTGATTGTAGTCGTTAGGTTTTAAATTAGGCTAACACGTGCTAGTCACGTGCTTGATTTTAACTTTTTTTTTAGTATTAGTTGTAGAGCAATTTGTTATGTGATCGTAGATGTTAGGTTTTAGTTTCTGTTAGCGCGTGTTGATCACGTGCTTATGAATTCAAATCGATATGCAGATTCTCGTAATTAACTGATTAATGCTAAAATTTGTGGTGCAATTTGATATGTGGTCGTAGAGGTTAGGTTTTAGTTTTTGATAGCGCGTGCTAGTCACGTGCTTGTTTTAACTGATAGTGTAAATATATGTGTTTATAATGCGTGTTTTGTTAGTGTTAGTAATGATCTTCAATTTGTTGATGATTTAAGTTGTTAGGTTATAGTTTGTGCTATCGCGTGATAATCATGTGCTTATGAATTCAAACGGATATGCAGATGCTCGTAATTAACTGATTAATGTGAAAATTAATGCTAAAATTTGTAGTGCAATTTGATATGTTATCGTAGATGTTAGGTTTTAGTTTTGATAGCTGCTAGTCATTAGTGTTTGTTGTGATCTTCTATTTGCTGATAATAACTAGCTGCTATAGCTTCTGCTAAATGTTGTTACTGAATCTGCTTGTTTATTTTAGTGACATCATGTTTTGTTAGTTTTAGCCGTGATACTTCAATTTTAGAGCAATTTGTTATATGATCGTAGTTGTTAGGTATTAGTTTATGCTAACACGCTAGTCACGTGCTTGTTTTAACTCTTGTTGTGTATATATTTGATCTAATTTTTTTATTAATCATGTTTTGTTAGTGTTAGTTGTAGAGCAATTTGTTAGGTTGTAGTATGTGATAGCACGCGTTAGTCACGTGCTTATTTTAACAGTTATCGTTACTTGTGTTTTGTGAGTGTTCGCTGTTATCTTCAATTTGTTGATGATAAGTAGTTGTTAGGTTTTACGGTTTTAGTATATGCTAACATGTGATAATAACGTGCTTGTAGATATCATACAGAAATGATGATGCTATTAAATGATTCATGTGTTAATTAGATGCATACTTTTCAGGTTAAGCTAAACAGCGTTTACTGATTAATGTGAAAATTTATGCTGAAGTGTGTTAATCAGATGCTTATAAATACATAGGTTTCAGGTTTTAGTTTTGCACTATCATGTGCTTAAATAAGTGTTTGTGTAATTATTTGACTTTACTTGATTTTATTACTCGTGTTTTGCTAGTGTAAGTTGTGATCTTTTATTTTATTTTTGTTGATAACTAGTTGTTAGGTTTCAGTTAATGCTAATACGTGATAATCATGTGCTTATTGATTCATAGCTTCATACAGAGATGCGCATTGATGCTATTAACCAATTAATGTGAAAATTTATGCGAAAGCTTGTTAATCAGATGCTTATAAATAGATAGCTTTCAAGTTATGCCAAAACTTGTTAATCACGTGCTTATCTAGTTATAGATTCATATAGAGATTCACATTCAAGTTATTAACTAATTAATGCTAAAAGTGTTAATCAGATGCTTATCGATTCACAGGTTTCAATTTATGACATTAAATTGCTGATGAGGAGTAAGTGAAACTAAAGTGATCAAAGTTTGATTTGTCAATATGTGATCAAAGATATAGGTATTACGTGATGCTTAAACTTGTTAATCACACGATTATAGATTCATGCTCATGTTGTTATTTTAGTCATGATCTTCGAATTTTATTATGATTTGTTGATGTGAAGTAGGTGAAACTGAATTTTATGTGATGATGTGATCGTAGTTGTTAGCTTGCTAGCTTCTTTAAGTATGCTAAACTTAATCACATGCTACCTCTGCTGTAAAGGTACTTACCGAATACTCCTATAACTAAACAATTTGAAAATCTTAATTTGATTTGATTACGCTTGTATGTTAAATTGTTAATTTTAGTCATGATTTTTGAAAATTGATGTGATTTGGTGGTGAATGTAGGTGAAAGTGGTATTAACTTGATATGTTATTTTAGTTGTTCGGTTTTAACTTAGTCATGTGCTTATTGAAGTATTGTTTTGATTCTAGTGCTCGTGTTTTGTTAGTGTTAGTTGTGATATTCCATTTGTTGATGATAAGTTGTTAGGTTTTAGTTTAACATGTGATAATAACGTGCTTATGAACTCATACAGATTACAGAGACCATGATGTCATTAACTAATACATAGGTTTTAGGTTATGCCAAAACGTGTTAATCACGTGCTTCTAGAGTTATAGATTCATACAGGGGATGCTCATTTATGTTATAAACTGATTAATGGGAAAATTTCTGCCGAAGTGTGTCAAAACGTGTGAATCACTGCTTATAAGTTATTAAATAGATGTTCATGCTATTTAATAATTAATGTGAAAGTTTGATTACTGATTTTTGTTAATTTAGGTCATGTTGTTCGATTTGTTGCTGATGAGTAGGTAAAAGTGATAACAGTTTGATTTGTGAATATGTGATCGTAGTTGTCAAATTTTAGTTCATGCTAAAACTTGTTGATCACGCAATTATAGATTCATTCATAGATGTTCATGCTACCGCCCCTGCTAAAGTGAACTTAATTATATAATGTAAAATTTTGATTTGACTACTCCTGTTTGTTAATTTTAGTCACGTTTGTCGAATTTATTTTGATTTATTGATGTGAGGTATGGTTTTTGTGAAATATGATAAAGCTAGTCACATGATTAACGATTCATGCATAGATGGTCATGCTATCTTCGCTGTATAGGTACTTACTGAATTTAACTGAACATTGTTAACTTTAGTCAGGATCTTCGAAATTTGATGTGATTTAATGGTGAAAGTAGGTGAAGTGGTAACAGTTTGATATGTTATTGTAGTTGTTAGGTTCTAACTTATGCTTATAGAATCATAATTGGATGTTGATGATAACTTTGGTTACAGTTTGGCAGATTGTGATTGATTTTAGAATTGACATAACAGAATCAAACAAAAAAAGAAAAAAAAAAAAAAAAAAAAAGAAAGAAAAGAAGCTGACTGTGCATAGTACATGCTATCCTAATTTATGGGAGACTATCCTTATCCTACAAGGGAACAGGGGTCCTATTAGCCCTACACATTTTGTTGACCACATGGCATGCACAAAATATGGCCTAGAATAAATTTGAGTGTCCTTGTGTGTATTTCTAAGGATGTGGAATATGGTATGCTCTATATGATCTTTTGCTATCATCACATCATACCACCAAACCAATAATTCAATTATAGATAAATTATAACATCACCTATGGTTTTGAATTAGTAATAAAATACCTTATACTCCTGGAGTTAGTCATACAGTTTTAGTAATAACAATGCAGTTGAATTGTGATTAAAAAAATGGGATTTGAGGTTTTGAATTAGACTTGATGCTCATTTAATATAAATTTGATAATGGAGTTGGTGTAAGCATGTCCTTTTTGTGTGACATAATCAATGATTAATTTAGTCTTAGGTGCCATGGACACTGCATAGTGCGTTATGAAAGTATTATTTATAATATTGACTGAAACTTTTTCCTTCAGGAACTGGGCCCACGAATATGGTTAAGGCACAGACTCGCCATCCGATGGATCCTCTTGCTGCTGCTGAAATCTCCATAGCCGTTGCAACAGTTAGAGCTGCTGGAGCGACTCCAGAGGTTAACGATTGCCTCACATTTATAACTGTTAATCTTATAAAAATCTGTATATGGAACATAACAAAGAATCTGAACGCATTTTATAGGTAAGAGATAGCATGCGATTTATAGAGGTAGTCCTTGTGGAACCAGACAAGAATGTAGTTGCCTTAGCAGATGCATATTTTTTCCCACCTTTTCAACCGTCACTGTTGCCAAGGACCAAGGGAGGACCCATAATCCCGACAAAACTTCCACCTCGACAAGCTAGGCTTATTGTTTACAACAAGAAATCAAATGAAACGAGTATATGGATAGTCGAGTTATCGGAAGTTCATGCTCTAACTCGAGGTGGCCATCATAGAGGCAAAGTTATTTCATCTAAAGTAGTGCCTGATGTGCAACCTCCTATGGTATGCAACCTTTTCCTAGTCATTGTTTTTACCTTTAACGTCCATTCATTGATCCATAAGCATTTCTATGTTCAACTAAGCACATAATTTTGCTGATTGATGCGTGATTTCATGACTATCACATTACTTGTTATAATTCTCTTAATCATTATTTTACTTTCTGTTCTGTTCCTTTTTCTTAATACTAGGATGCTGTGGAGTATGCTGAATGTGAAGCCATTGTAAAGGAATACCCTCCATTCCGAGAGGCCATGAAGAGGAGGGGTATTGATGATTTGGATCTTGTGATGGTAGATCCATGGTAAGTTCTTTTATGATTATTTAGCTTATTCAGTTTGCTGGTATTATTGGATGCTGAAGTGTACGATGATCTTTTTGTTATACTCCAGGTGTGTTGGTTACCATAGTGAGGCTGATGCTCCTAATCGGAGACTGGCTAAACCGCTCATATTCTGTCGCACAGAAAGTGACTGTCCAATGGAGAATGGTTATGCTCGTCCGGTAGAAGGAATTGATGTGTTAGTTGACATGCAAAATATGGTGGTTATCGAGTTCAAAGACCGCAAACTTGTTCCTCTACCACCAGCGGACCCATTGAGAAATTATACTGCTGGTGAAACTAGGGGAGGCGTTGATCGAAGCGATGTGAAACCGCTAAACATCGTTCAACCTGATGGTCCTAGTTTTCGTGTTAATGGTCATTTTGTTCAGTGGCAGAAGGTCTGTGCTGTTATTACTGTCCTCTTTTCTATCTACAAGTTTCAGTTAGGTTTACACGACTGGTAGGATTAAAATTTTCTTTTGTTAATTTGTTTCAGTGGAATTTCCGTATTGGCTTCACTCCTAGGGAGGGTTTGGTCATATATTCTGTTGCATATGTTGACGGAAACCGAGGTCGGAGGCCTGTAGCCCACAGATTAAGTTTCGTAGAAATGGTGGTTCCTTATGGTGACCCCAATGACCCTCATTACAGGAAGAATGCATTTGATGCAGGGGAAGATGGACTTGGTAAAAATGCTCATTCTCTTAAAAAAGTAAGCCTTTCAGTCGCATAATATATCTAATGTAACCTCGTAAGTCAAACATATACTTTTCTTTACAACATGTTTATATTCATGTTCAGGGTTGTGATTGTCTGGGTTACATCAAATATTTTGACGCACACTTAACCAATTTCACTGGGGGTGTTGAAACAATTGAAGATTGTATTTGCTTGCATGAAGAGGATCATGGAATTTTGTGGAAGCATCAGGACTGGAGAACTGGTTTAGCTGAAGTTCGACGGTCAAGAAGGCTAGTAGTGTCTTTTATATGTACTGTGGCCAATTATGAATATGGGTTTTACTGGTATTTTATCAGGCAAGTTACAGACCATGCTAATATTTTTAGTTATCAATATGAGGATCGTTGTGATTAAACAATAGGATATCTTCTTACAGGATGGAAAAATAGAAGCTGAGGTGAAGTTAACTGGGATATTAAGCTTAGGAGCTCTTCAACCCGGTGAAGTTAGAAAATATGGGACTATGATTGCTCCTGGACTCTACGCTCCTGTTCATCAACACTTTTTTGTTGCTCGTATGGATATGTCTGTTGACTGTAAGCCTGGTGAATCCCACAATCAGGTTTGGCATTCTCAATCTATGTAATATACTCGAGAATTCCTATTGTAGAAATCAAAGGCTTGAACTTTGAGCTACTCTCTGCTTGCTACATTATTTTGAGCATTTAGTTGATATTAGAGGTGGTAATATCGTAGGTTGGTTAATGGGTCATAGCTGGTTTGGGTTGAAATACATCCTTTGTTAGCATGTTCAATACGAGGCGGTCTGATGTGATCAACCACCAAACACTTTATAAACCTTATTATTAATAGTTAATTCATTCATTGTAACAAAAAAAGTATTGGTAAGATATTAAATAAACCGAAAAACTAGTGAGAGGGTTGTATACATTGTAATTAGATTTTGGTCAACTCTCAACCCTTTGATATAACACACAACCCATATCGAACCAATTCTGAGTAAATGGGTCAAATTGGCATCTAGGCTTAGCACTTTTCTTGTACTACTTCCATTTTGCTTATCTTGATGTTTGATATTTATCATTTTTACGCCTGTACCTTAAAGAATACATTTTTAACATGTCATGAGCGTGTTTTCTTACACATATACTGCTTTAATTTACAGGTAGTTGAGTTGGATGTTAAAGTCGAAGAACCGGGAGATGCAAATGTGCACAACAACGCCTTTTATGCTGAAGAGACACTGTTAAAATCGGAACTTGAAGCAATTCGTGATTGTAATTCTGCTTGTGCCCGACATTGGATTGTAAGTTCTCCTACATTTTCAAACTTCTCATTCTCTCTCCGTCTCACTCACACACAGTTAACGGGGTGATGTGTGTTTTCAAAGTAGTTCAAATGATCTGAAATAGTCATATAACCAGAATCAGATAGAGGTAATATAACGGACTATAATAGATCAGATAGTGAATGGATGTGCTTATGCTGTTTGGGGTTGTACTAATAAGATAATACAGTTAGAGCATGCTATTTCTATAGCTACATTTTAAATGACCATATGGTATACAGAGTATGAGATGGATTTCTCTAATAACTTAATTCCGTATGAATGATGCAATTTTCAGATCAGGAATACAAGAACTGTAAACCGAACTGGCCAGTTGACAGGCTACAAACTAGTACCTGGATCAAATTGTTTACCATTAGGTGGGGCAGAGGCCAAGTTTTTGAGAAGAGCTGCTTTTTTGATGCACAATCTGTGGGTCACACAATATGATCCCGAAGAAATGTTTCCTGGCGGAGAGTTCCCTAATCAGAATCCACGTGTCGGAGAGGGTCTAGCTACTTGGGTTAAGAAGGATCGCTCTCTAGAAGAAACTGATCTTGTTCTCTGGTATCCACATACTTGCTTCTCATTTTATAGTTACAAATGGGTTTGGGGTTATGTTTTATCTCTAACGGGTTAACTATGCAGAGTCTTGGAAATCTGGTTAAAAAAGAAATCTGTTTAATGGGTCGACAGTCACCCAAAGTGTATATACAATGCAAAAAACCTCATAAATCACTTTTTTAAACTACTTGAGATTAGATGATCTTCAAGTCTAAATATGATACAAGATTTGTTTATAAAAGCTTACTTTAATGGCTAAAAGTGCTTGGGCTGACATGACCCGATGCGTACAAAAATGACCCATTTTGACATGAACTCTTTTAACCTGTTAGCCCGACCTGTCCGCTTAATACCAAGATTAAATATAGTTGTTAAAATAATATGATTTCTGAAGTTATATTTGATACACTTATTGATTATAAAAGGAATCACTTTTTGGCAAAAAAGGTACTCTGGGTCGACCAAACCCGACCTCAAATGAGCTGTATAGACCTAAACTGTTTTTGACCTCTTGCCACGTCCATTTTGTCAGTCTTGATATTCATGGTGCCATTGAATGCTCACAGGTATGTATTTGGAGTGACACATGTTCCCGACTAGAAGATTGGCCTGTTATGCCAGTAGAACACATTGGATTCCGCCTCATGGTAATTATTGATCATTTTTTAATCTTTATATTACTCAAAAATCATAAAATTTCACAATTTGAACGCTTGCATCTGTTAACAAAATGCTCACCTGATTGATGTTGGTACATGGATTTGCAGCCACATGGATTCTTCAACTCCTCGCCAGCTGTGGATGTTCCCCCAAGCTCAGTGACCGATTCGGAATTGAAAGAAAATGGTTTGGTAGATAAGTCTTGCCATACTGGTCTCATTGCAAAATGTGAAAGGAAGTTTATTACCACGTAAGTGTACTCCACGAGAAAGCCATTTTATCTGTGTTTTCGAGATGTTATACTCTATTGGGTCCGTTTTCACCCTATCCGATTAGTTTCATATGAGAGCCGTGATGGTTATGATGTTTGTAGCAATTACCATCTGTTTTGCTTGTGAATATCTAATAAAGATCATATGGAAAATAGATAACTCTCTTTACTTTTTGTATCTTTGTTTATCTTTTGTCGATACTCAAGTCTTTGTGGCTACTCTTTTCTACTCCAAATAACCAGTTTAGCCACTTTCATGTGGTTGCTATAGATTTACATCATACCCGTTATCCTGATATGCATAAATGTCTATGAGAAGGAACCGCACCACCAATAGGTCCAGGATGATGCATGATAGATATTACAGTGATGTATAGTTTTCAAGAACCAGGTATTTCAACTGATATTGTGTCGTCTCGTTTCCTCTCAATAATCTCATCAGTGGCACGACACCATCAAATTCAACAAGTGTTCTGAATGCTTGTTAGTTGTTACAATGATATATCTCAGGGCATGCGAATTTCCTAAAATGATTGTTGATTCTGTTGATCTGTTCCCACATCTGGATTTGGCCATTTGGGTCGCTAAGTTGTTTGACTAACAGCTAACAAGCCAGGAATTAGTCTCAAGAGTTGTTCTGCTACGGCTTTTATAATAGGTATACGTCTTGAAAGCTGCACGTGAGTCAGGGTTCAATTAGTCGACAAATGTAAATAAGTAATGTCCATAGCCTTCATCAACCTATCGGTTTGCATTTTGTCACATTCAGTTTCAATAAGCTTAGCCAAAATAAGTAGTAACCCCTTCATATCAGTCAATATCTTTTAAACTATGCTTATCGCTACCAACTGTTTTTAATGATAACAATGTAACAAGTGGTCTAATCACATCCTCTATACCAAACACGGTCACGGATACGCTTCTCGCAATACCTGACCATTTTCTGCCATTCTAGCACTCACTTTCGCTTTGTACTACTTAAGTTTTTTAAATTTTCTAATTTCTTTCATAATAAACCTTTTTAAAAATTCAAGTTTAAGCCACTTGAAACTCATGTAAACTGGATAGCATCCATATATAAATGACGTAAAATCCAATTACTGGAAACGTCACAAACATTTTCCTCGGGCATTATAAACTACTCGTTGGAAGTATGGCAAAGCTTCAGAGGCGATTAATATTGACAACTACTCCGCAGCTTAATTGTAGAGGGTATCTCGAGAATGGGCGTTTGAAAAATGTTTCACTAATTCGACTTTAGATTTTTGTATTACAAAATACGATTTAGAAAACAAAACAAAACAAAATTGGTGCACCTTTAGTTACCCGTGTTGAATAAAATTTGTACACGTAACATTTTTTTATTTTTCAGATTAAATATGGTGTTGACACTTGTATGTGACAAGCTAACTTGTTTGCTCTCCCAGTCTCCCTCCCCATTTGATTGATTTGAAGTATACGGCAAGCAAAATTGTTTGCTCTCCCTCCTTATTTGCTCGCTCAATTTGTGAAAGAAATTATTTTCCAAAGCTACCGGGTGTTGACACGTGTATGTGGCAAGCAAACTTCTTTGCTCGCCTAATTTGTGAATCATGTAGCAAGCAAAGTTGAGGATGGTTGGACGTATTTATTTAATTGATTGGGTGTAATGATAGTTAAATCTGTGACAATATGACTTCAATTTTATCATACTCTTTTTAGTCGAATAAAGTTGGTTATTAAGGTGTAGGTGAGACATTTATTAAGGTGTAGGTGAAATGTGTAGGTAAAACATTAAATTAAAGTGCAGTAAAACATTAAAGGTGAAACATCAAATGTGGCAAGTAACACCATATTTTAAAAGGGATGAGCAAAATGAAGTAGAGAGCAAATACATGTGCTAGACACCATTTTTAAAAAGTCGATCTCTTTGTGACACATATTATGAAGTAGCGAGCAAATATATTGGCATGCAAATGTATTTGCTCATCATGTAGTTTTTGTTAATGTTAAAAAATAGTGTTGGTTTTGATAATTTAGTTTGATAGGAGTCGATTTTGGTAATTAGGTTTTTACTATAGGCAAACCTCTTGTAACATCGTAGCATTAGCATCAGTTGGATCTTTGAAATCCGTTTCATCGTTACATCTTTATATCACGTAGTATTATTGACTAGTCGTCCACGTGTATATCACTTTCTAACCCTTTTTTTTAAGTTCAAAATAGATCGAGGCGATTCTTGTTTTCTGAACTTCATAGATTGATTAAAATACCCTCCGCACTCACCTTATAAGGTTTGATACATAGGGGTATTTTACTCATTTCGATTTTACTAAATTCCGAAAATAGATCGCTAGCGACTTATGGTTGGGTTGTACAAGTTGCTTGTCGCCTTCAGTTTGTTTTGAACTTTAAAAAATTTAGATCTGAAAAGTGATATGTATTTATACGACTAATCTATTTTCACAAATTTCCCAAATTGTTGATGATTCGATGACCAACATTCCGGATCTTCTAACCTCTTCAACCAGGTTGATAGTTGCAATTAAATTACCTCAACAACCAGCTTGATAAGTTGATAGATGCATTAATAACACACCATCCAACTTGATAGATGCATTAGTTAAAAAATCCAGCTTGATAGATGCATTGATAACATACCATCCACCACAACAACCAGCCCTCTTTCAATTCATCAGCAAAATCTCTTTATATATATCATCCACAAACTAACACAAAAACACACAAACACATCCTTTCACTTTTAATTATCTTCCTCTCATGAGTAGTCACTTTTAATTATCTTCCTCTCAAAAATGGTATTTTGTGTCTAGGGTTGTTATTGTTCCCCCAGATCTCATAACATAGCTACATTTCGGTACCCTGCCCCCATTGTAAAGTGTAATGAACAACGTTACTCTTTTTTATTGCGAGCCGACTAATCCTAGGGCGACTACCCTTTTGGATAGCCCGGAGTCGGCGCAGGTGAACTTCCGTGGCCAGGCAATTCCATAAATATGTTGATTGATTATAATATTCTTGGCAGAAAAATCCCGAAAAACAGTAGCATTTTTATGGAAGTAGCTGGTTATTGTACTATCGAATATGGGAGAGGCAAGTGCGGATGAGTGTATTACA
Organism: Chrysanthemum lavandulifolium; assembly: GCA_022545495.1. Taxonomy (NCBI): domain Eukaryota; kingdom Viridiplantae; phylum Streptophyta; class Magnoliopsida; order Asterales; family Asteraceae; genus Chrysanthemum; species Chrysanthemum lavandulifolium. The sequence continues at coordinate 35,625,126 of CM040241.1, read as the reverse complement.
CTTGCATCGTTCTTCCATACTTCAGGTGAAAAATACTTTTCTTAGGTAGTTCTTCCCTTTTGCATGTTTTACTGCTTTTGGTAGAAGATTATAGTTTCAATAACCTTCCGGGTATTTGTAGTCCATTTCCTAGATGTTCGCTTGATCATGGAGCATTATGCTCTTGCATTAGTTTTCAGCCACTCTGATTCTTATAAAAGGTGGCCCAACCTCAAATTATCAAAAGTTGTTTCCATCGGAGATATATTGACTCAGTTGGAGCTCATCTTCAAGAGTTCAATCACATAAATCTTCAAACTCATACCAAGTTTCCTGCATTTCTTTGTGACCAAATAACCAAATTCATGCTATCCAACTATAAGGAGATGATCCTCATGATGAAAACTCTATAAATCTACATAGTATTGGTGAATTTTAGGTCATTTCATGGAACTTGGTGTTTCACTATGTGGTAAACTATTTATACGTTTTATGTCAACTTTTTCCCTGACTTGTTGCAACATATGTGCTCTTTTTTATAGTTAGTCCAAACAATCAAATATTTAAATTTTATCACTTGAGAGAAACAAAGAGTCACTTAAAAAAGGGGACAAACAAAGACACAAACATGTGATCAATTAAACTATGCTACATCTATTACAAATTTCTATAATATAACTTTTTTGTTTAACTATAGCACATATGTTATATCAACTATTACAAATTTCTATAATATAACTTTTTTGTTTAAATGATCACGTGTTTGTGTCGTTGTTTTGCCCCTTTATTAGGTGACTCTTTGTTTAAGTGATAAAATTTAAATATAAAATAGCACATATGTTACAACAAGTAAGAGAAAAAGTTGACATAAAATGTATAAATAGTTTACCACCTAGTGGAAACACGAAGTTCATGAAACGACATAAAAATTCACCACACTACGTACATTTCTAGAGTTTTCATCCGCTGGAATCATCTCCTTATAGTTGGATAGTATGAATTTGGTTATTTGGTCACAAAGGAATGCAGGAAACTTAGGTATGAATATGAAGATTTATGTGATATGAACTCGTGAAGATGAGGCTCCAACTGTGTCAATATATCTCCAATGGAAACAACTTTTGAGAATTTGGGTTGGGCCACCTTTATATGAATCAGAGTGGCTGATAACTAATGCAAGAGCATAATGCTCCATGATCAAGCGAACATCTGAAATGGACCTACAAATACCGACGAAAGGTTATTGAAACTATAATCTTCTAACAAAACAGAAACATACAAAAGGAAGAACTACAGGATGATGAGAAAATTGTTAAAATTTGGGGTATTAATCTATGGCAAACATATCATTCTATCAATTGCTAATGGCTTTCAAGTTATGTTCAAGTGCAGGGTTATTACAGGGGTTAATCATGGACAAAAGAATAAAAGATTTAAAGTTCCAAGATGCTCGTTTCACTGAAGCTATTCTCATTTCACGATGAGTCATTTATAGCCGTTAGAGGGTCTTGATGTAACTTAATCTCCTATTTAATAAGTCCCTTAATCTAGGGTTAGATACACTTGTGTGTGCGTCATTTCTCACACTCTTCTCTTCTCTTTGATCATTTCACTGATCTTGTCTATTCATTGTATTCATATGATTATTGTCTCATTGACATTAATCTAATCTTGTAACATTTTGGATACTATTGTTGATACAATCTAAGCCGACTATTGAGGCTTAGATTTGAATAAGAGTTCTTCTGTTTACTTGTTGTTGTTGATACTTTCGTACATGGTATCAGAGCTTCAGGCTCATAATCATTATTGATTCTACATCCAAGGGTTTCCTTGTGGAAACTTGGGGACATCTCTTCAAAGAACAACTTGGTGGTTTGTGGTTATTGCTATTGGCATAATCACCGGTTATTTCTTATTGTGATTTGTTCTTTCCACGCATATTGCTCGTAAGTTTAAGTCTAATCTCTTCTTCAAACAAACAAGACCTAAGTCTTTGTGGGTGCAAACGGGTAAACTAACATCTTGATCCGCCACCTCCGAGTGGTGTGAATACCGCCTCTGGTTTACCCCAGTTCACGTGCTTGGTGCTTGTTGTTTCTTAATTACAAAGTCTTATTTATTTCTTTATCTGCTATCTCGCTCTTGTTTTTATTTCGTCTCGTGCTTTGTCTATCTTATCATATCTGTCTGTCTTATTGTTTGTTCTATGGCTATTGGTGATGATAATATTGGGGGTGGTGGTTCTTCCACTGAGAAAAGCTTATCCTTTGGTGATGCTTTGTATTTACACCCCAATAACACAAATGGTACACCCATTATTACTATCAAACTCACTGGAACTGAAAATTACAAAATATGGAATATGGCCATGACCTTTGCCTTAAGGAACCATAATAAGTTAGGGTTTATTGATGGTACTTGCATAAGAGATGATTCGAACCCTAGTCTTGCTAATCAATGGGATACTTGTAACTCTGTTGTAGTTACTTGGATCCTTAACTCTCTCACCACGAACTATTTGTCGGTGCTATATATGCTAAACCGCTATGAAATGTGGAATGATCTTAAAGATACCTATGATAAGGTTGATGGTTCACTATCTTTAATTTACATAAAATATAAACTCTCTTAGTCAAAGTGGGTCCTCTCTTGCGATTACTATAACAACCTTAACTCTTTATGGAAACAATTTGATTGTATGATTAGCTTGCCTCCTTGCACTTGTGAGGTCGCAAAACATTTTGAAAAACACAATCGCTAATCAAGTTAATGCAATTTCTTATGGGTCTTGATGACTCCTATGTTCCCATCGAAGCAATATTTTAACCGAGATCCTTTGCCTAATGTCAAAACCGCTTTCTCTGTTGTCTCGGAGAAGAATCTCACGAAATGTTTCATCCGGGAATAGCTCGCTAAACCCAATGCTACGACCTTTCTTTGCAAAAACTTCGATGGTGGAAAATTTTTGATAACAAAAAGGATTTAACAACAATTTTAAAATTCGGTTTTAATGTCGGTAACACTCAAACAACAGAGGACCAAACATGAATCTCAAATGTACTAACTGCAAAAACCCGGTCACACTGTTGATAGATGTTATGATCTCGTTGGTTATCCTGCTTGGATATGTTAAAAGGAATTTTAATTCCAAACCCTTCAAAGAAGAACAATGTTTCACGACACTAATCTTTCCACTAATAATGGAGCTAGCAACTCTCCTGTCTCTCTGTCTAATGAATGACTCTCGGACTTATGAGTCTGCTTAATGACAACAATGTGTCTTCTGCTAATGCCAATGTAGCAGGTAAAAAATTTTCAGGAACCTTCTTTAATGGCAGTGTCAAGTTTAACATAAACTTTGATAAATTTTTTAACAACAACACTAAAACCTTATCTGGAAACATATGTCTTGGTTGGATTGTTGATTCTGGTGCAAATCAGCATATGACTGTTTCTGCAAAAATTTTAATTAATGTTGTTGACATTTCAAATCTTGGTCTAACCGTTGGTCATCCCAATGGTACTCAGGCCTTAATTACTAAAATTGGTGATTTAAAGGTCAATAATGACCTAACTCTTTTTGATGTTCTGGTTGTTCCTGAGTACAATGTCGGTCTCTTGTCTGCTTCATAAGATTGCTAGAGACAATAAAATGTTTGTTGGCTTTAATGAATCTAATTGCTATATACAGGATTTACATCAAAAAGGATTGTGGGATTGGTAAACAATGCAATGGGTTATATATGTTTGATATTGATTCCACATGTAAGATTGCTTCTAATAACCGCATTGCTTTGTCATGTTTCTAGAAATCTCGGCATCAAAGACTTGGTCATCCTCCGACCAAGTCCTACATATACTTAAGTCCACACTTAATCTTGATGGAACCTCCGAATCGACCATCTCGTGATACTTGTAATAAAGCTAAACAAACCAGGAACCATTTCCTTTAAGTGAACATAAATCAACTAAAATTGGTCAACTTGTTCATCTAGATGTATGGGGACCATATAAAGTCACTAGCGAGATGGTTACAAATATTTTTGACCATTGTTGATGACTATTCTAGGCGATCTGGGTTTATATGCTTAAGGAAAGGATGATGTTTATGTTTCCATTGTTAACTTTACTCACATGCTATCAAATCAATTTGAACACAATGTTAAGATATTCGTAAGTGATAACGGGACGTAATTTGTCAATAACAAACTTCAACACTTCTTTCATGAAAAGGAATTTTACATCAAACCTCTTGTGTTTACACACCTCAACAAAATGGTATTGCAGAAAGGAAACATAGGCATCTCCTTAATGTGGCTAGATCCCTTATGTTTCGTGGGAATTACCTCTATATCTTTGGCCCGAATGTGTTCTAACTGCCGCTTATGTCATAAACAGTTACCCTCTTCTCGTGTTGTCCGCAAGTCTCCTTCTTCCTTGTGTATGGGCATGACCCTTCACTCTCTCTCCTTAGAGTCTTTGGTCGCTTATGCTATGCCACCATTCTCAACATCTCGATAAATTTGGTAGTAGGTCCGAAAAAGTGTCTTTATTGGCTATTCAAATGAGAAAAAGGTTACAAACTCTTGAGCTTAGAAACAAAAATATTTTTATTCCGAGATGTCAAATTTTATGAAACTGTTTTCCTTCAAAATGAAAAATTCTTTGTCAAAACCTTTTGTTGAAACTTATGTGCCTAAAGATTTAAATCACAAAATTTCTTTGACTCACAAATAAGTCCCAATGATGAAGGAGAGTGACATCCTATGATGATGGCACTGTGGTAAGTCATCCTACTAGGATTGATGAACCGGTTGCAACATCTATAGATGATAATACACACCCGAGGGCACCATATCACATGAATCACATCCTGCCGATGCATCTTCCGATTCTGGCGATACATCACCGATTCTCGAACAAGAACAAGAACAAGAAAGAGGCTTGCCACCACTCATCGTTAGAAGGTCAACCGAGTTTCTAAGTTGCCCAAGAATCTTAATGAATTTATTGTAGAAGGGAAAGTCAAATATGGTGTTGAAAAGGTTGTTAATTATTCTAATTTAAACAAAGATAATTATTGCTTTGCTTCTAGTCTTAATAAAAGTATTGAACCTACCTGCTATGAAGAAGCTATCCTTGATAGTAATTGGGTTGATGCTATGAACTCTGAAATTGAGGCCTTAAATGAAAATCATGCTTGGGATATAACTGATCTCCCACCTAATAGAACTCCCATTGGTTACAAATGGATCTTTAAAATCAAATATAAAGCCAATGGTGAAGTTGATAGATACAAGGCTAGATTAGTTGTTAAAGGTTATAATCAAAGGAAGGAATAGACTATGATGAAACCTTTTCTCCTGTTAGAAAATGTCTCTTGTTAGATGTCTTATTGCTTTAGTCATGAAAAACAAATGGCCTCTTTTCCAACTTGATGTTAACAATGCTTTCTTGTATGGAGATCTTGATGAAGATATCTATATGACCATCCCTAAGGGTTTCAGAATGAGAACAATAAAATAAAGTTTGCAAACTTGTCAAGTCCCTATATGGCCTAAAACAAGCTCCCAGGAAATGGAATGAAAAACTTGTCAGTGTTTTAAAGGAAAATAATTTTGTTCAATCTGTCAATGATCATTCTTTGTTCACCAAAACAGAGAATAACAAGTTTATTGCTCTGCTTGTCTATGTGGATGATATTGTCCTTACTGGAAACTGTATTGATGAGATAAACCTATTTAAAGAGTTTCTAAAATCAAAATTTCATATCAAAGACTTGGGAAACTTAAAATATTTTCTTGGTATTGAGGTCTTAAAAACTGGGAATGATATTTGTCTCTCCCAAAGAAAATACTGTCTTGAACTCCTCAAAGAATTTGGTCTTCTTGGGTGCAAACCTGTGTCCACCCCTATGGAACCCAACTCTGTCCTTCCATACATTCCCACTGCTGATGATCCCTTACTTGTCAACATCATCGGTTATCGGGTTACTTGGGAAACTTATCTATCTCACCCATACAAGACCGACATCTCATACTCGGTTCATTGTCCGGCACAATATATGCATTCTCCATTAAAATCTCATCTAGAATGTGCCCTCAATGTTCGAGATATCTAAAAGGAGCTCCGGAAAAGGTCTAAGGTACAATTTCAAAGAACTCGAAAATCATCTTGAAGGATATAGTGATGCAGATTGGGCCAAATGCAAGAAAACCGAAAAATCATCACGTGTTATTGTGTTTTCTTTAATGATTGTTTGATCTCATGGAAAAGTAAAAACAAAACACTCTTTCAAAATCTTCCACGAAGCGAGTATAGATCTATGTCTCTCTGCTGTGAAATCATTTGGATTCAAAAATCTTAAAGGATCTAAAAGTTGATATCAATCTTCCTGTTAATCTTTTTGTGATAACAAATCGCTTTACAACTTGTCACAATCCTGCTTTCCATGAAAGATCAAAACACTTTGAAATTGATGTCCACTTCATCGGGAAAAAATTGCAAGAGGTGTTATAAGTGCCAAAAGATTGGCTCTTCAAACCAAACTGCAGACATACTTACAAAAACCTCCTGCTTATCAAGATAAATTCTTGTGTGAAAAATTGATATTGTTTGATATGTTTGCCCATCGATTAAGGGGAATGTTAAAATTTGGGGTATTAATCTATGGCAAACATATCATTCTATCAATTGCTAATGGCTTTCAAGTTATGTTCAGGGGTTATTACAGGGGTTAATCATGGACAAAAGAATAAAAGATTTAAAGTTCCAAGATGCTCGTTTTCACTGAAGCTATTCTCATTTCTCACGATGAGTCATTTATAGCCGTTAGAGGGTCTTGATGTAACTTAATCTCCTATTTAATAAGTCCCTTAATCTAGGGTTAGATACACTTGTGTGTGCAATCATTTCTCACACACTCTTCTCTTCTTTGATCATTTCACCGATCTTGTCTATTCATTGTATTCATATGATTATTGTCTCATTGACATTAATCTAATCTTGTAACATTTTGGATACTATTGTTGATACAATCTAAGCCGACTATTGAGGCTTAGATTTGAATAAAAGTTCTTCTGTTTACTTGTTGTTGTTGATACTTTTTTTAAACGGGTCGAAAGTCACCCAAAGTGTATAGCCAACCCAAAAAACCACCTAAATATGCTTTTTTAGAATCATATTGCTGTTGAAATAATATGATCCTTAAATCTGTACTTGATTAACAAATTGTTTATACAAAGGTTACTCTTTTATGGTAAAACTAAAAAGTGCTTCTCTTTTATGGTAAAGAGTGTTAAAAGGATGTTATACTCTATCGGGTCCGTTTTCACCCTATCCGATTAGTTTCATACGAAAGACTTGGCGATGGTTATGATGTTTGTAGCAATTACCATCTGTTTTGCTTGTGAATATCTAATAAAGATCATATGAAATTTAGATAACTCTCTATACTTTCTTTATCTTTATTGATCTTATAGTTGATACTCAAGTCTTTGTGGCTACTCTTTTCCCTTCCAAATAACCATTTTAGCCACTTCACGTGGTTGCTATAGACTTACATCATACAGTTATCCAGGTATGCATAAAATGTCTATGAGGAGGAACCGCATCACCAATAGGTCCAGGATGATGCATGATAGATATTACGATGATATATAGCTTTCGAGAACCAGGTATTTCAACTGAGAATGCTGACCAACAATTGATTTATGAGTGGCACAACACCATAAAATTCAATAAGTCTTCTGAATGCTTGTTAGTTGTTACAATGATATATCTTAGGGCAAGCGAATTTCCATAAAATGATTGTCGATTCTGTTCCCACATCTGGATTTGGCAATTTGGGTCTCTAAGCTGTTTAACTGACAAGCCAAGAATTAGTCTCAAGAGTTGTTCTACCACGGCTTTTATAATAGGTAATTACGTCTTGAAAGCTGCACATCCGAGTCAGGGTTCAATTAGTCGAGCAGATGTAAATAGGTAATGTCCTTAGCCTTCATCAAACTAGCTATCGGTTTGCATTTTTTCACATTCAGTTTCAATAAGCTTAGTTAAAATAAGTAACGCTTTCATAGCAGTCAATATCTTGTGATTAACATGATTACATCTAGCAAACACCCACAGTGCCTTTGCAGAACAAGCTTTCAACTTAATTTTTGATTATTTCGGAGTATATATTTTTTGAAAGGCAACCCAATTTTCATTTTTTTTTTTTAACAGAACTTTTTGTCAATTCAAATGGTTATTTTAAACTATGCAAACAAATCAACCATTTTAGCACTCAAGTAGGGTGCAAACAAACCAACCCTTTATCAAACAATGAGCTTGAAATTGAAACTGACTTGATCGAGTCGAAACTTTTATCGAAATGGAATGAGATAAACTAGCTCGAAACACATAACGAGCCAACCTCGAGCTTTTATCGAGCTTTTTCGAGCCTTCATGTACATAAATATTTTTATTATACATATTTATTTAAAAAAACAAAATGCATATGAACATGGTATAATAATTAAATATTTATTGTAGAAAGACTATTTAAACCCTAATGTTTCCGAATCTTTTATATAAATTTTTTGCTCTTGAGTTCATCGGTTATTTTCTTGACTTTATTGATGAGTTTGACTATCAAATACGATATGTATGTATAAATTCGAACTTTTCGATCGAGTCAAGCCTTATTCGAATATTACCGAGCCGCATCGTTTCGACAAAAAAAGCTCGCTGTTTATCGAATCGAGCTCAAGCCCTGTCAATCTTGAACTCACCTTGGTTTGGTTACAGCCCCACACTTGATTTCGTTTTGTGTTTCTTAAGTATTTAGGATTTTCTTCTTTATTTAATTAATAACCTCAAACCTTTAAGTTTTAACAATCAGATATATACCCACTAAAATCAGATATTCGTAGACATATACCAAAACACGCTTAAATCAGATCAGACATCGCTTAATAAAACTCAGATTGTGAATATCAAGCTTAAGCTTTTAATGGGATATACGCATTCTCCTTAAGTTTAAGTCACTTGAAACTCTTGTAAATTGCATACTTTTATAAATAAATGTAACTAAATGACATAAAATCCAATCACTATGTGCTTCTCCACGAAAATGATGTATCAACAAATGGACAAACTTGTTTCCTTTTCAACCAATCACCGTTCGAAAAGTCACAAATAATCATTTTCATAGGCATTATAAAATCACTAGGTATTGTCGGTGTTATAGCAAAACTTATTATTATCTTAGTTTTTTCGCTTATAACTCAGAATTTATAATTTAACAAAATAACACCTTCTCCTCACTCAAGTTATAAGACACCTTTAAGCCCTACAATTTTTAAAATAAGACAAAGCGCACACACACAAATAAATAAATTGAAAAGCCCCATAACTTAGCAGGTGAATTTGGCGTGAGGCCCTATAACTTGAGATCTAATATGATCTCGTGCCATAAAGTCGCACCATAATACAATAACATGCCTTATAACTCAGAGTACCGAGTACTTTAAACAATACGTTATACAAGTATTATACAATATCCGATAAGAGAATGTCATAACTAAGAGTAAATGAGTCTTTGTACTTGTAGCTAACAAGTTATTTTGATGAATTGGATATAAACACATAGATCCAACACACTGAAAATAAACTATTTACTTGTAACCTATGAGTTTAGTTTTGAAAACTTTGATAACCGATTATCTAACAAAGTCCTATTTGTCTTGTAAAAGCATTGTAAATATAACCGTTTTTATGTAACATGACGTTTTTACATGTCAGCAACTGGCCAAGTATAACAATATGTTTATAATACTCCTATATATATTTGATTTTGATAGAGCTTAAGGATACCCGTAATGCAACTCAACTCAAGATCGAAAACACCACTGCCATATCAGCTTTTTACTCTCTACAACAACTTAATCTAATGAGAAGACCAAAGACACCACCAAAATGTACCTCACAAAAATCAATTAACTAAACACTCACACACTCTAACATCTCACACAACTCGGTTTTATTTAAGACCGAGTTATTTTCTTCTAGTCTAAGACGCGTCGGGCTTAGAGGGGGGAAGGGGTGTAACCTACCAAAGGTGACGACCGACGCATTACGGCCAGCCTAAAACCTAGAAAGCAACATTTTGTTACAAAGATGTTGATGGCCTTCTCATATCAATTTTCAAGTGTCATGTATTGTCTCCAATAATTGGTGCATCAACCAAGTCACATTATTTTAACTCAATTTACGTGTCGAATCATCATTCCTTCCTTAATAGCTCCAATCCCAACATGACATTTTTTTTTTAATTAATTTTCACAAAAGGAATCCTAAATTAGGTGAGTTTGTTTTTGTTCTTGTCAGTTCATCACCTCATGAAAGTTTGCTAATCTTCATCATTATTGCATCTTCTTTTAAGATAAAACAATGGGATATTTGATTCTCATTACTTTAATCATAAAAAGAAGTACGGAGTAATAAACAATGCTTTCTACTATTAAGATTTAAAAATCTTTACTACAGTACGCAAATTTATCTTAAACTTGAAAATTTTAAAATTGAATAATGTATAATACCCATAACGAAATGTGAACCTCGCTGACGCAATGGATCGACTTCAGCGATTTATTTGTAGCATACACTTAAACCTTAGTGACTAATTTTGCCAGTTGCTATAGTTAGCAATTAATTCTACAGACTTACCTTTGCAACGCCCTTAAACCTTAGGGACTGCTTTTGCCAAGTTGTGAAACTTTACATTTAATGTTTGGATTTACTTGCAGTCACCACTCAACATCGTGACTATTCTGCCAAGCCAGAACTTTCAGACAACGTCATTGCTTTAGGCATTTGCAGACAAACGCAGACGCTTTTTAAGATTATATGATAATATCTCGAATAAAATTTCAATTTTCCGCTTAAATATTCAAAATATTGCTATAGAAAACATGCCAAAATTTTTTACATTTTTTTTTAATGTGAATCTTTCAGTCCAAATGTTGCAAATATTCAAATAATAAAAATAAGGTGAAATTCTTTTTGATCAATGTTGCAAATATTTTAAAAAAAAATAAGAATGTTCTCGCATTCGGTTTCAAAAACTAGGAAAGACAACTTTTAACAACTTTGTTTTTTAATGTAGTTTTTAAATTAAAGGAGACTTTTTTTTTTTTTTTTTTATTTAATTCTAAAATTGATAGTTATAAAAAATCTTCCACGTCTCTACTATATAACGCTACATAAACTTGTCTTTACGATTGTGCTAATTTACAGTTAAGTTGATTGATATAGTTTATTAGTTGATGGAAATGAATGAAGAAAAAATGTTAGATGTTATTATTGAACAAGTTTTAAACAAAAATGAGGTAAGTATTTGAGTGATTTTGTCGAGAATTCATCTTGCTCCATCTGAAGAATACATGCTCTTTTTCAAACTTAAGAGAAAACAATTTTCAGACGCTTTAGCTTATACGACCGTAAATAAAGGTCGTGGCATATAATCACAAATGCGAGTGCAAGGTTCTATTTTCGACTCGCTTTCTCGCATGTGGCTTTATGTTGCGTTGTCTAGAGGGATATCATGTAGAACTACAAACGTATTAGTAAAGCCTGTACAAGAGTTCGGTCAAGAAGGAGTATGCACATCAAATGTCGTGTACCAAGAAGTTTTATGTAACGAATAACATGCATCGTTAGTTATTTCATAATTGATGTAACATTTTCTTTTCAGCTTCACTAAGGTATTTACATATTCTTTGATACATTTTAAGAATTTTTCTTTGAGTTAAATTATCGCATGTTACAACCTTTATCAATTACATTTTGATCATTTTACGTTATATGATAAACGTCATACAAAACATTTAATTAAATTTTCACAACTAGAATTGTTTGCTGCTAAAAAATTTTGTTGTTATACACGAGTACGTTAGTTATAAGTGATATACGGAGATCAAGTTAGTTGTTGTTTTCACAAAGCTAGACACAGTAAAATGTTGCAGTTTAATAGATTTAGTAATTTGTTTTATCACCAAACTAGAAATTTGAGATACCTCCAATAAGGAGCACAACTGATTGGGTTGTGTAGGTTGCTCAAGGTCATCCTTGTTATGGCCAATTGGGTCGCTGAAGGTTGAGGGGCATGAGAGTTGAGAACTCAACCGATTAGTACACTCAGTTGAGTGGTGTGTTGTGTATGTTTTTATTTAATTAAAATATATTTTTGTGAGCTGCGTTTTTTGTAGTGTAGGTTATCTTATTGTGCTTAAAAGGTCGGTTGTAGATCGCAGAAAAGAAAAAGCTGGTGTGACAGAAAAAATGACAGTTGCTGAAAGTTGTTATTGGGAGTATCCTGATGAGTCTTCATTGTTATCTTTTACATTTGTTTTTGTTTATTTTATGGTGTAGTTATTAAACACCAAGTTTCTTTTAAATGAACATTAATTTATCAGTTTTTCCTAGAAATTACTTAAATTAAATATAATTAAATTCCCTTAGTTTTCTTTTACAACATGGCTAAAGAATATCCATTTAACTTGTTAGGAAAACACCTTTTATAAATCTAGAAACTCTCATTTCTCTTACGAACACATTGTCTTTTTTAAACGAGTATAATGATATTCTTAATGTTATTTCTAATTTATTATATGGTATATGAGCATGTCGATTGATGGGTTAAAACTTGTTGAGGTTGAATAATGTAGCATGTCGATTGATGGGTTAAAACTTGTTGAGGTTGAATGATGTCGATTTGATGTAGAGTTTAACATTATTGCTTTTGCTTGTCATTAAATCAAAACCTATCATCAAAACGTCTTAATCAACTTTTATTAATTATCAGTATAATTTAACCTTGCGCTGAAATAAAGAATGGAAGTTTAATTAACTAAGTTAGAAAAGAGCCTTATTAACTAAGTTTACAGAAATGATTTTGAAGCGAAAAAAATGCAAAACAGTAATAGCAACATGCAAAATACGAATGATTCAATCATCAAAACGTCTTGATCACCTTTTATTAATTATCAATAAAATTTAAACTCAAGTTAAAATGACTTAAAGAGCCTGATTAAACTATAGTTACAATTTGTCGACCTACCAATTATCGAAAAGGGAATTTAATTGGGTAAGTTAATTAATCTTAAAATTGGAATCTTCGTACGATTGTGTCGATCACTTTCTTGAAACAAAAATATATGGAGTCACGAGCAAAGTAATTAGTATACGTGCGTAGTATTCATTTATGCATAGAGTTACTATTAGAATAAAGGAGATCACGAGCAAAGCTAGTAAAAGTTGGTATAGTAATACACCATGAGGTATTATATATTTATATGTACGTATTTTAATCAATGAAGTATCAACTACTACCACCAAATACGTATAAATGATTTATGTGGACATTGCCCAACGATGCAGGGGCGGACCTTTATGAGGGCAGGGGAGGGTCCCTGCCCCCCAAAATTTACGACACCTAATGTAAATATTATAGGTTTTAAGGGTAATTTAGTTGAGGTTATAAATAAATCTCTGATTCGGCTCTCTCAAAATAATTTCGGCCCCCTCAAAATAAATTCGGCCCCCCAAAATAAATGGCCAAGTTCCGCCACTGCAACGATGGTTGAAGAAGACCTAATATCATAGTGCGGCAACGGGCTTTCGCTTAGCCGTGTTCAGCGCTGAACTTGACCATTTATTTTAGAGGGGCCGAAATTATTTTGGGAGGGCCGAATCAGATATTTATTTGTAAGCTCAACTAAATTACCCTTAAAACCTATAACATTTACATCAGGTGCCATAAATTTTGGGAAGGCCGGGACCCTCATCTGCCCTCATAAAGGTCCGCCATTGGCCGTGTTTAGAGTAACGTGAGTGCTTTCTGATTAACGATCGTATGTTCAAATATCGATGTCAATACAAGTGTGAGTTGTATTTATAGTATAGTGTGTTGATTTATCTTTTAAAAGAAAATATATAATACTAGGAGTGGAGGTTGTAACGAGGGTTTCTTTTATCACATCAACACCATATCATCATTTATTATTTTCTATAAGTTTTCTTTAACTTTTATTATTAAAAATACTTCAACATACACTGTATGTTTATCTCTCTTCAATTTAGCGTCAACAACATGTCGCATAGAATGTACATTTTGGTTTTGTCGCACGGCAGGGGCGTTGTTTTGCTTATTGTTGCATGACATAAGGCCTTGCTGAAGGGGCGCAGTCCGTGGACAGACTCATTTGATCCGATGTGACACGTGTCACATCCGATTTTGAGTCATGAATTGAAGTAAATTTTTTTTTCAAAAAGGGCTGTTTTTTAGAATGAACCCCCTCAACCATATGTTTTGCTTCTTTAATTCTTTATAATGCAACTTTTTTTGGATAAAAGGTCAAAGACCCGGTAAATATATTACTCCAAAAAACGTTTAAGTACAAAGGATATGAGTGCATCCCATATCTCAGCCCGTTACATAGGCAGAAAGCTTACATAACAAAAAACTTCCTATTCTCTAATGCAACTTTAGTTTAGCCTAAAAATGCTTTATGATGCAAATTATATTATTTATGATGAAAAGTTTTAGCGCAAAACCCTTCCGAAAAAATTTGAAAAAAATTTGTGTAACACCTTCGAAAATCTTAGGTCTGTCCCGCACAAATGCACCCGTTCATGGGCCTAATCAAACAAATTGGGGATGCATTGTTTTTATGTATCAAGTGCTATATATTAGATGTGTTTTGAAGCAACATATTACGAGTGTCATAATATCATTTTGAAATATGGACATAACACGAGTGTAATGACCGGTCGCTTTAATTTGGCCAACACGCTGGCCACCATTACACACCCTTTTATGGAACGCATCGGAGATGGACAAAAGAGACGAATCAGTTGTATATGCGACCAAGTTGTGGAGAATGTTTGTGTGTGGATGTTGTATTTAATTTTTTTTGCGGAGTATATTTTTTGTGATGTCCTGATCTTTTTATTACTAAATAGGTCATAAAATTATATTGGAGATAAAAAAAAACTGATTTAGTTTAGTGCCATTGGTCCTGTGAGAGTTAGCATTAGGCTAATGCTAATGGCAATCACAAATATTGTGGTCACCCATGCCACATTAGCGTCACCTCAGCTTTCCCTCTCCAAGACTACACCTCAACCACAATTTGCTAATAAAACGACAACAACCACAACCAAAAATATACCACACCAAAACTAATAAAAAAAGAATACACATTCAAAAGGGAATGAATGTTTCGGTTGCCTGCCCAACCATAACTTTGAAAAAGTTGATGGGTTAACCGGTTGGGGTCGGTTAAGCTAATGGAAAAAACTCGGTTGAGGATAAGTTGGTTGGGATGCAACCCTTCCCATTAGCATTAGCTTTACGCTTAGCCTAGATAATGTAAAAAAGGTTATCCATACATTTAATAAGCTAAATAAATAGAGAATGTGACATTGGATTCTTGTGGCATTTGTGTTTTGTCAATTACTTCAAATTCATACTTTTGGCAGAAGAACTTCCTTAAATTCTACCGTCTTACGTGGGGGTTTCTCTTCCAGGCTTTACCAAATTTGATAAATTCGAAAAACCTACTCTATAAAAGAAAGAAAAAAAAAAAATACTAGCTTATGTTGTCTAAACGTTACATGTATTTATACCATAAAAAATGGCCAGATTATTAACCCCTTATGACGTCACATCATAGAGAATATTCCTTTCAGACTTACTTTTTTCAAGACAACTAACACGCTACGGGCTGTTCGTATTTCGACGAGCTTTTAAGTTGTCAATTTATTAAACTTTATATTTACTATTCTCGATTTTCGCGCTTATAACTTTTGATATAAACAAAATTAAAAAAAAAAAAAAAAAAAAAAAATAGGGGCGGGTCAATCTAAAAATATACCACCGTCCCAATAACCCCACCCTAAAAATTTCAATTTAAGTAGCTAGTATTATTTATATCGAAAAATGTCTGGTTCTTTGTTGGCTATATATATTATTGTTCAAAAAAAAAAAAAAAAAAAATAGCTATTATTATTAACCGTGTTTGTTATGTGAGCTAAAAGAGGTCTCTCAACTCTCTTTCTTGAACACCTATTATATCTATATACTATTAACCGCATATATTGCAAACAAAACAAGTTGTGATTAAGTTGTGCATTAAATGCTGGGTGCATTAAACGAATGCTTACTAACTCTGGCAAAAATAAATTTCAAGCTCAGTTGTTGCAGAAAGTTTCGGCGATTAATTGCTATCTTTAGCAATTTGGAAAGAATAACCCTCAAGGCCCAAGTGTGTTCTGCAGCAGTTCTGTAATTAGTACCATCTATAGAAATTTGGCAAAAATAGTCCCTAAGGTTGAGTGTCATTACAAGAAGTTCTTCAGAATGCGAAAATAGTCCCTAAGGTTTTAATTGTATTTGCAAAGCCGTCCAAACAAATTTTCCTGGCCATTCACCGCCCAAATTCATCGCTCATTAAAAGAATCCCACTGCGATCGCGCGGCTTTTCCTACACTCGCTTATATACTTAATGACACCTATTCTAGAAGAATAGCTAAAAAAATAGCTATTCTTTGATATACTTAATGAAAATTGACATAATATATACATCTATTCTAGAAGTTAATACAATTTTTTACAAACTATATATACAACTTAGCAAAATGTAAATCTTTGGAAAATTTAAAAGGATATAACTAAGGACAAAGGTTTTTGGACTACATGTAGAAGGGTATAATTTATGGATTTGTCGCAATCGAATCTTTGCTTTAAGGACAAAGACATGAGGAATAAAGAAACATTTATATACAAAGAAAATGATAAAACGTATTCACTTTTTTTCTTTAATTTTCTTTTTATGCTCACTTTTGCATCTTTTTCGGGTACTCAAGGTAACAATTATTTATTTCACTACACAAAAATAAAATAAAATAGGCCAAGCTTACTTTTTTTTTTTTTTTTTTCTTTTTTTATGTATATATTTGTACGATATATGTGTTTTTGCTTGTTTCTTATTAATGAGAGAACTTTTTGAAATGTATAACTTCTATAGAGAAAGAACAAAAATAGAAAACTCGATCTGAACAAAATTAGAGACTGGCATGAACAAAAAGTAACATGAAAAAAGGTCATAATAATAAACATATCATATGCATTAGGTAATTTAGAAATTTAGCAGAACAAAGAAGTAAAAATAAATAAATAAAAATAAATAAATAAAATAGTGACAAAAATAAATAACTTCTTGTAATTAGTTCATGTTTTTGTAGTAGTAGTCAACAAACATTAACCACCATCATTAACACAAGTAAAACAGAAATTTTACTTTTGAAAAAAATAAAAAAAGATGGAGAAGAAAGATAGGTTTAAAAGTTGAACAAAAGATTTGAAGTAATTCGACAATTAAGCTACAAGTTCATTAAAGTTAGAACAATAGTTCTAACCAAATTTTTACACTTTGTGTATTTTAGCAAATACATTAGCTAGGTTACAACCAAACTACACATACAATAATTACAAAACTTGTTAACACAATTAATAACACTAGCTAAAATTAGTTCAAGCTCTTTCAACACGACGTAGGAATACACTTTCCAATTCCGGAGTCTTGAAGTAATCTCTAACATCACTGCATTTTTTTAAGGAAGTCGCCGCTTCCTAGAGCACCAGATATTGCAACACCGGAATCTTGGATTCCGGTGTTGTAGGAGTTGTACAGAACTCCTTGTCATCATCACTATCTTTTTCTTCTTCTTCTTCATGGTGTTTTGCCATTCCTTTTTTGGTATATATTGGTTTCAAAGGTGTCATGAATTGGATTCCAGATATGACCCATTTTTTTGTTGTTGATTCCATTTCCATTGTTTCTTCTAGAATTCCCATGAAACCCTAAATGAGTTTTAAGCAAGGAAGAATATGGTTGTTTTCAAAAGTGGGAATGGAATATGAATAAGAATTGAGAGTTGATGGTTTTGCTTTATAACAAGTAAATGATAAATGATTGAGTTGATGAGTACGTGATTGAATTTATAAATAAGTCCTAATGGGGTGGTAGTGCCTTTCATTGTTTGAGCATGTCATATTATCCCTATTACTTTCTCTTTTGTGACAAATAACACCCTAAAGTTTACTTTTGTAGTTTCATTATATACTTGTCTTCAAGAATGCCAAGCAATGATGCAATGGTATATATCCAAGGAAGTGAACAAGTATATGTAACTCATTTTAGGTAGGTATGCATGCTTACCTACATATATCCGCTTTTGCGGTAACTTGCTACTTAACTCGGTTTTTGTAATGTATAATCCAATATGCACTCAGGTGTGAATGGGTGTTTGTGGTTATAGATTGGTTAATATAATTAACGAAAGCACGCCAAAGGATGTAAGTAGACATAATTAGCAAACAAACTCGTAAATTAAAAAAAAAAAAAACCATGTCTCGTTGTGTTGTAGTGCTTTTGCGAGTTATCTGATGGTTTATGCCCACTATACGTATATAGGTAGTCGTCACATCAAAAAACACATATCTATTTATGTTGTCTTTATCGTTTGACCGACTCACTTGGATCTGATGTCCATAGGACACACTCGATGTTAGGCCACGAAATGTAAATCGTCTATAAAGTATGTATATTCATGGCACGTGCGACTTACTATTTTACCAAATAAATTATTTATGGTGCAACTTTAGTACTAAGAATCATTAAAATAATATTCTTTATGATACTCATTACATTAAAACTTCGTTACGATACATAAAACCATCATACTTGAGGAACCAAATGTGAAAAAGTAAGAAGTAAAAGGTCAAGTTTGTGCAATAAATTCCAACGTACTATTGAATTGAGGATAAAAGGGTACCCGAGGAATTCGTGACCTAAGCAAAGACGTAGAATTATATAGCTAGGGTATTAAAAAATAGAAAGGATAATAAAGGGCAGCATGCACGAATATTCAGGGAAACACACTTCAATTGACTTATGTTTTTAGAAAAAAAAAAAAAAAAAAAAAGTTGGTTACGCTTAAATTACAAGTAACACCTCTTAAAAATTTATTTGTTTACTTTTTGGTTTTGTTTATATCGTAAAACTGTGAAATAAAAAAAGAGAAAAGCATAAAAAAAGGGCCAAAATATTTCTTGGAGTCTCTATTGTGGGCATTTTTAAACTCAATCTCCAAAATGGTGATGCGCAACTACTCGACTCCGCAGTTTCACCCAAAAACCTTCATGTGTCCAATTGCAAGTACACTTTTTTACTTTTTATTGTACCAAAATAATTACTCATATTGCGCAACCTCCGGCTACTCAACCTCCTTTTACTCGACTTACGTTTATCCACGCAAAAAGATTGCGATGAAGAAAAAGTACACATTAAAAAAAAAAATGTATAAAAATCTTTAACTAAAATTACACATGCATTTTGGATTTTTATGTGTACTTTGGTTAAAAGATTTTTGTGTGTTTTTTTTTTTTTTTTTTTTTTTTCAATAAATTGGGTAATAAGGGGGTATTACTTGTCATAATGTGAGGGTATTAATAAATAAATAAATAAATAACTTTTTTTTTTAGCAAAATAAATAAAAACTTAATATTCCTTTTCGGCTATGTGATAATTACACTTTTTATCCTAGTCTATATGTCCTATTTTCACATTTGTTTTAAGTTGTACTATGGGTCTATATCATGTTTATATGAGTTAATCTTGCCGTGGATTATTGGGTTAAATGGTTTTGTTGGTTTCTTTGTTTCAAATCAATCAAATCTTCCTTTTCATATTGTAAAAATGCATTAAATAAAATATAATGATATATATGGGTTATTAGTTGTGAGGATGGAGAGACATCATGCATCCGAGGTTGTCAACTAACTATTTCTCAATGATCAGCTTCATGTCATGTTCGACTGTCGTAGTAAGTTGAGATCGAACTCAGAAACTCTTTTGTGGATGGATTTCTATTAACCGGGTCAATTGCACGCTTGTGTTCATCGAGGAAATAATACCGCAAGAGCAAAGTCCATTTGGTCGACATATGATGATACTACTAAAAATTTCGATATATGATGATACTACTAAAAAAAGGGCAAAAATGTAAATAAACGGACGAAAACGTAAAAAAAATGAACGAAAACTAAAAAACAGACGAAAACGTAAAAAGAAAGAGACGAAAATGTAAAAAAATGGACGAAAACGTAAAAAAATAGACGAAAACATAAAAAAAAAACGGACGAAAACGTAAAAAAACAGACGAAAACGTTAAAAACGGACGAAAACATAAAAAAATACGAAAACGTAAAAAACGTCCAAAAACGTAAGTAAACGGACGAAAACGTAAAAAAACAGGCTAAACGTAAAAAAACGGAAGACAACGTAAAAAATGCATAAAAATCTAAAAAAACGGATGAAACGTAAAACTGGATTTAAAACGTAAAAACGGACGAAAACGTAAAAATGCAGAAAAAACATAAAAACAGATTTAAAACATACAAAAGGACTAACGGTGCAAATACTGTTAACCTGCAGGACTAACGGTGTAAATATTTTATATCTCGTTAGAGATAACGGAGAAATAATTTGCACCGTTAGTCCTTATTTTAACCGAGGATGTATATATGTTAACTTTACTAACTGGAGTGATGATCCGCAAACTTTTATGAGAGGGATGTATGGTAAACAGAAACCATGCGACGTATTTTGAAGTTTATCCAATATTTTATTTATAGTATGAAGGAGTTTTAATATTTTTTTAATATAAATATATGAAAAATATGTATATTTATTTGAATTTGGTTTTCGGTTTAAATTGTTAAAGTTTATAATCGAACCAAAACCAATATTTAATTTGGTTCGGTTCGATTTTGGCAAATTCGGTTCGGTTAGTTTTGGTTCGATTCGATTTTGATTTTCGATTTATTCGGGTATCAATGAACACCCTTAATTGTTGCATATGTTTATGACCCATTGTTTTTATGTTTATTTCCAGAAGTGTTATGTTTGATACTTCATGTTTTCAAGTTTCTATATACAAACTAGTATAAAAGAACCAATAAAGTCTACACTTTAAAAACAATCTTAAAGATATAAAACATGCACAGGCTAATTAGTAGTCCTTTTTTTTCTATGTATCCAAAAGAGGCCAAACAAGAACCATTCCATAAAGAAAATAAGTCAAATCATCAAAAAGATACAATAAAAGACGAGAAAGAAGGAAAAGGATAAGAGAAATGAAAGAAAAAAAAAGAAGAAAATTATGAACTTTGATGTTTTTCTTTACATACTTTAACAAAAGTTTTTATTGACTTTCAATTTACAGGTATATCTATTTTAGCAAGTCATGTCAACTATACCATTTTTTCCCGATATAGTTGAAATAAATAAGGTAAAGTGAAAACCACCATGGGTGGCCCAACGGTAAGAATACCACCCTTCTAAAGAGAAGGCCAAGTGTTTAAATCTAACAAGGAGAAAATTAATCCTATTGTGGCTACAGAGATTCATCTGTACTGACTCTAAGTTATTTATAAAAGTAGACGCATTGAAATTAGTCGGCTTGCACTGTCAAGTGAAAAATAAAAGAAACATGTAGATAACAAACGATGTGATTGTAAAAATTTGTATATAAAGTTGATGCTTATTAAACACATAAAAGTTCATAACAACTTAATTTGTTTTGATAAGTGTGAAGAAGCTTCTACTGATGTTTCATAACAACTTATTATTAAAGGGAAAATTTTCTGGATTCGCGCTAAAGAGGTGATAGGGTGGACTCCTAATTTTGATAAGTGTGAAGAAGCTTCTACTGATTCAGACAACGAATCATTGGGTGTTAACAGTGAGGAAATCAAGAGCAAGGAAAACTCAGAAGTTGACAGTGATGTTGAGGAAATACCTGAGACCGTTTTTGAGCAAGGAGATCAGGATGGGTTTAAAACAAAAGTTACTTTGGAAAAATCTAACGATGTCCAGGGAGAAAATCAGTCCGCTGACCCGTTCAATATTTATGATCTCCTTAAGAAGAAGAACCCTTCCCCCTAAAGTTTCTCAACAACGTGAGGGTGAGCCTAAGTACCCTCCGGATTTTACACCAAAAGATGTTTCAGAAGCAAGTTCTAATACGAGGCATGAAGAAGTGAATGCACCAAAAATTAATCATGAAGAGGCATTTGCACTGAAAACTAAGAAGAAAGATCACAAGCCAATCTCAAAGGAGGATATAGAAGATTCAGTGTGTTCAGGGCATTTTAAAAGTGCAGGTATTCCAAAAACAGGTGGTTCCATACTTCAACTTATGGAGGACCTGATCAATGTTGGTCAAACGATGGGTTACAAGATGGATGGCTGCATAAACAATTTTGAGGATATTGTTAATACCCAAGGAGCCCATGAGTTTTATCAATGAATTTTATGTCTCTAAATATTCAAGGCCTCGCCCAAAAGGCTAAAAAAGACTGGGTTAAGGAGCTTTGTATTAGTAATAAAATTAACTTTCTTTCGTTGCAAGAAACGAAAATGGAGTAGGTGGATATTTTCAATATTAAGTCTTGTTGGGGTAATTTGGCTTTCGATTCTGTTGCTAGTCCTTCGGTTAGTAACTCGGGGGGAGTTTTATGTGTTTGGGACTCTAACATGTTTCACAAGGAGCACTCCACTGTTTCTGACTACTTTATAGCTATCATGGGTAAATGGGTGCAAAGTGATAAGAGTATGCTTATCATCTCAGTTTATGCTCCACAAGATGTAGAAAACTAGAAGGGGGGTTGAATAGTTTACCAATTAAAAGCTTTGTTTTGAAACTTATTGAAAAATCAATTGATGTTGATCTTAGATATGTTAGTGAAATATGTAAACAATATATAAAGAGTAAATAAGAAAGAAACAATCAAACCACAACAAGTTGTTTATAGTGGTTCGGCCCACAAGGACTCTTTTTCCTTGCCCTACTCCACTCCCCGAGTCTCACACTCGAGAGTTTAACTTCACTAGTCAACAAGCTCCTTTCACCGGCGGAGAAACCTTTACACTTCACTTACACACTATTTCCGACACTAAGCTAAATGCCGAGTTCTTTTCAAGGGTACAACCACTCCCGCACACAATGTATTTTAAGGACTAAAATACTAACCACTCACACTCACAAGATTATGATGGTTTGGTACAATAATGAAGTATGAATCAACACAAGACCATACAACAACAAACAAACAAGACTTTCAACTTCTCGTTGAAGCTTGAATGTGACTTGATCTTCTTTGCTACAAAAGAGATCACTAATATGATATGAAAATGAGTTAGAAAGGTTAGAGAGAAGGAATGTATAAGAGTATGATAGAAAGGGATGATTAACTACTTGATTTGGCTTTGCTATTTATAGCCAAAACACTCAAAGAAGCACCACGGACCACGGAACCCTTAAAGGGTTCCGCCTGTTAAATTATGGTGCCGCCGAGGTCCGACAAATAGGATCTCAAAATCTTGCCAAAGTCAACCATATCTATGCAAGATTGTGTAAGATATGTAGAGCCTAAATCTACACAAAGAATCTTGTGAAATCTTCCAATGATTTCAATGATGCATCACATGATGTCATGTGCTTGTTTTTCTATTTTTAGAAATATGTAAATACATATGTAATGTTTAGCTTTTAAGAAACCAAAACATTCTAAAAACTCCTATCATACATTATGGTTAATCACAATGTAAATGCTTGAGTGATGAAGATATTATTTGAAAAAGCTTGTTTTAATATCTATTAAACTTGACAAGCTTTAAGCTTTATAAAAATTAAATTTACTTTTGTCGTTAACAAAACTTATGTAAAGATAAAAAATATAAACAACGTTTAATGACGATATTTGTATTAACAATCTCCCCCTTTTTGTTGAGGACAAAACATAATTTTTTTTTTATAAAAGATGTAAAGATTGTATAAGAGTTATAAAAATATTAGTTTTAGAACTTGAAAGTGAAATGATAATGCAAGTATATGATGTTTGACTTTTCGTAAAGTCAAAGTCTTCACTAGTCGAAGTATGATGTTGACTTTTTCGTAAAGTCAGTATGCGCTGACTTTTCGTAAAGTCAAATATTACCAATGAAGTATCATGTTGACTTTTTCGAAAGTCAATGTATGCGCTTAACTTTTCGTAAAGAAGTATAACCAAGTTCTATATATTTCTCCCTTTGTCTCAACAAAAGAAGATGCGGCGCGAATGTGTAATGAGTCTGTAGCCATTATCTCCCTCGACCAATGCTCCCCAAATTGGGTGCCAATGGAAAGATACATGGATTGTGAAAAAACTACAAAAAGAATTGTTAGTAATAATCATTATCACAAGCATTTCCAAACACTATGTAATAAACAACAACAATATAGAAAACACCATTCATTTGTTAAATTTTTTCATGATTTAAGAATCATGAAAGGAGAACACAATGAAGTGTTTAATACAATGAAAAAGAAATTATCATAGAAAAATAAAGAGATACAAGAAAAATCCTAGAAAAATAAAGAGATACAAGAAAAATCCTAGAAAAAAATGCTTAAAGGAGATAATCGATGACCCTCCTATTGAGTGGGTGGATGAGCAAGAGCATTTAGACGCTCGAGGATGTGATTGAGGATGAACCTCATTTCCTCTTGGAACTCATGGACCGTCACCCGGGTCCGTTCGATTGTTTGGGCGGTTTGCTCACAATTTGAGCAACCATGCCTAGGAGGGTAGTATGGTTGATGATTTTGTGGTGGTGGAATGGTGGAGGTGTTGGTGTTGGTGTTGGTGTTTGGTGTGGTGATGATGGAGGCTAGCAAAGCACTTTGCATTTGCATAGCATCACTTAGATGAGAATCCACCATATTTGAGAATTGGTGGAGATGTTGATTTCGGCTTGAATCTCCTTTCGTGGGATGATCTTCCCATGGACTCTCAATGTCCTCTATGCGAGGAGACATTGATGTAGGTGTGGTTGATCCCCATACAAAGGACCATGGATATCCTCGTGGATAAAGTGGAAGAGAAGAGTGTTGGCTTCTAACGGGCGTTTGGGTCAAATGATGGTCTTCGAGACTCATGAGCACCGCTCAATAGTACCAAATGACGGTAGTGTTGGTGGATGATCGCGCTAGAAGGCAAATCTTCCAAGTCCTCCAAGAAAGGATTCGAGAAGTAGGTGGTGTAGAAAATAACTCAAATGGGACGAGTGTTGGAGATTTCGGAGGTGATGGTGTTTTTAATGTTCGGGGGAGCCGTGGTGGTGAGCTTGGATTCTTTGTTGGTGGTGGAGTAGTGATGGTAATGGGTGATTGTGGAGGTGGTGTAGGAGTAGCTAAAGTGAGGTTTATGTCATCCCTTATGGGAGATGAGATGGTTAGTGGAGATGACTCGGATGAAGAGCTCAAGTTGACAAAGCAACAAGGTCTTACGCTAATTCTAGCGGGTTTTTTGCAAGGCTTGGTTGATGGTGAAGTTTTTTTCATTTTGACTTAAGCTTTTGCTAGTGGATGGTGAGAATTGAGAAGGTGTGAAGATGATCATGGTAAAACCTCTTAATTTATAGGAAGGATGAATTATGGAGAAGTGTGTTTGATTTGATGTTAATCCATAGAAGAGATGAGGTTTCTAATGATTTTAAAGTGGGTTTAATGCTAGTCATATCACCCAAGTCAATCCATACAATAAGGATGGAGTGAAGAGGCAAAGATTTGCAATAAATGTGTTCTAATGATTGTGAGATTCTAACAATCAGATTACTCACGGATTGCAAGAAACCAAATTTTTGGTTCCTTCCTTTATGCAAAAGGGCTCATTGGATGGATTTTTCAAAATTTTGAATTTTGGTGGGAAATGGATTTCCTACATGCCTAAGTATGTTATACTAGTTCTAAAATGGGTAATAACTAGTTAAGATTAACTTGCAAGGAATGTATGATAATCTGGAATGTCGAAATAAGCGAAATTCAGACAATTACCTGTAGGATCCACGACACCAAAATTTTACACAGGCGGAACCAAAAAAAGTTGGTGCCGTCGATCCGCGACACCGTAAAACTCCACATAACGCTTTTTATGGTCGGGACTTTTCCGAACCCAAATTTTGCTCAAAACATGTGACATTAATTATTTCTAGTTAAGAAAAGTAAATAACATATACACAAACATATCAAAGCATAATTCTTGTACTGTGTCGTTTGAGTGGATGGGTTCTCTTTATTTATTTGATTACTACCCTAAATCTTATCAAAGCATAATTCGGGTTTTATGTAAATGGTAAACCACTCTTTTTTGGTTTAAGATATATAACTTAGCTCATATCGACCATACTTAAATAAGCTAAATCCATTCTTATATTGGTTAAACATATATAACTGCTTAGCTCAAGTTGACTTATGGTATGTTTATTTTGTAGGTATGCTCAAGCGCCACCGTGAGGATCTAGGCGAGTCTGCAAGTGAACCCATGGTATGTTTATTTTGTAGGTATGCTCAAGCGCCACTCTCTCAATAGGAGGTAGACTTACACTCCTTAAATCGGTCTTGGGTTCGTTGCCTATACATTATATGTCGATGTTCAAAGTCCCGTTACAGGTTATTAAAAAAATGGAGTCTATTCGCAGCCATTTTTTCAATGGGGTCGAGCTCAAAAATAAGAAGATGTCACTTATCAAATGGGATAGCGTTTTGGCTTCCAAGGAAAATGAGGGTCTTGGCATTTCGAGTTTTTTTTATTTGAATCGCGCTCTCATCTTTAAGTGGGTTTGGCGGTTTTATATATACTCAAAAATCTTCTCTTTGGACTAGGGTGATTACAACAATTTATGGTACAGATGGCAAGCTTCAATGTCCTCAAAAAGCTTGTTATTCGTCTAATTGGATGGACATCATTCGAGAAGTCTATCGTTTTCATAAAAAAGGTATGGATCTTCTTGGTTCTATCAAGAAAAAAGTGGGTAATGGCGAGAATACTTTGTTTTGGGAGGAGTCTTGGAAGGATGATATTTCTTTTAAATCTCTTTATCCAAGGTTACACGCCCTTGAATCTGATAAGAAAGTTACTATCAGCAAGAAATATGTCTTTCTCTCGATTGTGATTTCTTCGCGATGCCGGTAAGTGGTGGAACATCAGCAACTTATGGGTTTACGTTCAAAACTGGAGGGCTTAATTCTCCCAAATATGAGGGATCGTTGGTATTGGTCTCTTTCAGGTAATGGTGAGTTCTCCATTGCTTCGGTTTGAAATTTCATTGACGATAATTCTCTCATGGTGGCTGCTTCTAAAACTCGTTGGATCAAGGTCGTTCCGAAAAAAATGAATATCCTCGCTTGGAGAGTCAAAATGGACAATTTTCCCACGCGTTTCAACCTTTCTCGTAGAGGTTTGGATCTTGACTCTATCTTATGTCCTTCTTGCAATGCTTCGTCCGAAACTACTAGCCACATCTTCTTTGGTTGTCCTATGGTGAAAGTTATTTACAACTATATTGCTTCATGGTGGGATATTAATATTTTGGAGTTTTCTTCATATGAAAATTGGTTGTCTTGGCTTGCGTCTCTCCGTATGTCGTCCAAGACTAAGACGTTTTTAGAAGGAGTTTTTTATGTTATTTAGTGGTCGATTTGGAACTTCCGTAATTGCTCTATCTTTGGTTCCATTCTCCCTTCCAAATCTCGCATTTTGGACGACATTGTGGCCCGCTTTTTTACTTGGTGTAGTTCTAGATGTAGTTCTAATTTTAGTTGGATAGATTGGCTTAAGAACCCCTCTCTTATTTTTATGTAATTGTTTGTTTCTAGCTTTTTGCTAGTGTTTTTATAAAATCTCGCCGTTAAAAAAAAAAACTTAATTTGTTTTACTACAAAAATAAAATAATAATTAGTTCCTTTCCTAAAAAGATGGATATATTAATGTATATCCTACTACATCTATAAAAATATCAAAAACTATTTTCTCATAAAAGAATGTGTCATGCACTCATCGAAATATGTGAATTAAGAAGTAAAAGATATAGCTGATTAAGATAAATCTTATCGGTGACAAGTCGTTTTGTGAAAGTTTCTTTTATAAAAATTGTGTGAATGTAAAATTTTTCATAGAAAAAAGTACGACAAAAAAACAAAGGAAACACAAATGTTACAAGACAGTGTTATAATCTTATAATGACATGGTAGTTCTAATTTAAAAACTCTAATTTTTCTTCTATTGCAGTATTATGGATTAACATTCATAAAATTATTACTTGAAAAGTAAATGGTTATGTCGGATATATGGCCTCATTAAGGTTTTCAAGGTCTATACTAAGATGGTGATTTCAATACTCGTACAACACAAACCGAAAATGTTTATGTTGGTGGTTTTTGAGAGCTTGAAGGAATAGAACACATTATTAAGGAACTATGAATGCAGATTTCGCGGCTTCGATGAAATCAAGTGTTGTGTAAAGCATTATTTAGGGTTGCGTAATACAATATTACACTTACTTGTTATTCATCCATTTGTTTACAATCTTCCGATCAAGTTTACAAAAATACTTGTTAGCTTCATTTTTCATCGGGATAATCATTTAAAAATGTACCTTACTTGTTAACGTTTTCAGTTTTGTGTAGCAAATTAATTATTTTGCAGATTGATGTACCAAACTTGTCATTTTTGTCAGTGCGATGTATTTTTTTCCCCCTTATCAGCCGATTTGTGCCACGTCAAACAAGTTACGGTACATCAATCTGCAGAAAAAAATTAGTTCGCTACATAAAACTAGAAAAGTTGGTAAATAAGATACATTTATAAATGATTATATTTTTCTTTAGAAAAAATTACATGTTTGGTCCCTGTGTTTTACCCCAAATAATAGGTTTAGTCCCTAAGTCATTTTAATTACACCACACATACCTATTTTTGAAACTTGTTGCCCATTTAGTCCATATTTTTAAAAATAGGGATCATTTGTGTAATTATTTACATTTTTTTTATTACACGGATAGTCCCTATTTCCCATAATAGGGACTAAATGTGCAACATGTTTCAAAAATAGGTATGTGTGGTGTAATTAAAATGACTTAGGGACTAAACCTGTTATTTGGGGTAAACCACATGGACCAAACATGTAATTTTGTCTTTTCTTTATTAGTTTAAGTAAAAGATTGTTTTCCTCCCTCCATCTATCGATGTTATTGGTCGGGTCGATACGGGTTTTGGTTAGAAAAAACTAACCCGCAACCCTGCCCAATAAGGACTTTGGTTATCGGGTTCGGGTGGATTCGGGTCGGTTTAATCGGGTTGCTTTTTCTAATTGAACATTTAAATGAAAATACAAACCAACTTGGACAACCGAGAGTAATGTGCAATCGAGCTTAAAGATAAATGAAACAAGTCATATTACAAGGAGAACAAAAAGATCACGACAAGCATGAAAAAAAAAAGTACGACCATGATAGCATCTACTATACCAGGAATATCAATGAATCCGATTATTGCAATTGCTCAGGATACCCTTTTTTAGTTTCTAGTGAAAAATAGGACACACATTTAGCGCAAAAAGACTAATAGGCTTATAAGTTTTTAACAAAAATAAATAAATTGCATTTTCAGGTCTTATCGGATTGACCTGATAAGGTAAATATATCAACTTTAACCCGACCCGATAATGATATCGGGTTATTGGGTTCAGGTCAAACAAACCTGACTAGTCTTTTACACGAACTCCATCTCCGCCATTCATTACTCTGACATCACAAAACCCTAATCAACCCCACCCAAATCCAAACCCTTGGAGTTGTAAACGAACCGGATGAACAAGAACAAAGGGTTACTCGTGTTCGTTTGTTTAAGTTTAGCCGGAAAAATGAACATACACGAAGGCCGAGCCGAACCGAACCGAACCGAACCTTAAATTTGATTTAACCGAACCGAAAACCGAATTTGAATTCAGTTCGGTTTTCGGATTGACCCGAGTAACCCGAATTATATAATTTATATATTTTTTTTAAATTTAGTTATATTGATTTTAGCCAAACCCGAATTTCAATCAAGCCAAATCTTGATTTGGCCAAAAATTATTTTTAAGGATAATCATTTATAAATATAGCTTACTTGTAACATTTTTTATTTTTGTGTATGGTGGAAAACCCCTTCCTCTCAACCGAGAGGTCAGGGGTTCGGTCCTCACTCCCTATAAAAGGCCGGAGGTCATTTCTTCCTTTAGACCTGAAGCGCCTCTCTACCTTAGGTAGAGGTAGCCGCCACATCTTAACCTCCTTCATACACCGGAACCAGACGTGGCACTCCATAACCCGCGAAACCAAGACGGACGTTACTTTACTTTTACTTTTGTAACCGCAACCGGCTGAGAAGGTAAAAAATATATCAAAGTGATGAAAATGACAAGTTTAGTACATCAATTTGCAAAAATATGAGTAAGATATTTTTCTTAAAATAATTGTCATCTTTTTCATTTAGCAAGTGGAATAGTGGATGGAAATTGACTAGCTTGAAAGTTGAATACGTTGCTCATTGCTTGGTTCGTTAAAAGCCCAAATTTTGACTTAAGCCCAAATTGATAAATCAAGTTATAAGTTTAAACATGTCCAAACACGAGTCATAATATTAACGTGTTCATGGGCAAGCCCAGATCACATATAAATGTAAATATCTATACTTTTCAAATTAGAGCAACACAATGTTATAGCTTAAAAAAAAGAAAGAAAAAAAAGCACCAATATTGTAAGCTCCAACAAAAAGTGTAAAGAATACAAAGCCAGATGCATGTTTGTTGTCGAAATTGCTCGCATGCACCAACGAAAGGTGCTAGACCAAATTTAAATAGAACTAGGACAAGTGATCCACGATTCTAGTTGCACGAGAGGACTTGCAACAGCTTAGATCCACGACATTGCTAATCTTTGAATGGAAAGGAAGACGCCATCTTCTAAAACTTTGTCACGTGAGTTAGTCGGGGCATGGTTGAAATACAAAGTGAACATTTATGTTCGGACAACCTAATATTGGAAGATAGACATTTAATTTGAAGCGAGAGGATTAAAGGTTATTTCAAATTACACCCCCTCATATATCGCCTTTTCATTACATCACCATTCAAGAAATAACTCTCAACCAAACCAACCTTTATTTAATGTATTCGCTATTGAATGAACTTTTACTATTGGCAGGAATTTGTATTAAT
Source organism: Chrysanthemum lavandulifolium (assembly GCA_022545495.1). Classification (NCBI taxonomy): domain Eukaryota; kingdom Viridiplantae; phylum Streptophyta; class Magnoliopsida; order Asterales; family Asteraceae; genus Chrysanthemum; species Chrysanthemum lavandulifolium. The sequence goes on along the minus strand of CM040241.1, from coordinate 35,593,957 downwards.
TGTCATTTCAAAGTTTGTTTCAACGCTCACTTTATCATGTAACCCGATAGATCCAACGACCTTAAGGACATTAGCCAAACCCAACCAACCTGCTTTTAAATAGGGTCTGGTTGCGGGCTAGTTTTTTTTACCTTTAAACACCCGATGGGTCCAACTAAATAAGCCCCTTTCACCCGACTTGATTGACACCACTCACAACATCGGACGACATAGACATATACATCAAATGTGTGAGACCAATTGAGGGCTATAAAGCAGAAGGAAGGAAAGGAAAGAAGGATATAACGAAAATATTAGAGATGTTAAAAATTATAAATTGCTAGACTAAGATTAATTTTCTTTTAACTAAAAGTATATGATAGTTTTGATTCACAACTCTAAATTACATATTAGTTCAGTTTTAGTGATTCTTCTTCTTTTCAGGCTACCCCCAATAACAAGCTTCCGCAACCCTCAATTTTCCTGCAATGTCAGCTTTCTTTCTCTCATGCGACATACATACAACCTTTTAGGCACAATAAGGCAACCTACACTACAAAAAACATACCTCACAAGAATAACCTTCTAATTAATTAAACCAAAGTCACACGGAGCGAACGCCCAGACGAGAACGGAACGGAACGGAAACGCTAGGTCCCGTAAATTCGCACAAGGGGTAGGCTCATTTCAGACGCGCCCGGTTCGCTTCGGTTCGATGTACCATATATTTTGATATGATGTATCCAATTTGGTACAATGTACCATATTATACTTATACCTATATAAGTTTTAATAGGTATTTATATAATTTATATACATATTTACAAACTTTTATTAATTCTATTATTAAACTTTTATTTTTAATATATATTTTATACAAATGTTACAAAATTTATATTGTGTATGCATTTAATTATATATTTGAGTCCACTTGAATATTTTTGGGTCCAGTTGAATAATTTTAGTTTAGTTGGGCCATGGTGTAACTTAATTGGGCCAAGAAAAAAAGCAAAAAGTAATAAAGTCTTTTAGGGTAAATGTCTCTCTTTTCATCACCGCTTTCTCTCTTTCAATAATTTTCTTTACCCTTTTCCCTCCTTCAACAAAGTTTCACCGAAAACACCTATCACCATGAAAATCACAATATCCGAACGGAACGTGGAAACTAGCGATCCAGATAGCGATCCCCGAGCGATCCAGTCGCGATTGTACCGCTGCTTTGTATGATCGATCCGGAACGTGAACGCGGGTAAGCTAGCGTCGTGACTATGAATTAAACACACACAAAACAAACACTCAACCGAGTGTGCTATTCGGTTGGCTCCTCGACCCACATGCTTCTCGACCGACTGCAACCCACAACCCCATAACAAAAACAACCCCATGCAAACGACTCCAACCCAATCGGTTGAGGGCTTATTGCGGGTAACCAGAGGCTCCTAATATGTGACTAGTCTATTACTTGGTGCTTTATAATGAATTGAAGTTCTACATTGTAATGAATGGAAAATTAATTTATGCTTATTTTGCTTCTTGTATGTTTTCAGGTTTCCTTCATCTTGCCTCAAAAATCTTTCTCATCGTCTTAGCTTCAATAAGTACATGGTAGGACTTGTCCGAAGGAAACGGAGATCGTACTCATCCCCTTTTTATTTTTTAGTACTCGATCTGACATGTAATTTGAATGTTCAATGTATGGTCATGTGTCAACAATATAAAAGGAAGACAAACATCATCATTAAAAACAGTAATAACCTTGATAAATTCATGTCAAATGATATTAAAATGGCCACACCCATATGTTTAATAGGGTAGATCACTTCATATACATACAAGTTTTCAATGCTACAGAGACTAGTGTGAGCAAATATAGAAACAAATCAAACACAATCCCTTGTATATCTCACATATTGTGCAGAAAATGTAACTCCTCATTAATATTCTAGTCCATATATGAATATTCAAACTAGCAAACAATCCAGTAAACCTGCTACTGCACATGTCCTGCAACATTTATTTATAATTATGGTTTTTACTTTCATTCATATCCTGCAACATGTCAAATCAATATTCATATCATAAGAAGATTAATATAAATGGTTTTCTAGAGGTTGTCACACACTGTTGAAATCTCTATAGAGTTAGAGGTCATTTATAACCTTTATAAATTCATGTCGAAATAGGGTTCTAGTGTGAGCAAAACTAGAAACAAATCAAAGACAATCGTTAAACTTATGAAACTTAAAGATGAATTTAAAAGTACACCAACACATCATTAAATGTATGCCAACGGTAACCCGCCATTGTGGTCTATAACACATCTCTCCAAAACTTCACCACTTCTACATTTCTTCTCTCAACAATCACCACCACCATCGCTATTTTCGTTTCTTCAATTCAAACCTTCACCATGCAATACCAAAGACATTATCCATTTGAGATACCGATGAGATATTAACGACATTTTGCAAGAGTCGGTTAGTTTCGATTTACCGAGCTATTAGATTCAGGGCAACAGCGATCAATCAATAGATTCCTTAGACACACCTCAGTTCATCGCACCTTTAACCAGTAGAAAACTCACCACAGGCCAGACATCATGTTGATGGTGATCAAGGAATGGGCCATACACGCCATGAGGTTTTCAACTCTAGAGCTATATCGCTTTCGTGGAGATATGATCAATGAACTTTAGGTGGTTCGATGCATTCACGAACTACTTGATGTTTCTAGCATTTGTTGCTATTTTCTCTCATGCCTCGTAATATTTTGTGGTGAAAACTCGTTTCACGAGGGTGAACACATTATCCCATTACCAGCAACTCATTTCAGCAATGAATCATTCCTTGAAATGGGATAATGTGGGCACCCCCGTGAAATGGGTTTTTCACCACAAGAATATTACGAGGCATGACAGAAAATAGCCACAAATTGCTAGAAACATCAAGTAGTTCGTAAACTGTTGGTGCATCCAGAACCACCTGAAGTTCATTGATCATCTCCCACAGAAATCGATATAGCTCTAGAGTCAGAAAACCTCATGGCATTAACATGGCCCATTCCTTGATCACCTACATCAACATGATGCTGAAATAACCAGGTAGGTGAGTTTTGTCGGCTGTTGTTAAAGTTGTCGATGAACTCGAGGTTATGTCTAAGAAATCTATTTATTGATCTGCTAGTTGCCCAGAATCTGATAGCTTTCGGTAAATCACGAAACTGACCGTCTCTTGCAAAAATGTTAGTTAATATCTCATCAGGTATTCTATCAAATGGATCATGTCTTTGGTATTGCATGGTGAAGAGTTTTTTTTGAATTGAAGAAAACGAATATAGTGGTGGTGGTGGTGGTGGCCTGAGAGAAGAAATGTAGAGGTGGTGGTGATGAAGTTTTGGGAGGGAGGATGGTATATAGTTACCTCTACCAACAACGCATTGAAGAGGATACCTGCATTGATTTGAACGGATGAAAATATGAGAGATGGAAACCTTAAAACCAATGGACCAGTCATGCTATCAATTTAATATCTTTTCTGAACCCTAGTCTACTATTTCAAATAACTTTGACTAGTCATGATATCAATTTTATTCGTTTTTCTTGATATACAGGAATCTTGCAAAACATGTGTGACTCCCAAAGAAACGTTTTAAAAACCTTTTTTCCAAACATGTGTTCATTTTTTTTTTCTTTGGAAAAAGTGAATATCACATATTATGAAAAGATCAAGAAGATCATAAAAGAGTTGAGGGAACTGTAAGAGTTGAGGGAACTATAAAATTACAAAACATTTAAGCATACTAAATCTTAAATGAATTTGAAGTTTGTGATGACCAAAATTGAAATGATGAAAAATGCGCCTGAACTTTGAGCCCATGAAACATCTTTGCTCCCTTCTATTCTTGAAAAAAATGATCACCTTATTTGAATTATTTGGTTGGTTCAATCCATGTGCAAAGTGAGTGTGATGTGTTCCAGTTGATTTGGTTGTGGCTCGATGCAGTGTGAAGACGATGAAGAGAGTGATGATAGATAAGGACATTGTTGTTTGTATGTGTGTATGTGAAGGTGGAGATGCGGTCGATAAGCTACTTTGAAACAAAAGTTCAAAGAAGGCTTGAAGGTAGAATGATTTTTGGTTTTGTGATTGTCCCACATTGATGAATATGCAAACTTTGAAGCAATATATAATATTACAAAGACTATTAAAAAAACCAACATTATGGTAGGATCTTAAGATCCAGATCCGATCTTTGATCTTGAAAAGACAAAATCGATCTTAAGTAGGATCCCGATCTTGAAAACCTTGCTTGAAACCATGAAACCGTGAAAACTGACGAGAATGTGTTCATTTAATTGCTTTCAAGCAAAGTAAGGTAGCACTCATTCAGGCCAAACGCTCAAAAGGTGAGACGATAATTTTTCATTACCTTTAAGTTGCAACGCAAAATCAAAAATCAAGCCTAACATGCTCAAGTTGGCCACTAGAATAAGTTGCCATCCACACCTTTCACAAAATCTAAGGTATGGATGATAAATAACATGCTAGGCTTGAGTATTTGCATCAACATTCTCAACATCCTAATATAAGTTATAATATATTCCACATTAGCATACAAAATAATTAATGGTTAACCCAACCATTATAAGAGTAAAGCTAATTGTCTTCACCCTTCTCATCTGCAATGCCTATTAAAAACCAACACAATAACAACATCAGGGCAATTTATTAGTATTTGATTTCGTATGATAACTTTCAGTCCTTACAGCCAAAACAGTCACTTTTTGTTTGATATGAATCTTTACTTTCTTAAGCAGTTCATAAACAAGTTTGGGTAGGTCCAAACGATTATGGTAAGATAAGATGCATGGTCAAGCATGCATCATCCAAACAAACATGTACTTGATATGTGTAACCCGAAACAAGTAGGGTAGAACCAGCATTGCAAGACATTTTAAAACTTGTTTCAGATATAGTATTTGAATTTTCATTTTTACATGAACTATCTTCAATTAGCAACATCAACAGTCAAGTTTCAATAGATGATAACAGGCTAAGATTGAATTTGACCAAACATCTTAAATTAAAAGATATATATCTAGTTGGAAATAAAGAAATACCCCTTACTAGGTTAAAGCCAACTACAATTTGAGAGGATTCAATTGTTACCAGAAGTTGGTGCTGAGGAATCCGCAACCATGGGTTCACTTGACTCGTCTAGATCCTCACGGTGGCGCTTGAGCATACCTACAAAATAAACGTACCATAAGTCAACTTGAGCTAAGCAGTTATATAAGTCAACTCGAGTATAAGAATGGATTTAGCTTATTTAAGTATGGTCAATATGAGCTAAGTTATATTAACAAAAAAAGAGTGGCTTACCATTTACAAAAAAGCCCGAATTATGCTTTGATAGGATTTACTTAGAGGTGCCAAAATGTGCCCAAAAGCAAAAAGATGAGCTAAATGGGCAAAATTTTAAAAGATTTACTGTAGTAATCAAATAAATAAAGAATGGATTTGATTGTTACCAGAACCAGATGGTGCGACCAAAGTTTCAGTTGGGTCCTCACGGTGGCGCTTGAGCACAGAAGATGATGATGACCCTAGCAAGGCATGTGGTATACCTATAAAATAACCAAAAACAAAAAGACCAATAATAATAACATCAGGATGATCTATAAAAGTTAATAAGTACTAGTTGTAATAAGCAAAAATAAAATAAAATAAAATAGGGGATTGTGCAGAAACAAACAGGGGATTAAATTAAAATAGGATATATCTTGATTGGAAGGCCGGTTTAGTAATAAAATAATCTAAAGGGAATACTACAGACATAATACATGATGTTTCGAAAGCACAAGGAAACTTGACATTTAATAAAAAGGCGCAACCAAATAGTTCAAATACTAGTACAACATCACAATGACATTGTTGTACGTGGTATAACTATGAAGACCTATTATATAGAGTAATATATAAATGAAATAAGATGAATAATAAGCAAAATGTAACAAATGGATGAGCTAAAAAAGGGGCACTCACGAGTAGCGGGGTTGATGATTGTGAAATCTAGCTGATTTGGGGATGAATTGGCTATACGGGTGTACATATACGCCTCAAACTCATCGGCTAGAATGATATCAAGCAGGTAAGGTAAAAGTGAAAACTAATACTAGTATATATTTGTCAAAAGTGTTATTAATTACCACAAGCTGCTTCAGAAAGGTCAGCTACTGTAACGGGAATGAAAGCCAGTTTGGCTGGACCAAATTGCTCAAAAACAGCATCTTGACCTTAATAAGCAACACATGCAATAATAGTAATAAGCCAAATGTATTGTATAGTTGTATTAAAAACAACAAAGATGTGTAAATTAAACATACATCTCTTTAAGACTTGTGGATCATACTTAGGAGGCTCGACGGGCTTAGGGTTAAGTTGTTCCATCAAGGCTTTAAACCTCTCAGGGTCGGATTGCCTCATCTCGTTAACGCCATCATAAATACGTTGTGCCGCTTGGGTCAGAGGACGGGGAGGACGAGATTGAAGTCGAATTTTTGGCCTCCTTCTTATTCTTGCTCCTCCATCCATTGCTACTTCCATCTTTCTTCAATTCCTTCCTTCAAATCTGATATCTCTTTTGCTTTATCGGCTGTATCTTTGGTTTTGCTTTATCGGCTGTATATCTCGGTTTTGCCTTTATTATTTATATTTATACAGTATTTATTACGTATAACCTAATTCTTTGGCCCAATTTTGTTTTGCTTTATCGGCTGTATATCTCGGTGTTATTCACTTTTTTTTTTTTTTTGTCTCTCTTTCTAGCTCGTCTTTAAACATTATTTTCTCTATAACTAACAAATTGAGGAGTATCTCACTACTAAGATCCCTCTACTTTAATTAAGTAACTGTACCTACAACTAGGGGTGGCAATTCGGGTCAGGTTCGGGTTGGCGGGTTCGGGTTGTCAGGTTCGCGGGTTAGAAAATCCCAACCCAAACCTGACCCATTTAAATCATCGGGTCAACTATCTTAACCCTAACCTGTTTAGACATAACCCGAACCTAACCCATTTAACCTGTATATATGCTTGGGTTGGCGGGTTAAATAGGTTACATGAGTTTAATATGTTAAACGGGTTGAATCGGTTAAGCGAGTTTTGAGTTGACCCATTTAACCCTTTTAATATACAAAAGTTGGCACATTACACGAGTTAAACAGGTTAAACAAGTTTTTGGGTCGACCCGTTTAACACATTTAACCCGCATAATAAAATATAAATAATTTTGAGTTTATGAAAAAAGTCTTAAACGGGTTGGCGGGTTGACCCGATTATTTTATTCCCAACCCGAACCTGACCTGTTTAATAAACGAGTTAGATAGGTCGACCCAAACCTGACCCGAAATCTATTTAGCACAACCCAAACCTGTTAGGCTTCGTGTCGGGTCATAAATTGCCACCCCTACCTACAACAACAAACAGGCAACCCCAAGCAAACGTACTTCTGTGGTAAACCGGTAAAAATAACTCAGATTGAAGTTTTAGTTTCACAAATAATGGCATATACGTTATATTTTCTCATTGCTCATTGGCCATCATGATAATATCTTCTGACTCCGTTAACGAGAGAATCGAATAGCTCAAGCAACCATTTTCCTTGCGAATTTCAATAGGGTTGAAAGACGTATATCATGTTTACATTTGTTTTTCTTCAAATCTCGGCACATGAAGCTAATAATTCATTGGCTGGAACCTCATCTTAATGTATTAAGTTATACATGCTTATGGGTCTGCAGGGATTATAAAGTGGAGATAAATGTTGATCCAAACACTACCTCTACATAGCCTTCAACTATGCAGAGTGCACAGAGCTTATGCAGAGCTTCTCAGCCTTCAAAGATAAAAGTTCTATATTTTAGTGTGATGTAGTATTACTTTGTATTAGAAGCTAGCTAGTTAGTTTACTGTTTCATTAGTTTAGTTGACTTTTACTAGTTTGACTATTTCATGTATAAATAGTCTATGATGTAATCAGTTTAGTTTAATGGAATGAATCAATTTTATCATTTCCTTCATTTATTTATAGATTCCTTCTGGATCGAAAACACTGGATACAGGATCTTTGAATATTTGAGGTCTCCATCTCACCGTGCTCCTTTTTAAGAAGATAAGCATGTTTGATATGTTTGTACCTGTCGAGACATTTTGTGCACATACACATCACATATTCTTAAATTATAGCCACAAAACTGAGAGCAAAATGAGCAAAAACAAACTAATAGGAATACATCAATCCCAAGTGCGTAAATCAGCAACAATATTGTCGCTAATCAGTATCATCGTAAATACTTTTAACGAAACTAAACCACATTTTCAAGTTGGGCCATTAGATTTGGAATTGATAGATTGAATCTTTCTATTTGAAGGCGGTATATTCATTTATTCATAACATCGTCAGAACTTGGTGCTTGGAGAAGAAAGGTCCTGTAGGGTGGTAGGTGATGGAGGTAGAAGATTTATATGATCGATAATCCAAATATATGAAATGATCGTTATGCCCTTCAACTAAAACAAAAAGAGACAAAGAATAACGGTCAAGGTACCTCATTGACACAATTTATGCAGATTGAAGCAAAGCCGGTTCTCACTGTCACCGAAGCAAAGCTGGTGGTGCAAGTCAACTGCTGGTTTTGAGCCTGCTTGGTGCAAGTGGTCGATGCTCGCTATGATTGCAAGTCAAACAAGTGCAACAAATGTTGGTTCTCACCTTGTGCAAGTGCAAAGAAATTTTGGTTCACAGAGTGCAAATGTTGGTTCACATACGCAAGAAACAAAGATGACCAAGTTAAGTGCGAAGAGGTTTTCACCAAGAAACCATCTAATTTGCGCTTTTTGTATGTTATACCGATGTATCGTTATTGTGTGTTATAGTTGCATCATTGGTCAAAAACATTTGCGATAGACAATGGTTTGTAGTAGACAATTTGTGCAGGTCAAGTTATATTGTTTTCAACAAAAGAAACTATGGTCAATTATTTTGTGTAAATGCTCACCAAACATTTGCACCTACAAATGTCTGTATACTTAAAACATTTGCAGATTGTTGAATGCATTTTGCTTTTGCTATTGAATATTTTGGTGTAGGTTGAAACTTTATAACAACATTCAGCTCCACATTGTACTTGAAAAATGATAACTCTAAGAGTTTGCTACCAAAGAAATGTTTCTAGTTTATGGTGGGACTCCAGATGCAGAAATTGATGTTACTGTTTTTGCGATGCGCCTTTCCAAACCGATAAAGATGATAAGAAGTCTCAAACGGATACGCCTTTGTCATTAATGGAGGATCGCTTGATTGAAGAGCAAGAAGACAACGATCGCGATGTCTATTACGTGTCGAGTACATAGCTACTCAAGTCGCGATAAGCTGTTGATTAGGAAATTCATTGCGGGACTCGGAGTAATGCCTCAATCGAATTACCTTTAAATGTGTATAGACAACTCTCTGCAATAACATTTGCCAATGAGCCCGGAGTCATGAAGGGTGCGGACATTTTCCTCGACGATATCACTATGTTCAAGAACAAGTCGAAATAGGTGAAATCAATCTACTCAAAGTTCATACAGATACAAATGATATTCTAGTTGATCCCTTTACGAAGCCTTTGCCAAAAGAAAAACTTACTGACCATGCTGATGGGATAGGACTTCGTTTAGATGGTAGTTTCATGTAGACCTGTGATTAGTATTTGGATAAAGGATGTTAATGAACAAATATTATTTTAATGAAATAAAATAGTTGTTTATGTTTATTTTTTATTTTCTTAATATTATATCCTATATTTTCATGTTTAATCCGTGAATAACTTATGTTATTCTAAATAGTCCATTGTCGATCAATGATGTGGGAATGTCATTGAATTAAGACAAATCTGAGTTTTGGTAGAATATACTTAAAGTATATTGATGTGTGGGACATACTAGATTCACATGATATTCAATGAATTGAATATAGGACAGATCCCAAACTTTACATGATTATACTTATGGATCTTTGTCATTAAGTAAATCATGAAATGTTTATCCTCAGACTTGAGATACCAAATAACTGTTATGAATGTAGTGCACTTGCGTAAGATAGTCTAACGCTATCCGTAACTGGTAGTTATAAGGGCTATTTTCAAAAGTGTTACAAAGTTTATGAGTTATATTTGTAGTCAAGAGAATTTGTTCATTTGAATCTGTTTCAAATCATAATACTATATTTGGCTCCTCGTAGGTTGACAAGATGTTTGTATGGCCATACCCAAGATCTATCTCGAATACGCTCGATGATTTGGTAATCTTGTTCAATCGATATAACGAAACATAATATTAACTTATGAAATGACTTGATCCATATTCATAGTTAATGTAGTATTAGTAGCAAAAGGATAAGTAAAATGATGAATCATTAAATGGTTTTTCCAGAAGCCATACTCGATTCGATCCGGGGCATTACGTGTTAGACTAGACTAAACAAATGCCATTACTATATTAAGTAATATCCAAGTGGAGCCGAAAGGTTTTATGGATATATTTAATATACGATGACCTGATTCAACTCGAGACTTCGGATTGCACACATTATGTATGAGAGTTGATGTTAAATAATTAATATATAGAATGTTAGGGGCATTTACATACATCTCACTCCAAATCATTAATTACATATTTCCCAAAGCATGCTTTAATAGCATTGTACATCATGCATTAAAAACTTGTGTTTTGGGAAATATGTAATTTTTGAAGTTTCGGGTATATATGAAATTTCTAAATGTTATTATTATTAATTATTTGTCACTAAATAAAACATAACGATAGTTAATATTTAACGAAATTTGGCTAACGGTCGTTAAATGTAAACTAAATGGACTAGAATTAAAATTAGAGTCGGAAGGATCTAGAAACCCTCTGGGTTCTAGGTCGATCCGTTTGGGGCTCCTAAACCCATTCCAACTCAAACTTGGTCATCAAGTTGTTACCTATAAATACAATCTTTGTATTCATTCATAACTTAACCTTGAATCACCAAGAAACCCAATTTCTTCTCCACCTCCTCTTGTGTTTTGGCCGATCGACACCCCTTCCCCAAGGGTTTCGATTTTACAATCCAAGAAACAAGTGTTTGATTTTAATTGTGATTCAAAACCTAGCTTTTCACATCAAATCGCGATTAGTACGTGTTTAGAAGAATGAAGGACAAATACACTTGTGTTTGTGGAATTCTTGGTGGTCGACTTTTGGTGGTCGAATATATAACCCTAAGTGTAACACCCCAACCCGACAAGGGTAGAAGTGTCACATTCGTGTCATATCGTAACATACAATTAAAATCTTTGCAAACGAAAACCTTAAAATGAAGTATCAAATCATATGAACAAATTGACCGATTTAAGAAAATACAATATCCAAAATGAAATGAAATATCAAAACAAAACTCTTCAAAGTAAGTCCAAATAATAAGGTAACTAGGGTTGGTCCACTCAGATAATCCAACTCTCACCATCAAGCCCATCTTCAAACCTAAAACCGCCGCAGAAAAGAAATGTGGCCGAGCTTAAAAGCCCAAGGAATGATATAACAAAACGAAGCTAAATAAAATCGTAAATGCGAAATGAAATAAGGAAGTCGATAACAAGGTCGCAACGAAAGGGAACCAATGAGTCAGAAGGATCCTGCAGAATATAGTTATACAGATATCCAAAAAGAACAGATAACAAGGAGAACGAAGCAAAGCAAAGCATCGATGACATATATACCAAGACATACAAACCGTATACAAGTATCAAACATAAGCATACAGGCGTCGATCCACGCAACATATATATGGCATACAATCAATTCAGAAATCAAGACATACAAGTCAAAAGGAAATCTAAAGGCAAGCGGAAGCAATTAATTAGTAAGTGAGCATGGAAATCACACAGTCAAAACCCTTAGTTGAAAACATAACCAAGATCATAACAATGGTCAAAACATAGCAACACACGTAACAAGTAGGAATACAAGATGAGCATTATAATTAAATGAACTGGGACATAATGTGGCAATTAAACAAGTTAACAAGCCGACGTCATAAGTTGAACTATTTAACCAATCAAACAAGAGTATAGACAGAGATGTAAACATGGCAGTCAACAACAAGCGATAAAGATACATCGATAGTCATAGTCCACGAGATTAATCGAACAGTATACATGATAAATGTATGTAAACTATCGATTACACATTGGGTGGTCACCGACAATTCAGAGGTTCACATAATAGTGAGATCACATATCATCGATGAAAATGTAACTTAGATAACCGCATATTAATCACATCATAGCAGGATAATCAATAGTCACATAAAACATAAATAGCATAACAAATCAAATAAACACATAATAACCCTGACGCGAATGGAATGATAGTCCAAATAACGGAATGAGAGTGTGACGATCAAAGAAATGGAATATATATATCTTGGTAGTAGAGTGAGTCATATAAGGTACCGAGTAATGAACAATTAACGAGCATATGGTGCGTTGGGGAATACAAAAGGTACAATATAGGTATATCAAAGGTGTAAGGGGTTGTCGAAATCTACCATGAGCCCGAACATATCATATCATATCATAAGTAACCATTGTATTCGGAGGGTGACCCTGAATACCATATATAGTAGGAGGGAGACCTCAAGAACAAATGGAGTAGCTAGTTTCTGAATGTGAAGACGCCAGATCGCATACCCACATCATTCACCATATAAATCATATCATATCATATTAAATCCACTAATATCATATCATATCTAGATGCATCCATACGCCCTAAACATAGTGGCCAAATCATATACATATAGTGAGCTCATAATCATATCATAATGGGGACGTGTGTAACATCACCAGACACACCGGAGTCATGCCATTGGTGCATCAATGACACGGTCATGTTACCTTCATGACTAGGAACACATATTTGGCTCCTGTATCAAACCGACGGTCAAAGCATAATCATATCATATCATAAGGGTTCATATCAAAGGTTCAAAAGTCAAAGGTTCATATCGATTTCCATAACATAAGTTCATAATCGAGGTTCATAATCGATGGTTCATGATCATAAGGTTCATAATCGAAGTTCGTAATCATAACAAACGAATATCATAGCGAATGTAATCACATCAAAGGATTATGTCACAATCATATCAAAGGATCATAGCATAAGGAAATCATAGCAAAGGAATATCATAAGTGAAGCAAAGTCAAGGATTGAAAAGTCGGGAGAAATCCCTCACCGAAAAGGGATAGAATATTTGTACCTCAATCAAGCAAGCAAAATAGGAAAGTAAGGTCGCACGATGAATCAATCCGCCGTCCGGAACCTATGAATTAGATAACGCTTATTAAGACCAGATTACTCATTTTAGACGGCTTTCCATTTTTAGTAGGTTTCCACTTTTAGTAACTTTCTATTTTAGGTAGGTTTCCATATTTAGTAAGTTTCCGCGATTAGAAATTTTACCGATTCGCAACTTTTAATTCTTAAGTTTAATCCATAAATATTTTCCCCAAATTAGAAAGGTTTTCAACTTTGTAAATTGTCCGAAATAGAAAGTTTAGATTTAAAATGCAATTGAATAAAATAAAGGTCTAATAAAATTATTATCATGGTTTAGGGTTTAAAATAAAATGATTCAAAGTTTAGGGCTTATAGGGACAATTAATCAAACATTAAAACTTAATATCATGCTTATAATAGTTTAAAGTTGTAATTTGCCAAATCATAAAGTTTAAGGTTTGCATGCAATAATGTTCTAAAGATGAGGTTAAAAGTGAAAATGTCAATATTTAGCATGCAACATTCTTACAGATTCATGTCTTCCATTTCACATTTCATTTGCAAAAACGTTTCCTACTTGCATTCGACATGCACTTACCCTCGTCATGTCCATAAAACTTACCAACACGACTCGTAAACGCACCTAATGACTAACCCCGACTGCCTTCCCGACACCCTTTTTATGTACCGTATAATTCACTTGATAATCCCGCTGATGACCCCGAACATACCCCACAAACCAAGTGTAAACTCTTTCTAAACCGAACCATACTGCACCCTTTACCTTCTCGTTACCCATCCCTTTGCGATAACAAAACCAACCGAGACAACATGTTTTTATGAATTAAACCGAACCATATACAATTTGTTTACAAGTCTCATGAACTAGGCTAGAACGTATAATATTCAACACCTTCGAATGACAAAACCATACGCAAGACGACACACATAACGCTTTGTGATCGTTAATTTATGTGGCTCGCTTTAAGCTGATTCAAAATGTGATCTGTATCCATTTGACAATTATATTATGTTAAAGAGAATTACCAGTTTTAAATAAAATAAAGGTCGACATATGGTCTTTCCCATTAGATATCTTAGGTGACTTATTCATGATATTATGAGACTAAAGTATCATTTTATGTGAAGAGATTTAACGTCTCATGCTTTCGGATATGGGTACTAAAACCACATGACAACAATATAAATGAGAACGAATTGAAATAGGATTCGTGATGCTATTACCCTTGAAATGGTCGAGTGGAGGAAAGCAAGAGAACAAGGAAAACTTCACGACAAGGCCAACACCAATAGCCATCTTTCGACCTAGCAACTCACGACCAAGAGCCCTTCGAGCCAACCCCGATCACAGCATCCTCCAAAACCCTCGACAGAAAATAATTTCCCACGACCAGGACCCTTTCGAGTGATACACGATCATAGCAGCCTTGAGAGATAGCGCATGATTACCGCAGCCTCCATGGAATGCTTCTGACCTCCTTGTTGTATTGGTGTCGGAAAAAAAGAGTATGAAGGTGCCGTCATTTTTTTTTTTTTTTTTTTTTTTTGTTTAGGGTTTCTTAGCTTTTCAAATTTATGAAGCGTATAAGGAGAGTATGGGAAATAATTGTGGACGAGATTTTAGGGGGGAATGGCGTTTCATTGAGGCTGAAATAAAGGGGAGATTTTAATAACAAAAATCAATTTATCACTTACCATATTTAGCTATATTATAGGTACATTTATTTAGTTTAATTGTGTTGGTAAATTGTACATGTAATGGTCTAAGTAAATCTATAATGTGTGATATTTATAAAGTAGGCATAAGTGAAATTTAATTTAATATTGTCTTGCTTAAATCATCCATGAGTTAAATGTTAAACGATTTAACGAGATTGACGTAGTTTACGATTCTACAATTGTTGAGCTTGAGGGTGAAATGGTCTTTTAACACGCTCGAGATTTTAGGTTTTACACTAAGTTAGGGTTTTGGGTTTTGTTCCTTGTTCTAGTTAACATTTGGTTCTTGATTTGCTTAAAGATACGTATATTCTTATTCGTTAATTATTTACATGTATTATTCCTATTTACTCACTGCATGCTTTGATGATGTTTACTTGCTTTTGTAATTGTTATGATTAGTAAAATTCAATAGATGCAAAATACAAACGATTCAATCATCAAAACGTCTTGATCACCTTGATGTTACAGGTTTTTGTGATGCGTCTTTCCAAACTGATAACAATGATAAGAAGTCTCAAACGGGATACGCCTTTGTCATTAGTGGTGGAGCGAGCTTGATTGAAGAGCAAGAAGCGCATAACGAATCGCGGCGTCTATTACAAAAGTCGAGTATATAGCCGCTCGTGGTCGCGATGGAAGTCGTTTGATTAGGAAATTCATTTCGGGGACTCGAGTAATGCCCTCAATCGAATTACCTTTAAATGTGTATTGTGACAACTCACGTAAGTCAAACTGGTGGTTCTCAGTCTAAAAGTGGTAAGCCTGCAAGGAACTGGTGGTGCAAGTGGTGGTTCTAAGTCTGCAAGAAGTAAACCTGGAAGCAAAACTAGTGGTGCAAGTGGTGGTTCAACTGGTTCTCACCGTCGCTGGAAGCAAAGCCGGTGGTGCAAGTCAACTGTTGGTTCTCACTGTTGGTGCAAGTGGTCGATGCCTCGCTATGATTGCAAGTCAAACAAGTGCAACAAATGTTGGTTCTCACTGTTGGTGCAAGTGCAAAGAATTTTGGTTCACAGAGTGCAAATGTTGGTTCACATAATCGCAAGAAACAAAGATGACCAAGTTAAGGCGAAGAGGTTTTCACCAAAGAAACCAATTAATTTGCGCTTTTTGTATGTTAAGTACCAATATGTATTGGTATTGTGTGTTATGGTTGCATCATTGGTCAAAAACATTTATGTAGACAATGGTTTGTAGTAGAAAATTTGTAGGGTCAAGTTATATTGTGTTGTCACAGAAACTATGGTCAATTATTTTGTGTAAATGCTCACCAAACATTTGCACCTACAAATGGTCAGATACTTAAAACATTTGCAGATTGTTGAATGCATTTTGCTTTTGCTATTGAATATTTTGGTGTAGGTTGAAACTTTATAACAACATTCAGTTCCACACTCTACTTGAAAAATGATAACTCTAAGAGTTTGCTAACTTCATTCATTACAAAATAAAACAACTTCATTCATTACATGTTCAAACTTCAAAACCCAAAATACAACCAACTAGAAGTCTAGAACAACCAAAATACAAACTACTCATTTAAAAACATACAATACAACAAAGATCAACAAGCTGAGAACCAACATCTTCTTAACCTTTTTAGCTTCAAACACTTTTTCGGTGCAATTCTGCTTGTAGCTGATTCATTAAAAGTAAGAGACCAAGAATGATTTGCACAACTCTTCGACACATTGTTGGATCGTACCAATCAATAAACCCACACTATTTCAAAGAAGATAACTTAGTGTCTTAGAACAACAATAAAAGCGTCTCATTGGGTTGATTGGAGTCCATGATGTGCGAATGATTTATGGAGATTCATATCTAAAGCATCCGTCCATTTTTAGTTTGTGTTTGTGATTTGTCCGTTGTGTTTGGGTTTCAGTTTGTGTTTGTGTATGTTTATAACTCTTATTAATAATGGGACAACTAAAAGCAAAATACAATAATGCCCATGTATTAATACACTGGATTAGCTAACTAAAGGTCCAACAGAACTATCGGTCAAGGGACAAAACCCGTAACGGGTCAAAACCAAGGGGAGAGGATCCGAAAGAAAAGTATAGGGACCAAATCCGTAATACTCGACAAACCATAATAAAAGCGTCTCATTGGGTTGATTAGAGTCCATGATGTGCGAGTGATTGATGGGGATCCATATCTAAAGCATCCGTGCATTTTTAGTTTGTGTTTGTGATTTGACCGTTGTGTTTGTCTATTTTGTATTTGTGTTTGAGTTTGAGTTTGAGTTTGTGTTTGTGTGCGTTTGTAACTCTTATTGATAAAGGGACAACCAAAAGCGATATGACAATAATGCTCATGTATTATACACTGGATTAGCTAACTAAAGGTCAAACTAACAGAAATATCGGTCAAGGGACCAAACCCATAACGGGTCAAAACCATGGGGAGAGGATCCGAAAAAAAAAGTATAGGGACCAAATCCGTAATACCCGACAAACCACAATAAAAGCGTCTCATTGGGTTGATTGGTGTCCATGATGTGTGAGTGATTGATGGGGATCCATATCTAAAGCATCGGTCTATTTTTAGTTTGTGTTTGTGATTTGACCGTTGTGTTTGTCTATTTTGTATTTGTGTTTGAGTTTGAGTTTGTGTTTGTGTGTGTTTGTAACTCTTAGTCTCTTATTAATAAAGGGATAACTAAAAGCGAAGGCAATAATGCCCATGTATTAATACACAAGATTAGCTAATTTAACTAAAGGTCAAACTAACAGAAATATCGGTCAAGGGACCAAACTCGTAAGGGTCAAAACTATGGGGAGAGGATCCGCAAAAACAAAAAGTATAGAGACCAAATCCGTAATACCCGACAAACCAAAGGGACCATTTATGTAATTAACTCTATTGATAATCTTAAGATTAGAGCACCAGTTATGATATGAAAAGTCCTGCGTTTGTCGACTGTTCAGAGTGGGTGGTGCCATTTCCAGTCTTTAAAGCACTGGCCGAAGAGGAAACCTTTTATTTACTTGACTATTTTTGATCAAATTTACTGATTTGTATCTCCTAGTACAGTAGTATACATGTATCACTGATATTGCAGGCCAACAAAAAGTGCATTGTTTCTAGGCAAAATTAGGGTAAAAGTTAGAAGGTTGCAACAAAATTGACATGATTGTGATTTGTTAGAATGTAGAGAACATAGAAAGAAATGTAAACTGTCCAAGAGGGTAGGTGACGGGCGATAAACAAAGCTAGAAGAAATAAATGTAAGCAAACTTAGATAAGCCCCAATAAGCTTAAATTGAGAAGTTCTAGATAAGTACGGAAGAGAACTTAGTAGTCAAGTAAATCTTTCAGCGTCAATAGGAAAGGAACAGATGTGGTTAACTGGTTACTATATCTAGGAATTTACAAACCATGCAATCCTTTTCATAGCAAGGTTTTTTTTTCCGGTTTTCTTAAAAAAAATTTTTTTAAAAAAACCCCCTTTTAAAAGGGGTTTTGGGTTTTTTCCCCCCAAAAATTTTTAAAGGAAAAAAGGGTTTTAAAAGGGTTGGGGGTTGGTTTTTTAAAAAAAAATTTAAAAACCCAAAAAAAGGGTTTTTTTTTTTAAAAAAAAAAATTTTTTGGCCCCCAAATTTTTTAAAAAAAATTTTAAAATTTTTTTTCCCCAAAAAAGGCCAGGGGAAAGGGGGGGTTTTTTCCCAAAAAAAAAATTTTTTTAAATTTTTTTTTTGGGGGTTTTTTTTTCCCCCCTTTTTTTTCCCAAAAAAAAATTTAAAAAGGTTTTCCCAAATTTTTTTGGGTTTTTTTAAAAAAATTTTTTTTTTTTGGGGGGAATTTTTAAAAACCCAAAAAAAAAAAGGTTGTTTTTTTTTTTTTTTCCCCCCCCCTTTAAAACCCCAAAATTTTTTAAAATTTAAATTTTTTTAAAAAAAAATTTTTTTGGGGGTTCCCCAAAAAAGGTTTTAAAAAAAAATTTTAAAAAAAAAAAAAAAAAAAAAGAAAAATTTTGGGAAAAAAACAAAAACAAAACAAAGGGGAAAATTAAAATTTTTAAAAACCCTTCCGGGAAAAAAGGGGGGAAAAAAATTTTTTCCCCTTTTTTAAAAAAATTAAAATTTTTAAAAAAAGGGGGGTTTTCCCCAAATTTTTTAAAAAAAATTTTTTAAAAAAAACCCCAAAAAAAACCCCTTTTAAATTTTATTTTTTTCCCCCCCCCAAAAAACCTTTTAATTTTTCCCCCTTTTCATTTCCCCGGGAAGGGGCCCGGTTTTTTTTTTTTTTTTTTTTTAAATTTTTTAAAAAAAAAAAAAAACCCCGGGTTCTTTTCCCAAAATTTTTTAAATTAAAAAAAAAAATTTTTTTTTTAAAACTTTTAAAAAAATTTTTTTTTTAAAAAAAAACCCAAAAAAAAAATTTTTTAAAAAAAAAATTTGGGGGTTTAAGTTTTTTTTTTTTTTAATTTAAAAAAAATTCCCCTTAAAAAATTTTTTAAAAATTTAAAAAAATTTTCCTTTTTGGTTTAAAAAAAAAGGGTTTAATTAAAAAAAAGGGTTTTTAAAAAAAATTTTTTTTTTTTTTTTTAAAAATTTCTTGTTTTGGGGAAAAAAATCCGGGGTTTTTTAAAAACCCTTTTTAAAAAAGTTTAAAATTTTATTAAAAAAAAAAACCCAAAAAAAAAAAAAAAAAAAACCCCAAAAAAGGGAAATTTTTTTAAAAAAAGGGAAAAAAGGGGTTTTTGGGGGAAAACCAAAGGGGGAAAAAATTTAAAAAAAAAATTTTTGGGGTTAAATTTTAAAAACCCCCGGGGTTTTTTAAAAAAAAAAAAGGGCCCTTTTTTCCAAAAGGCCTTCCCTTTTTTTTTTTTCCCCCCCCGGGGAGGTTAAAAGGAAATTTTTTTAAAAAAAACCCTTTAAAAAAAAAGGGAATCAAATTTTTTTGGGGGGAAAAAAAGGGGGGTTTTAAAAGGGGTTAAAAAAAAAAAATTTTAAATTTTAAATTTAAATGGAAAAATTTTAATTTTGGAAGGAAAAAGGGGGTTTTTTTTTTTGGGAAAATTAAAAATTTTAAAAAAAAAAATTCCAAAATTTGGGGAAAAAAATTTTTTTTTTTTTAAACTTCTTTTTTTAAACCGGAAAAAATTTAAAACCGGTTTAAAACCCCCCCCCGGGGGGGTTAAGTTTAAAATTTAAAATTTAATTTTTTTTGGGGGTTTTGGGGGGGGAAAAAAAAAAAATTTTTTTTAAAAAAAAAAAAATTTTTAAAAAGGGGTTAAGGGGGGGAAATTTTTTTTAAAAAAAAAAGGGTTTAAACCCCCAAAAAAAAAAAGGGGAAAAGGGGGGGGAAAAAAAATTTTAAAAGGGGTTTAAAGGGAAGGGAAATTTTTGGAAAAAATTTTTGGGGGTTTTTGAAAACCCCGGGGAAAATTGGGGGGGGGGGAAAAAAAAGAAAATTTTTTTTTTTTCCCAAAAGGGTTTAAAATTTTTCAAACCCCAAAAAAATTTTTTTTGGGGTTTTTTTTTAAAAAAACCTTTTAAATTAAAATTTTTATAAACTAAAAAAAAAAATGGTTGGGAAAAAAAGGGGGGTTTCTTTTTGGGGGAAAAAAACCCCAAAAAAACCCTTTAAAAAAATTTTGGGGAAAAAAAAAATTTTTTTTTTAAAGGGGGGGGGGTTTTTGGGCCTTTTAAAAAATTTTTTTAAGGGTTTTTTTTTAAAAAAGGTTTTTTTTTTAAAAAAAAAAAAACCCCAAAAAGAAATTTTTTTTTTTTTTTTTTTTTAAAGTTTAAAAAAATTTAAATTCAAAAGGGGGTTTAAAAATTTTTGGGGGTTTTTAAAAAACCCCAAAAATTTAAAGGGGAAAAATTTTAAAAGGGTTTAAAAAATTTTTTAAAAAATTTTTAAAAAAAATTTTTAAATTTTTAAAAAAAAAATTGGGAAAAATTTTTGGGTTTTTTTTTAAAAAAAATTTTCCCCAAACCAAAATTTTAAAAAAAAAAATTTTTTTTTTAAAATTTTTTTTAAAAACCCCCCCCCCCCCTTTTTCCCCCTTTCCTTCCAAAAATCTTTTAAAATTTTTTTTTTTCCCCTTTTAAAAAAATTTTTTTTTTAAAAAGGGGGTTTTTTAAAAAATCAAATGGGTTTTAAAAAAATTTTTTTTTTGGGGGGCCAAAAATTTTTAAAAATTTTTTTAAAATAAAAAAAAAAAATTTTGGGAAATTTTGGGGGAAAATTTTAAAAAAATTTGGGGGGAAAAAAAATTTTTTTTTTTTGGGAAAATTTTTTTTTTGGGGGCCCCAAAAAATTTTTTTTGGGGGGGGGGGTAAAAGATTTGCAAAATTTTGGGTTTTGGGGTTTTTGGGGAAAAAGGGGGAAAAAAAAAAAAACCCCCAAAAAATTTTTTTTTTTAAATTTAAATTTTTTAAAAATTTTGGGGCCCTTTTTTTCCCTTTTTGGGGGCCCCGGGTTTTTCCTTTAAAAAAAGGGGGGGTTTTTTTCCCCAAAGGGTAATTTTTTTCCAAAAAATTGGTTTTTGGGGAAAAACTTTTTTTTTTTAAAAAAAAAAATTTTTTAAATTTTTTGGGGAAAAATTTAAAATTTTTTTAAAACGGAAAAAAAAGGGGAAAAAACCCAAAAGGGGGTTTTTTTTTTGGGGGGGAAAAAAAAATTTTTTTTTGGGGTTTTTTTTTTTTTTTTTTTTAAAAGGTTTTTTTTTTTTTTCCCCTTTTTTTTAAAAGAAAATTTGGGGTTTTTTACCCAAACCCCCAAAAACCCCCCTTAAAAATTTTTAAAACCCCTTTAAATTTTTTTAAACCCTTTTCCAAGGGGTTTTAGGGAACGGGGGTTTAATTTTAAAAATTTTTTAAATTTTTTGGGAATTTTTTAAAAAAACAAAAATTTCAACGGGTTTGGAAGGGGGGGAAAAAAAAATTTTTTTTTTCCAAAAAAAATTTAAAAAATTTTTAAAAAATTTGGGGGAAAAAAATTTTAAAAAATTTTTTAAAAAAAACCCTTTTTTTTAAAAAAAAAGGGTTTTAAAATTTAAAAAAATTTTTGGGAGGAAAAAAAATTTTTTTTAAAGGGGGGAAAAAATTTTTTTTCCAAAATTTTTTAAAAATTTTTAAAAAAACTTAAATTTTAATTTTAAAAAAAATTTTTTTTTTTTAAAAAAAGGGGGGTTTTTTTTAAACCTTTTTTAAAACCTTTAAAAAATTTTTTGTTTTTTTTTTTAATTTTTTAAACCCAAAAAATTTTTTTTTTTTTAAAACCCAAAAGGGAAAAAAAAAATTCCTAATTTAAAAAAAGGGAAAGGTTTTTAAAAAATTTAAAAAATTTTTTTCCCAAAAATTTTTTTTTTTTTAAAAAAAAAAATTTTTTTGGGAAAAAGAAAAAAAAAAAAAAAAAAAAAAATTTGGGGGAAAAAAAAAGGGGGGGTTTTAAAATTTAAAAAAATTTTTTTTTTTTTATTTTTTTTTAAAAAAAAACCCCCTTTTTTTTTTTTTAAAAAAAATTTAAAAACCTTTGGGGGTTTTTAAAATTTTTTTTTTGGGGGGAATTTTTTTTTGGGGGTTTAAAAATTTGGGCCAAAAATTTTTGAATTTTTGAATTTGGGGGAAAAAAAACCAAAAAAAAAAAAAAACTTTTTTGGGGAAAAAAAAAGGGGGGGTTTTTAAAAAAAAATTTTTTTATTTAAAAAAAAATTTTTTTTTTAAAAAAAAAAAAGGGGGGTTTTTTGGTTTTTTTTTCCCTTAAGGAAATTAAGGAATTTTTTTTTTTTTGGGGGAAATTTTCCCTTTTTAAAAGGAAATTGGGTTTCCCTTTTTAAAAAATTCCCCAAAAAAAAATTTTTAAAAACCGGGGGGTTTTTTTTTTTAATTTTTTTTGGGGGGAAAAGGCCGAAAAATTTAAAAAAAAAAAACGGTTTAAATTTTTTGGGGGTTTTGGGAAAAAAAAAAAAAAGAAAATGGCAAAGGGAAAAAAAAAAAAAATTTTTTGGGGAAAAAAAGGAAAAAAATGGATTTTTTTTGGGTTTTTGGGAAAATTTTTAAATTAAAATTTTTTTTTTAAAAACCCCTTTTTTTTTAAAAAAAAATTTTTTTTATTTTTTCCCAAAATTTTTTTTAAATTTTTTTTTTAAAAAAAAAAAAAAAATTTAAAAAAAAACCCTTTTAAAAAAAAAAATTTTAAAAAAAAAAAGGGGAAAAAGGTAAAAATTGGTTTTTCCAAAAGGGGGTTAAAAAAAAGGGGAAAAAAAGGGGGGGTTAAAAAAAATTTTTAAAAAATTTTTTTTTTGGAATTTTAAAAAAATTTTTATTTAAAAAAAAAAAAAAATTTTGGGAAAAAAGGGGGAAAAAAATTTAAAAAAGGGGTTTTTTTTAAAAAAAAAGGGAAAAAGGATTTTTAAAAAAAAAAAGGTTTGGGTTTTAAAAAATTAAAAAAAAAAGGGAATTGGGTTTTTCCCCAAAAAAAATTTGGAAAAAAGGGGGGAAATTAAAATTTTTTAAAATTTTTAAAAAAAAAGATTAAAAGGGAAAAAAATTAAATTTTTTTTAAAAAAAGTAATTAAATTTTTCGGGGTTTTTTTTAAAAATTGGGTTTCTTTAATTTTGGGAAAAAAAAAAATTTTTAAAAATTTTTTAAATAAACCTTAAAAAAAAAATTTTTAAAAAGGATTAAAAGGGTTAAAAAACAAAAAGGGAAAAGGTTTTGGGTTTTAAAAGGGGGGTTTTTTGGGGAAAATTTAAAGTTATAAAAAAAATTTTTTAAAATTTTTTAAAAAAAACTTGGAAAAAAATAAAGGGTTTTTTTTAAAAACCAAATTTTAAAATTTTGGGAAAAAAAACCTTTTAAAAACCTTTTTTAAATTTCCTTTTAAAAATTTTTAAAAATTTGTTTTTTTTTAAATTTTTTAAAGGAAAAAAATAAAATTTTAAATTTGAATTTTTTTTAAATTGGATTTTTAAAAAAAAAAAAACCCCAAAAATTTAAAAATTTTTTAAAAAATTTTTTTTAATTTAAAATTCCCAATTTGGTTTTTTTAAAAGGGTTTTTTTTTTGGAAAAAAAAATTTTGGGGTTTTTTTTTAAAAAAAAGGGGAAAATTTTTTTAAAAAAAAAAATTTTAAGGGTTTTTAAATTAAAATTTTTAAAAAAGGCAACAAAAACCAAACCCCCTTTTTTTTTTTTTGGGGGAAAATTTTTTTAAAAAAAAAAAATTTTTGGGAAAATTTGGTTGGAAAAAGGAAAAAAAATTTTTTTTTTTTTGTTTAAAAATTTGGGGTTTTTTAAAAAAAATTCCCGGTTTTTTTTTCCCCAAAAAAAAGGGGGTTTTTATTTTAAAAAAAATTAAAAAAAAATTGAAAAAAAAAAAAAATTTTTTTTATTGGGGTTACAAATTTTTAAATTAAAAACCCGGGGTTTTTTTTAAAGAACCCCAAAAAAAAAGTAAAAAAAAAAAAAAAATTTTTTTAATTTTTTTTATTTAAAGGTTTGTTTTTTTTGGGTTTTGGGGGAAATTTTTTCCCCAAAAAAAAAAAATTTTTAAAAAAAATTTTAAATTTAATTAAAGGTTTAAAAAAAAATTTTAATTTTTTTTAAAAATCGGTTTAATTTTTTTTTTAAAAATTTTTTTTTTAAAATTAAAATTTTTAATAAAATTTTTTTTTTTAAATTTTTTTTAAAAAAAACCCCAAAAAAAAATTTTAAAACAAAAATTTTAAAATTTTTTTTTGGGGTTTTTTTTTTTGGGGTTTTAAAAAAAAAAAAAAATCATTTTTAAAAAAAATTTTTTAAAAAAAAAGGGGAAAAAAAAAGGGAATTAAAAAAAAAACCTTTAAAGTTGGGGGTTTGGTTTAAATTCCTTAAAAATTTTTTTTCCCCAAACCTTTAACCCCGGGGGAAAAAAACCCAAAAAAATTTTTTTGGGGGTTTTCCCGGAAGAAATTGGGGGAAAAGGGGGTTTTTTTAAAAATTTTAAAGCTTTTTTTTAAAAAAATTTTTTTTTTTTAAAAGGTTTTTGGGGAAAAAAAGGGTATTTTTTTTTTTAAAAAAAAAATTTAAAAAAAAAAAAAAAAATTTTTTTCCCAAAAAAAAAAAAAATTTTTTTGGGGAAAAAAAAATTTTGGGTTTTTTAAAACCCCAAAAATTTTTTTTTTTTAAACAAAATTTCCCCAAAAAAAGGGGCCCCCCAAAAAAAAGGGGAAAAAAAAAAATTTTAAAATTTTGGGCCTTTTGGTTTCCTTTTTAAAAAATTTAAATTTTTTTTAAAAAAATTTTTTTTAAAAAAAAAAAAACCCCCCTTTGGAAAAAAACCCAAAAAATTTTTAAAAAAAAAATTTTTTCCCCAAGGAAAAAAAGAAAATTTTAAAAATTAACATTTTTTTTGGGGGGGGGTTTTTTAAAAATTTATTTTGGGGGTTTTTTTTAAAAAAATTCCTAAGTTCCAAGAAAAAAAAAAATTTTTTTAAAAAAAAAAAAAAATTTTTTTAAAAAAAAGGGCCTTTTTTATTTCCCAAAAAAAAAAAAAAAAAATTTCCCAAAAACCCGCTTTTTTTTTTTTTTCCCCAATTTTGGGAAATTTTTAAAAAAACCCAAAAAAAACAAAAAAAACCCCAAAAATTTTTTTTTTAAAAAAAAATTTTTTTTTGGGTTTTTTTTTTTATTTTTTAAATTTAAATTAAATTTTTTTTTTGGAAATTTTAAAGGTTTAAAAAAATTGGGAAAAATTTTTAAACTTTTTTTTTGGAAAAAAAAATTTTTCCCTTTTTTTTTTTTTTTTTAAATTAAAAAATTTTTTGGGGAAAAAAACCCCCCCAAACTCCCCAAAAAAAGGGTTTTTGGGTTAAAAAAAAATTTTTTTTAAAAAAAAAATTTAAAAAAAGGGAAAAAAACCCCAAAAAAAAAAACCCAAAAAAAATTTTTAAAATTTTTTTTTTTTTTTGGGGAAAAACCCCCCCCCAAAAACCAACAAAAAAATTTTTTTTTTAAAAAAAATTTAAAAGGGGCCCCCAAAAAGGAAAAAGGGTTTTTTTTCCTTTTTTTTTTTAAAAATTTTTTTTGGGTTAAAATTTTTTTTTTTAAAAAAATACCCCCAAAATTTTAAAAAACCCCCAAAAAAAAATTTTTTTAAAAAAATTTTTTCCCCCAAATTTAAAAAAAATTTTAAAAAAAAAAAAAATTTTTTAAAGGGAAAAATTTAACCCAAAAGGGGAAAAAAAAAAATAAAAGGGAAAAAAAAACCTTTAAAAATTTAAAAGGACCCCCAAAAAGGGAAAAAAATTTTTTTTTTTGGGTTTTTTAAAATTTTCCCCTTTTTAAAAAAGGTTTTTTAAAAAAAATTTTAAAAATTTTAAAAAAACCAAAATTTCCCTTTTTACCAAAAACAAATTTAAAAAAACCCAAAAAAAGGGTTTTTTAAAAAAAAAAAAAAAATAAAAAAACTAAGTCGGTCGGTACACATCATCAAGTACATTAACATGCCAATAATTCTTGAATACTCTAATTGGGCAACACCTAAGCCTCTATTTTTAGATAGATGCTTCTCGGTGTCAATTGGAGTTCTAGCTAGGCGGAATCCCCGCATTATGAGTATTAAAATTTTGTCCACATAATGTGCTTGACTTAACACAAGTCCATTACGAGTTCGTATGATCTTTATTCCAAGGATCACATCAGCCAAACCCATATCCTTCATGTCAAACTTTGATTTCAACATGTCTTTAGTAGATTTGATCATCTTGTCGTTCATCGCCAGCGATAAGCATATCATCAACATATAAACACAAGATTACATATCCACTATTTGTGTCTTTGACATAAACACATTTGTCGCATTCATTAATTTTGAATCCACTCTCTAGCATGGCGTGGTCAAATTTTTGATGCCATTGTTTGGGAGCTTGCTTTAAGCCATATAATGACTTAACAAGCCTACAAACTTTGTTCTCTTGTCCGAGAGCCATGAAACCCTCGGGTTGATTCATGTAGATTTCTTCTTCTAAATCTCCGTTTAGAAATGCCGTTTCACATCCATTTGGTGAACTTCCAAATTTCTTAAAGCGGCAATAGCAAGTATCATCCTAATCGATGTTATTCGCGTAACAGTGAATATGTATCAAAGTAATCAAGACCTTCTCGTTGTCTAAATCCTTTGATTACTAATCTTGCTTTGTACTTGTCAATGGTGCCATCGGCTTTCATCTTCTTCTTGAAGATCCATTTATAGCCTAGTGGTTTACAACCGGAGGTAAATCCACGAGCTCCCAGTATGATTTTGTAAAATAGAATCTATTTCACTTTTAATGGCTTCTTTCCATTGAGGCCTTTACGAGAAGTAACCGCTTCTCGGTATGAAGTAGGTTCATTTTCAACCATAAAAGAAACAAAATCGGGTCCAAACGATTTCTCGGTTCTTGCCCTTTTGCTTCTTCTAGGTTCAACCTCTTCTTCCTCGGTTTGATCTTGTCTCTCATCTTGGAGATCATTATCATCTCGTAGTCTCTTATCTTGGACAACTTAGTCATCTATTCTAGATGAACTTCCGGTTTCCTTCGTTAAACAAGGAAAAATAGTTTCAAAGAATGAAGCATTCCTTGATTCCATTAAAGTACCCTTTTGTATATCCGGATTTTTGAATCATGTACTATGAAGCGATAAGCACTGCTATTCTTAGCATATCCGATGAATATACAATCTGATTTAGGTCCAATCTTTTGGGCCTTGGGAGTCGATATAGCGACCTTTGCTAGACACCCCACACTGTAATCTTGATATGATGGCTTTCTTCCATCCATAATTCATAAGGGTCTCTTCTTTTCCTTACGAGGTATCTTATTTAAAAGATAAGTTGTCGTTAAAATGGCTTCCCCACATGTCACGACTTAGACGGAACTTATCAACATGGCATTAACCATTTCTTTCAAGGTGCGGTTCTTCCTTTCGGCAATACCGTTCTGCTTTGAGGTGAATAGGGGCGGTGAATTCGTGTCTAATTACATGTTTCGCACATAGATCGACAAAAGGAGACACATATTCACCTCCTCTATCACTGTACCACCTTGATTTTCTTACCAAGTTGATTCTCAACTTCGTTTTTGTATAGAACAAACTTGTCTATAGCTTCATCTTTACTTTTCGATGAAGTAAACATAGCAATACTTTGTACAATCATCAATAAGCGTGATAAAGTACTTATTGCCACCTTTTGTGGGTAGTGATTTCAAATCACATATGTCGTGTGTATCATATCAAGTGGTTCGGTTTTTCGTTCAACCGATTTGAAAGATGCTCTTGTAAGTTTGGCTTCAACACAAGTTTCACATTTAGATTTTGAGTCAATATGGAAATTAGGTATGCAATTAAATTTAATCAAGCGACGCATCGAATTAAAATTTACATGTCCAAGACGGCCATGCCACATATTAGAAGACTCGATCAAGTAAGCGAAGAATTCATTTTATTGATATCATTCTTAACAACCATTACATTGAGCTTAAACATACCATTCGGGCATATCCCCTACCAACATAAACTTGATTCTTAGAAAGAACAAACTTATCGGACTAAAAACAAGGCGAAAACCAAACTTGTTCAACGACCAACCGGACACAAGATTCTTGCGAATCTACGGAACATACAAGACATTAGTCAACTTGAGCTCTTTCTGGATGTCATCTTGAGGATTACATCTCCTTCGCTCTTGATTTCGTGATTGCGAGTTGCCCATGTAC
Source organism: Chrysanthemum lavandulifolium (assembly GCA_022545495.1). NCBI lineage: Eukaryota > Viridiplantae > Streptophyta > Magnoliopsida > Asterales > Asteraceae > Chrysanthemum > Chrysanthemum lavandulifolium. The sequence goes on along the minus strand of CM040241.1, from coordinate 35,565,174 downwards.
GACTTCTCTCCACTATCAACCGCTCGAAAGAGTGAAACATACTCTTATCGGCACACACATGACGGTAGCCCAGTATCCACCCACCATTCCACGTTGTTGGAACCTACCGAGTTAACCCGAGATCATGGCAATGACATCGACACCATAGCAATCATGTCCATATCTTCATTCACCATATTAGCTGGCGTGGAGTCACCCGCTTGACATCTTACAATTAGCGACACGATGACTGGTGGTCACGGTTGAAACACACCCTTGGAACTTCATTTCACAATTGCGACTTTAGGAGCAAGGTACTCGGACTTCCCTTTGTCCTTCTTGTCATTCTTTCCTTTTCCTTTGCCTTTACCTTTGACATTGGACTTTGAAGATGACGAAACATGCTCAACCATATTTGCCTTTGCGTAATCAGTGTGATACGTGTTTTTCTCGAGCCGACATTTGTCCTCTTCAATCTGACCGTTGGGATATGAAAGTCTTGAAGATATCAAAATCTTGAAGATATGAAAGTCTTGTAAAGCGCAGAAATCTTGGAAGAAGTCAAAGAGTCAAAGCATCTTGTTAAAGACAAAGTCAAAATCTTGCAAGATAAAGTCAAAATCTTGCTAGAACAAACAAACTGTTATATTCGTTTATGGAAAGTATTGTATTCCATGTTTAGATTACTTGTCGTACAAGGTTATCAATTGTAAACCGACTAGGATATCCTTGAGCCTATAAAAGGATTCCTAGATTGGCATTAGATGTACGATTTCGAAAAAGAGTTTTAGAGTTTACTGAATTAAGAGTTTAGAGAAAGTTCGAATATCTTAGAGTTGTATTAGAGTATCGCATAATAAGCGATTTAGAGTTTTATTAATAAAGTTTCTTTTTAGCTTTGTTGAGTAAATTCCGTACTTGATAAAGATTGCTCGGTGTTTCTTTGTTAATAACTTAGGATTTATCCGAGGTTATTAAACCTTAACAAGCTAGTTAAGTTAGTTTGATTAAAGTATATCGATCCAACAAGTGGTATCGAGCTTGTGTGGAAACTCGACTAGGAAGAAACCCTACAATATTCAAAGATGTCGATGAAGTCGTTCCACCACCCTCAATCACCTCACTCGAATTCCGGTCATTAAGAAGGAGAATATGATCTCGGTGCATGAAGATGAGGCGTTATATTGCCATTACGAGACCATGCTCGTGGAATGTAATTGTGAATGGGAATGAAGTTGTTCGAAACTGCTCAAGTTCTGGACAACCTTTAGCACCAAAGCGGTTTACCACAAGCAACCCTAAGGAATCAAGAGAAGGCTCTTAACATTCTCACATGCGCCATTCCGGATGGTCATCTTCTCAAATTTCATGATGCTAAAGATGCTAAGCGACTCAGGCCTCTCAAGACCAGTTGGAGGAATGAAGCCTCTAAGAAGATGCATGAAACTTCTTGAAACAACAGTTTGAAACTTTCACAGTTGGAGAAAGAGAGACTCTTGATCTCGCATATGATAGGTTTCGTAATATCCTCAACATGTTGGAGTTATACAAAGCGAAGTATCGATTGAGGATGCTAATTTGAAATTTCTAAGGAGTTTGCCATCTACATGGCATGTGATTGCTACTATGATCGAGAGGACAACAAGGATTGGAGGTTATGGACTTTGATGATCTTTATCATCAATCGAAGGTGTATGAACATGAGATGAGTGGTCAACCCGTTCCAAATCACACAAGTTGCTTTTCTTTCATCGAAAGAAGAGCGATGCCTAAAAATCTTGCTTCCCTCAAATCTTGTTTCTCAAAATCTGCTGCTTTACAATCCCCATCATATACTCGGTAGCGCCACCATCAACCACTTTGAACTCGGATGAAGTTGTGTGCTCCTTCTTTGCACAACAAGCAAGCCTACATCACTTATGAAGAGGATCTAGCAGATTGAAGAAGATGCACTTGAAGAAATTGATATCGGTGGCAAGTTGCTTTGATTCTGCAAGGATCAAAAGTACATGAAAAAGGCAGGCAAAAATATTGATTTCAAACCAAAACAAGGAATAACTTTGACAAATCTAAAATTGAATGCTTCATTGTCAAAAGATGGTCACTTTGCAAGGAGTGCGGGTTTGCTAAGTATCAAGCAAATGTAACATCCGAGAAGCCTAAACTTGAGCTCAAGGAAATTCCGATGGCGAAACAAAGGCTTTGGTTGCTCAAGAGAACTTATCGAGGTTGGTGGAGTGAAGAGTTTGATGATGAACCGGTGACTTCTTGTATGGTAGCGATGGAAGATGCGGTTGAAGACACGGTGGAAGCATTGGATTGGAGCACCGCTTTTGATAAAGAATCAAAATCTTGCTGGAATCGATGATGGCTTTGGAGGATTTGATTGGAGCAAAGAAAGTGAAGATGATCCTGTTCTTCTTGCTATGGTGGCTACTTCACCAACTCGATCTCCTATCTACGAGGTATGCTCAAACTGTTATGAATTCTATCAAAATTGCTTATGATTATGTGATTGAAAGAGATAATTGTATTAGGGCTAGGTGCGAGGTAGCGAGGATATCAAATTACTTTAGAATCTATAGAAGCTAAAATCATAACACATGAAAATAATGAAATGGCTTGGGTGAAAAGTATGAACAACGGATTATCGGTTAAAACTTAGTGAATGGAAACTAAAGCGTAAAATTCTTGAAATTGAGAAACTCACTAAGGAGAGAGATGATATGATAGCTAAGTTTGATGCTGGAAAGAATCTGGATTGTCCCATGTTGCTTATGTTGAAAAACAGAGAAGGGCTTACATTAGAGCAGGCTTAGGATTTGGTATGGACTTTAGTAACATAGATGAAAACCAACCTAGTGATAAGGATGATGGTGATTTTGAGGACATAACCACTAGTGATGATGAGCTCATTAACTATTTAGATTCATCTAGTAATGAAGGCTCGATGAAGTGAACCACCTCTAAGAAAGACAATGGTTATCATCTTTGTTCCTCATCCCATTAGTCATCACCCTCTAGGCACGATGTTTCTCGTTATGGAGTAGATAGTCTAGAGTTTAGGAATAAGTCGATTGCTAAATCTAGATCCGAGAAACCCAAAGAATCTGTTGAAAACAATGTTCAAAATCCAAGATACCTTTAAATCAAAGTCTTGCTCACCAAGCGATACATACGCAAAACCTTTTCAAAACAGTCTTGCTAAACCTTTTGGGATAATTTTGGTCAAAACAAATTTTATCAGTCCTCGAGAAGGCAAAACAATTTTGGGCATAGACATAGAAGAAATCACTTTGGACATATGGGTCAAAAGCGTGTTTTGTGTGTTATAGTCCTACTCACTTAATCAAAGATTGTGACAAACACTCGAAATATCTAAGCAAGTTTTCAAGGAATAAGTCTTACAATCGAAACCTAGAGAGCACAAACCGGTTTGGACTAATTCTAATAGGGTTAATCACGAAACTTCACACGGATCATAGATACCCACATCGAGAAGACCTTGGTATCTCACGTACTTTCCAAAGTCTTGCTTTCGAAACAAGGTCTTGAAAACCATCCTTGGGATAGAAATTCTAGGAGATCTCACTATCAACCTAGAAAGTATCACAATTCTTATAGGGATCTAGATCACGAGAACCACTGTTAAAGCCGAATGGATTAAAGGGATAGTCTTGATGAGAGACATACAATCGTTCAACAAAGAGTGAATCGAGATGTTTTGTGTTAAAAGAAAAGGCTAATAATCGGTGAAAGAAATTTATGTTGAAAAACCGAGAGTTTTGAAAATCCACATACTAAAAATCAAAAGATAATTTTGGATCATCGGTTGAGAGATAGTGAGAATTACATACTCAAAGAATTTGAGTTTGTAACTTCTCGAGGGAACACAAGTCGATGTGGCTTGGGTTCCTAAAAGTTCTAACTCTTTTCTTTGTGTGCGGGCAACCCGGAAGAGGAGCTTAAAGATCATCTTATTGTGGATAGTGGTTGCTCGGAAGTATGACAACGATAAAGAGATCTGTCGATTTTAGAAGTATTAGTGGAGGAAAAGTTGCATTTGGGAATGATCCCAATGGAGGAAGGATTACAGGAAAGGAACAATTAAAGGCGGGAGAATTGATTTTGAGAATGTCGGATATGTGAAGGAGCTAAAGTTTAACTTGTTGTATACGGATGGATGTCAAGAGTGCCTTTACAGTATGGTACTATTCTTGAAGAGGTGTATGTGAAACAACCTCCGGGTTTTGAAGATCCTAAGCACCCTAACAAAGTCTATAAGGTGGTTAAGGCTCTATATGGTCTTCATCGGGCACCTAGAGCTTGGTATGAGAGGCTATCTACATTCTTATTACAACATGGATCTGAAGGGGCCATTGACAAGACTTTGTTTATCAAGAGAGACAAGAAGGATATCATGTTAGTTCAAGTTTATGTTGATGATATTATCTTTGGGGCTACCAAACAGGTCCATGGTTAAGGAGTTTGAGCGGTGATGCGAAGGAATTTCAAATGAGTTCAATGGGAGAGTTAACATTCTTTTAGGACTTGAGTTAAGCGGTCCAAGGAAGGGATTTTTATTAGTCAAGACAAGTATGTTCTGAGACATACTTAAGAAGTTTAATTTTGATGATATGAAGGTCATTACTACACCAATTAAATCTATTAATTCATTGGGAAAAGATGAAGATGGACGATCTGTTGAAGTCAAGTTATCTGAGATCTATGATTGGCTCTCTTATGTATCTTCTTGCATCAAGACACGATATCATGTTTGCGGTTGCTTATGTGCAAGATATCAAGTCTCACCAAAGATTTCTCACACGAATGCGATAAAGAGAATATTACATTATCTGAAACAACAACCTAAATTGGGGTTGTGGTATCCTAAAGAGTCACCTTTTCACTTAGAAGCTTTTTCAGATAGTGACTATGCGGGGAGATAATTATGATAGAAGATCCACAACTGGTGGATGTCAATATCTTGGTAGAAGGTTAGTCTCTTGGCAATGCAAGAAGCGGACAATTGCGACAACATCATCTCTGAAAATTTGAATATGTAGGCTGCGCAAGTTGTTGTGGTCAAGTTTTATGGATGCGAGAATCAACTCTTGGATTATGGGTTCAACTTTAAGAATACTCCTATCAATATTGATAATGAGAGTACTATTTGTATTGTGAAGAATCACATGTATCATTCCAAGACAAAGCATATTCGATTAGGCATCATTTTATCGAGAGATGTTATGAGCATAGGCTCATTAATGTGGTTAAAGTACACACGGATGACAATGTAGTGATTTACTCACAAAGGTTTTGATGTGTCACGATTCAATCACTTGGTCGTGAGCATTGGAATGATTAACTACTAAGCTATGTTTAAGGGGAGGACTATAAGGTGTTAGATATAGTCCTGTGTATTGCTGAGGGAGGATGTTAGTTTATACTTAGATTATTTGAAGGTTTTGGCAAAATCTTGTATTTCTGAAAGTCTTGCTTGGGAAAGTACTACTTGGGAAAGTCTTGCTTATGTGGAAAATCTTGTTTGTCGTATTAAAAGTCTTGCTCCAACGGTAATATTGAAGGGTAATTGGTAGTAACGGTAACTTTGTTATTTAGGCCGTGATTTTTCAAATCTCACCTATAAATAACTTCTTTCCGATTTTCCCTCTCATATTATTACTTCATATCTTTTCCATACTTATCTTCCAATTACCATCTCTTTATTATTCGATACAATCTTTCTATTGTGCTCACTCTTTCAACAATGGTGAATCGTTTAACTGTTTCGAAGCACAATATGGTGGCTAATTTGGATAAGGCGAGGCAAATGTGGCATTTTACGATATCATTGATTATCTTCTTGGGTCGCCTATTAGTTATGCTCTTTTAGTTGAGCGGATATAATTGAACTATGGATTCAAGAATTTTGGGCTAATGCTAGAGATAATGTGGAGGAGGATGAATACTATATTAGATCTTCAGTTGCTGGAAAGACTATCAAGATTACTGAGGCCTCCATACGTGATGATTTATTATTTGGTGATGAAGATGGGGCTATAAGATTTGACAAGCAACTGATTTGGGATACTTTTCGTAATTTGGGTTATGAAGGTTCTTTGGCTGAACAAACTTTTAAGAAGGCCTTATTCATCCTCAATGGAAGTTTTGATTCATGTTTTGCTCCATTGTATAAGTTCTAAAAGCACTTCTTGGGAGCAGTTTTGTTCAAATATTGCATCTGCGGTGGTTGGTTTAGCTACTGAGACAGTGTTTAACTTTTCACGGCTCATTTTGGATGGAATGCTCTCTCATATATCATCCGGGGCTACTTGGTTGATGTATCCAAGGTTCATCTGAGTTTTCTTGAATAAACAATTGGTGATGTTCCAAAACACGCTACTTTACTACCCGTTATTGTGCAACAAGCTAAAATCTTTACTTTCATGGCTAAGAGAAGTAACTTGTTCGGAGGTGGCGATATTCCATTAACAACATCCATGATGGCGGTTGTCCAAGCCATTCGTGATGCGGTGGTGAGGATGAAGAAAGCAGAAGTGCGATCTTGATCAAGGTCTTTGCTTCAAAATCTTCGCTCATGAGTCTCGCATCTGCAGTCTGCTTCTAGTGAAGGTCTTGCATCGTTACAAGGTGATGTTTCTTGGTCCACGAGGTTCAAGTAGAGATTGAGAGGACACCTACTCCATCTCCACAACGTTCTGTTCCAGAGGCTCATTCACCACTTCAAGGTACTGATCCTACTATACCTCGTGACGGTTTAACTATGGATAACTATGCTTTGACAAGGGCGCTAGCTAGGTTGAACAAGACTGTTGATCGTCAAGCTAAAACTATTCGGAAGTTGAAGCGTAACTATTTTTGGTTGAGGAATTTTGTTAAACCTTATATTCAAGGTTTCAACTTATGGGTTAAGGAGGAGAATGAGCGTCGAAAAGCACTTCGTAAGGAATTGAAAAGAAAGACGGTTCCTAAACCATCTTACATCAACTTGGGAGGAATTCGAAAAAGGATAATTTGAAAGAAGATGTTATGAAGGATAAAGAATCGAAGAAGATGTTACAAAGAAGAAAGAATTTGTAAGTTCTGGAAAAGATTATTTCGGAGGAACAAGAAGAAGTGCAAATTCAAGTGCGATGATCAAGGTCTTGAACATCAAAGTCTTGATACATCTAGGCGAAGTAATAACTCCAATAACTCCAAGGGTTTGAATTTTGATGAAGAAGTCGGTCCTTCTACGATTGTTATAGAGGAAGAGGAGGAACCTAGATTTAAACCTATTCATTCACCAAGTGATGATGAATTAGTTGCTACAATTCTTGATCTGTCACAACCAAGAGGAGGTATTACTATTAGAGAAACACAAGAAGATGAACAACCAAAATTGATCAACTGCAATTGATCCAAAAGACAAAGGAAAGGTATTACGAAGAAACTAAGAAGAAGAAACTTACTTGGCGAACTTAGAGCATTTGAAGTTGCAAGGAATGAAGCTGCAGTTAGAAAAGTTCAAGAAGAGATAAATGCTAAAGATAGAGAAGAACGAGAAGCTCAAGAAGCTTTGGATAGAAGCGACTCAAAAGTGCAAGATGAATTTAATCTTTGAAGTTCTTTGAACCTTCTGATCTCAACACCGTTAGATTCATGTCAAGAAGACCTAATTTAGCTAAAGAAAGGAATGCAATGATGGCATATCTAAAAGCGAGAGGATTTAAAGGATTCTGAAGCTAAATTATGTGGATATGAGGAGATTATATGATCTTTGAGAGAGAAGCTTATAAGAAAGATGTTGCGGGCATTAAAGACTTTAGGGATGAAGCTTTACGGATGGAAGCCGAAAGGAAGAAAAGCTTAAAGAGAAAAAGAAAAAGCGATGATCTGGATGTTCGGTTTTCAAAGAAAGAAAAGGTTGAATTAAGATGCGAGACTAGTGATGAATTGAAGAATTATCTCGAGTGGTAGATTTTGATTATACAAAGGAAGATGAAGACATGAAGATGAACGGATCAATGATTAGTGTTTTCAAAGTTGAGAAATCTAAGAATGGAGATTATATGGTATTTCATAAAGAAGATGAAAGTTTCAAAGTTTTCAAAAGGCTATGGGATTTCTTGCATATTATAGGCGAGTAGATCTATTCTACTTATATCATGTTGTGAAGGCTTATTTTGAAGATAATCCATTAGAAGGGATTGGTATGGTTTTACATGGTGATCTTATAACCATGTGGGAAGCGATGAAGAAGCACGATGATATCCGGAATAATCAAGAAAAGCGGGAAATAGTTTCTTTGGAGATTTTTGAAGAATCTGGAGTTCATGTCTTGGAGCTAGAAAATGGAACAATGGTACATATGTTTGTAGAAAGAAGATATCCTTTTACAGTTGATCTAATGAGAAGAATGCTAGAGCATGGATTGGAAGTAGAAGAGGATAATGAAGCCGCTTGCATGTTGATCAAATTGTTTATTATTTGGACTACCATTCTTGAAGATGATCTTTAAGCGGTATGAATTTTATTTGAATAAATACTTTTGATATATCGATACTTTTATTCAAAGTCTTGCTTATCGACGATACTTTCATCAAAATCTTGTTTTTTCGTTCTAAACCGATTAAAACAACTTTTAGAAGAAACCTTTTAAATAATAAATATTTTGAAATAAAGGTTGAATAAATGGTTTTGTGATGATAACATCAATAGGTTATCAATCCACCATGGTTACAAAAGGATTGACTAATCCATGAGCAAGCGGCTCTGGTAAAGATATATCAAATCCGTTTTAGTTGACAACTTGCTAATAAGTTGGATGGTTATCAACTCACCATATCGATAATGTGAAGAGTTGGCTAGCCCACAAGAAATGGCTTGTGGTAAAGGCGATGGAAAAACCATTATTGGTAATTAGTTCACCATTAGATAGAAGAACTAACTAGTCCGGAAGGTGCGACTTTTGGTAAAGACAAAACAAATGTTGATAGTCGGTGATTTGCTAAAAATCATATGGTTATCAATGTACCATGGTCTTACACACCAAAACATTTGGCTACTCCGGAGATAATGGCTTTGGTAAAGAGTTCTAAATCCATTAAATTTTCAATGATTCACTTAGATGTGATGAGAATAGTATGCAACTTAAAGCTGAATTCTTGTACAAATTGTCATATGTTCTTTGTGTTCTTTGAAAAGATGGAGATTCTTTGAATCTTCTGTGAAGAAAACAATTCTAAGAGATACTTTGACAAAAGCACGATTCTCTGAGATATAATCTAAAGACTAAAGAACAATCCATTTTGAAGATAAAGTCATTAAAGATATATTCACAAAGGAACTTGAAGTCAAGCAAGTAGAATTCAAGTTAGGGAGGATTGTTGGGATATGAAAGTCTTGAAGATATCAAAGTCTTGAAGATATGAAATCTTGTAAGCGCAAAATCTTGGAAGAAGTCAAAGAGTCAAAGCATCTTGTTAAAGACAAAGTCAAAGTCTTGCAAGATAAAGTCAAAATCTTGCTAGAACAAACAAACTGTTATATTCGTTTATGGAAAGTATTGTATTCCATGTTTAGATTACTTGTCGTACAAGGTTATCAATTGTAAACCGACTAGGATATCCTTGAGCCTATAAAAGGATTCCTAGATTGGCATTAGATGTACGATTTAGAAAAAGAGTTTTAGAGTTTACGAATTAAGAGTTTAGAGAAAGTTCGAATATCTTAGAGTTGTATTAGAGTATCGCATAATAAGCGATTTAGAGTTTTATTAATAAAGTTTCTTTTTAGCTTTGTTGAGTAAATTCCGCGTACTTGATAAAGATTGCTCGGTGTTTCTTTGTTAATAACTTAGGATTTATCCGAGGTTATTAAACCTTAACAAGCTAGTTAAGTTAGTTTGATTAAAGTATATCGATCCAACAAAGGCGAACAACCAAGTCTTCAACACTCATCTCCTTTCGCTTATGCTTGGTGGTTCTTGAATTCTACCCGGCTTGGAGGTAATTTTTCAATAATAGCGACAACTTGAAAAGTTTCACTCAAAGTCATTCCCTCGACATGAATGTCGTGTAGCGAACTGCGGATCTTGAACGACTTATCACATTCTTTGAATCAACCATCTTGTAATCCAAAAACGAGCTACCACGAACTTCTTTATACCGGCATCCTCGGTTTGTACTTGCGTTCCAATGACTCCCATAATTCTTTGGCGGTCTTGGTCTTGCGATTACGTTGTACAAAGAATCAACCAAACCATTCGAGAACATAATTGTGACACAAAAATCGAATGTTTCCATGCTTCAAGGCTTGAGCGACTGTTGATTGAGGATTGACCTTCGGGAGGTTCCACGTTAGGTGGGTTTTCTTTTAAGAACCGCGCAAGGTTCAAAGTAGTCGATAGAAAAACATCTTACATTGCCACCTCTTGAAATTACGCCCATTGAATTTCTCTGGTTTCTCGGCATGATTAGCAGCGTGTTGGTAGCGGCGCACCGATTCGTTCACGGGAGTATTCACGGGAGGGTATTGGTGTTTGTCATCACGAAAATTCAAACACAAACAGTTAAACAAAGCTGTTTTAAATGGTATCTACTTGTACGGATCGATTCAACAAAACTCTAACTTGGTTTTGATGGATCGAGTAAATCGGTTTAATAGCAACTCTATCTTGGTTTCGTTAAAGCGATAATAAAGCGCTTTAAAAAGCGTTAGTCTGTTCAATCCAAAATGTATGTATAAACTGTTAAATCAAACGATTTCCAAAGAAACTCAACAAGGTTTCGACGAAAAGCAGTTTATAAACTGTTAATTATTAATCCGATTTTTAACAAAGTGATATAAATTCGGTTAAACCGAATCTGTTTTAGGGCTGTGGAAGCTGTACACTTTATTAAAATAATAAATCGATTATAATTATAAAATAACGAATGTAAAACATAAATAAATGCGACGAGAAAGGAGTAGAAGCGAAAGATGACACTATAAAGCGTTATTTAAAGAAAAGCAGTAAGGTCGTGAGCGAGGCTCGTGTTTAACACGATTCCCTTAAAACAGTTAAGCCGTCATTTCCCGTGTACAACGCTCAATCTTGTTGCCTGATCGGACTGACAAACTTGCACGAAAATTCACGATAGGTTGCGTGTTTACGATCGAAGAGGTCTGGATCTTGCGTAATGAGATGCGTTTATGGATGTGTCAAAGCGAATGAGTTGCGTTTTATTTTATAGGCAATACCTACCTTGTTCGACAAGATAGAATATCGCCCGAAAATAAACAATATGCATATCTGTTATATTAAAAACACGATTTGCATATATCTTAAGACTTAAGCACAAAGTCTAAATCTATTCCTCAAATAGATTACGAATATTATCAAATAAGGAACCGTAATTCTCGACAAAAAGATACCCGCGTGGGCGAGATTTGAGTCTGCATTCGTGTCCGCGGTCGTGCGGGCTCGCATGAGTTCGAAGCTTGAACTCATTTTAGCTCGAAATCCCATTTTACGCACCCCCCTGCGCACGTAGGAGTGGGAGCATAACCAACCTAAAGGAATTTGATAGCCAATATTATGATTTCCTTATAAACTAGTCTCCACTTCCTCTTCTAGGCGATGTGGGATAGTTTTTGTTTTCCATATTTTGTGCCTCACTTTGAGACACGATATCTCATTCATTTCTATTCCAATTTGAACATACTTTAGCTCGTTGTGAAGCTCTCGTCGAGAGAGCATAAAGCTACCAAGAAATATAAATATATATAACATATATATATATATATTAAATAGTGTCCAAAATTTGCAAAAACTCATTTTGCAAAACTCATTTCAACAACAACTAAGTGAAATTATGAAATTACTAAGCTAACAAGCCACTCAATAGACCAGCAGATCTTAATATAGGCAAACCCAATCGAGAAGCTCTTTAAACAAAAAAAGGGCTTTTGTGGTGATTACAACGATCTGAGCAATCCAATCAATAAATACTTGCACACGGCGGATCTAGCATGCATACAACTGTGTGAAATCTTACTAGTGTGATTCATTTCTGATTCCGTCAATAGTCAGTATAAAAAATACACTACAAACTTATGAGTAAGATACTCGAAAATAATCATCTGCGCATACCTTTAGATTCCAAAAAGGGTTAAGTCTATATATTAGCAACGTACTTTCACCACTTTACAGATTTAGGTAACCAACTTATTAAATTACCAAGTTTGGTATTGAATAGTTTAAAAATGTTCAAAGTTGGGTAACTTGGTAACCGGTTACCTAGTGAACCAGTAAAGTAGGCTTATTTGGCATTTTTCTTTTCTCTTTTTATTCTTATGAGTTACCTTATGTGGCTATTTATGCTTATGTGTGACCTTATGTCATCACCACCTACAACTCCCCACCTCAGAATCCGGCAACCACCATCTTCTGCGATAAATTTTCAGGCGTCTCCATATTTTCCGGCGAGCTTAATTTTCATCCTCACCCTCCCCATTAATTGTAACCAAAAAGGCAAAAAATTCAAACCAACAACCAAAAACCAAAAACCTGCATTACTATTAGTGATGTTTTTCATCACTGTTTAACCACAACCAGAAACACCTATCGCACAATCACTAACCAAGCATACCAACAAAGACCAACTTTAACCACATGGATAACCTGTTGACAAACCAGCACGAACCAAAACGAACATTTGGTATTTTTTTTATTGGATCCTCTCTAGACTATAGGAGTAACACTAGAAGAAGTAACACTCGTTTGACAGAACGATCAACATCGTCAAATATATATATATAATATATGATCTATCCATATTATTACAACACAACAAGAAGTAACACTGAACGATCTAAACGTCTTTACCATAACAACAATTATACAAAACCTGAGCATTGATATGAATCATTGTACTAATAGGAGAAGCTCGGGTGAATACTAGTATTTCACCAACGAACAGCTTTACCATAATGAGGTGGACAAAAATAAAGGGTTAATGAAGACTTGTCTAGTAATAAAGGCATCCTAGTCATGCGCCCAATGGCATGATCATTGCTTATAATACGCCTGTATCCTCAAAGCTCATATGGTTTTCTACTTGTTAATATTATTAAGGGAGATACTGAGATGATCATTGTACTATTTAAGTCGCTATTCTTAATAGAAGTTTTAACAAACACTTGATAATATATTTAAATAATAATCCAATTTGAAGAGGACTTTTTACAAACACATTATAGGCAATTCGACAAACACTTGATAAGCAGTTTAACAAACATAATAAACTTGGAACAGATGAAGAAAATATATAATACTAGTAATCAAAAGGATTGCAAAATTTTACTCGTGATTGTAGAGTTAGTACCTCAACAGTGGCGGTGCAATGGTGGTATTGACGGTTATGAAGGTTACGGTGGAGGGTTTGGGGAAATGTCAAAAAAAATACAAGTAGAAAAATATGAGTTCTAGTTAAGGGGGTGTTGGCCAAAGCTTATACAGTGGGCTTGTGAGCTTACTAGCTTATGTAAGCTCATAAGCCCAAATCAAGTGTTTGGTTATTATTATATGAGTGGGCTTATAAGCTTATTTATAGGTGTTTTGATAAGCCAAAAAAATGAGGCTTTTTTTTTAAGAGTCTGGCTTATATAACTCTCCACTTGCACAGTTTACATCAACAAATATTGAAGTAAACTAAAAAAAAATATGAGTTCTAGTTAAATATATATAAATAAATTTTAGCGTAAAGTAAAAACAAATTTACATCACAAGAACAGGAGCGATACCATAATAGATGTTGCAAATTCAGCGACTTATGAAGCGACACCTCGAGGACGTCAGTGTATCCGTTAGCAACTTTGTTCGAAATGTTGCAAAAGTGGCGACTCAATTTGCGACACAGAATGAGACAATATCATCTAGAAAAATATTGCGACATAATTGGCGATGTAGTTTGCGATGTTAAAGTGTAGATGTCGCTTAATGTATCGCTATCTTTGTCGCAAAATTACGACTGTGAAAAGGGAGTCGCAAAGCTAGTCGCTAAAAGAGCAGTTTTTTAAGTGAATCGGTTTAATCGCCTGACCCTAAAAATTTGAACCTGGATTTTTTTTTTCTTTTTTTTTTATATATAAATCTACTAAAAACAACGCATACCCTAACCTAAATTCCTGGATCAGCCACAGTATCCAACCCGTCTTATTAGGAAGAAAAATCAAGTACACCAGCATCAAAACTATAGAAGTGCTACTTTTAAAGATAGTTTAACTTCCATTCATGGCGGTTACTCCAATGAGAGGCTCATTACAACTAACAATTTAGTGATTTAAGGTGTGTATGAGTGTGTGTGTTAGAGTAAGCAAACCGAGCGAGAAACAGTTACACAAAACACACCTGCAATTGTTAATATCATTACCTCCATATACACTTTCCAAATTATCTAGTGTCTACCTATAAGCGTATAATAAACCCACAAATTACATTCATTGGGCCTTCTTATGAATAGTGTAGGTTTTTTTTTTTTTTTTTTAGTCGGGCCCTTTGGGTTTATTTGTTTATACTACCTGACCCATCCCCTATTCATCTTCACTCAGTCTCAGACGCTACGTTTACCTTTTAGATCCGAACGTGTACCTTCAGAAAATTATCCGGCGATTTTTTGATCCGAAGAAAACAGAATTCGTTGTTAGTACAACCGATTGTGAGGGGGCTACAGTGAGACGTACCATCAAACCATTTTTTTTATTGCGTTTGTGGATGTGTTTTTGCCATTTGGTAAGTGCTACAGCTGCACTCTTCTTTTGGTCCACTTCCTTTTTTCTGCTTCATACATAGTATATTTTGTCTAATTAAAGTTTTGTGGATCAATTATTTGTGATCCAACTAAACTTCAACAAGTTTACTGTTTGGAAGATTGGATACTAGGTTGCATGTTTTTTCCTTTAGTTTTTGCCTAGGTTCGTTATTGTGAGGGTTTATGTTTAATTTTTTGGGTTAAATAGTTCATACGAATCAGGGGTTAGGTTTAATTTAGGTTTTTTTATTTTCTAAAATTATTTTGGGCGTTTTCTATTTTCAAGTTTGTAGATTAATTTAATGATGATAAAATTAAGTCCTCTTTTCATAATTGTTGTCAATTTACTCTGTGTAAAAAAAAGGTTCAGCCATGTGCTGATGTTGGTGAAATGGGATCTTATATCTTATGCTTAAGCAGTTTACGTGAATTAGATTTTACTGAAATATTATAACATCTACAAATGTTTGTGGGTTTGCCATGTTTTTAGGTGACGCTGTGGCGGGGTAGGCTTGCTGAGCTTGCAACCATAGCAGTGACCTGTATCTTGGTGGGCCGTAATGGCAACCTCTATTGAATGATGATGTTACAGACAAGGCTTTGGTTTTTATGTTGATGCTGGTGAAATGTGATTGTCTGAAACTTTCATTTCATGATCGTGGATTACAAATACAAAGAAGGCCCAATGAATGCTATTTTGTATAGTTCTTTGTTAGGTCACCATATATAAACACAAGCATCAAGAGAAGAGATAGAGGAGAGATCGGATGAACAACTCACTCAAACACACACGTACAAATGTAAAGAAGAGTTAGGCGTAAGAATGAAAGAGTAAATTGAACAACCAACCTTCTAAGGAAGGTTTACATGTGTTTATATAGGGGAAGGAACTAGGGCAACATCCAAGTTCCTTCCTTTCCTATATGGGCTGGGGCCTGGGCTTATGGGCCTTCTACATAAGCCTAAGGCTAATTACAAACATAAAGGCCATATTAAACTAACTATTACATATGAATTACTAACACTTGAATTAAGGTTTAGGAGTGATTCCAACAATCTCCCCTCAAGTGCTAGTGATGAATGAAATGAGTGATAACGTTGTAGGTCTTGATGTAATAGTAGCTTTGGCGTCTTTTGACATTCTTCTTTCTTGTGAGAAGAGATGTCTTGATTCGAACAATCTCCCTAGTGTAGAGAAATTGTTTCCTTTGAGTATTACCTTTGGCGTCTTCATTTTCTTTGTTCTTTTGTTCTTTGTTCTTTGAAAGTGATAGTATGGTGTGGTAGTGCGCATCGAGTGCCTTTCTTTGCTCGGTGTCTCCACGTCTTTCTCCAATATGCTCACACGTTCTTTAACGTTGGATTACAGATTGATGAAGTTCTATAAGTGTTTAAACTTTGTAGATTCTTTGTTGAGGAATCATTCGACTTTGTGTTGCCTTTGTTTGTGAGAGAACTTCCATAAGTGATGTTGTTGGTATGAGCATGTGGAGAATCGCACGATCATTCCGCTCGAGCTTCCATAAGAAGTAAACATAAGAAAGGTTAGTAATAAGCGGATTCGGCACTTACAAGTTTGAACTTGAGAGTGTTAACGACATAGTGTGAAAACACAACTCTAATTCTCACAAAGGCCGTTCTGAACCGAGTCCCACAGTGAGATAACACGATGTACAAGTACACCTACGATTCGGATGAGTCGGGGTATACCAAGCATCACCTCACGACGTAGACCGTTTGAGACCACTAAGCGTAATCTACGGGGAGTTACGAGCGACCTGCTGTCGGTCATTGGATGTTGACCACGGCGGAGTTTCTATTCAATCACCGAGGATCACGATGTGAACCTCTCATAAATGTTCTCGACAGTTGCTAAGATCATGTGGGACTCGATAACTTACCATCGATGTTCTTATTGTTTGAACAACAAGTGATGAAATGTCAAGTGTACCTAAGAGATCTTTTGATGAATCTCGTGGCTCTAGACTCAATAGTGCATTTTGGTTTTCTGGCGGAGACTAGGGAGAGGTCTCCTTCTTCAATACCGGCAATCTCTAAGAAAAACCGATAGTTTACGTAGGGTTCCACATGAGAATGAAACAAGCTTCTTTTGAGAGAAACTTGAGTGGTTAAGAAGGTTTAGTGCATGCGTCATTGGGTCCATGGCGACTTTTAATCTTCAATACCGGCGTCATCAATTGAAAACCGGTAGCATATGAATTGAACCGATTATGCGCCTAAGTTGAATAATTTGGAGGGCTATTTCTTTTCACCCTTTTCTTTGCATTTCTTTTAATTCTTCAACTCCTTCTTTCACCAATTCTCATTTTCTCCTTTTATAATCGTATAAGGACTTCTAAATACTAACTATTTGTGGTGTCCTTGGGTAGATCCCTCCGACTCTGGCGGATCATAGGGCGGTTATCCCTAACCTTAATCACCTTATAACACCATTTCCATAAAACCATTTAATCATGAAAATCTCTTAAAGTGTTTGTGAATGAAAAGCATTTTGTACCACTTGTAAGAGTTTGATCTTTTGAAATACTCCTCCACATGTGCTTTAAGAGTTTTGACATAAATCGCACGGTGAGAAAAGAGCGCGCACTTTAGAATTGATCGACTCAAGATAGACAATTCCTTGCGAGACACGATTCGTTGCATAGTTAAAGAGTTACATTGTCGACTTTTAGGTGACAACTAGCTCTAATAACTATCTTGAAGATGTGGACAACCCAAAGGTTGTCAAACCCGTCGAGTTCATGTCTATCAAGAGCTTCTCGAATGGGTACCATTTACTTGGATAAGTCTTGGAAGACGAATCTTTTCAATGTATATTGTTCGGTTCCGTCAATTCATGGGTTGAAGTATTTTCACATGAGAATTCATATAGCAAAACACAACATATTTCTTATCACGTATTTTCTCACCCTAAAAATGGCATATAAATGTTATTTTGAAGAAATGTTGATATCAAATATGACCATTTTGAGTTTTGTGGGAAAAGAACCACGAGAACAATTTTGTGAACAAAGATTTTAGTCAAATACTCCCCCTCAACAAGTGATATAAACGGTTGAGGTTTTGAAAATCATAAGGAGAAGTACTTGTCCTTTTGAGCAAAACCTTTGAAAAATGAAAGGTTTGATAGGTTTTACTCAAAAGTAAGAAGCTTTCGCTCCTTTTATAGGATTGTGGCACTAAAGCGTACCACAGGGTCCTTTCATTACAAGAACGGGTTGTACACTGATATGTGTGCACAAGCCATTGTCATTAATCAAACAAACAAAATCACAATTAAGAGAGTACCCAATGATTACAGACGATCAGCTACTTTCTGAGGGCGTTGGAAAGTCGAATCGAAAAGTTTGCTCATCCTCCCATAGCTCTCCAACCGTTGCATCGATCCCGATGAATCAAACATTCATCAATCCTAGTGATAAATCAACCAACATCCTTGCGATCCTTTAAATTCTATCTCTCGTCTGAATTATACCCAATTCAATGTCCTTCAAACGATATGCCAATCCATCTCGAACCATTTCGGGGTGGCGTCATAGAACTTTGTGAATTTACATCGAAAGCCATGAAGCAAGTATGATGATTTTCACTTGATGAACAACCCCAAACTTTGGTTTATGAGCGATTTTGTAATGAGGTTCTTGATGGATTCCGATGAAGTGTAGAATTTAGGTAAGATTCGACCCCAGGTGGAGATCTTCAACACGCTCTTTGATTTGATGCGTATGAAAACAAGGAGTGCGATAATGTACTTGATACGAATTTCGGTTGAGGTTCGAGTTGGGGCTCGGTATGTCGTGATCCTCACCACCGGTGTATGTAGAGTGATTACGGTTTCTCCATTGGTGGTGTGGTTTACAAACCCTTGGTTGATCGGATGGTGGTGGTGTGTAGCTTGTTGTGTAGTGGTGATAACCCTTAACCATTTGATGAATTATTGGATGGAGTTGCCTTCTTATGATTTTGTTGTTGACATAGTTGTTTCTTTTGTGGATAGAGGTGATGATAGAGATGATGATTTGGGCTTGGTGGAAGTGTCAATAGGTGGTTCGAGATCTGTTGAGGTTTGTGTATTGGATTTTCAACTATGTGGTTATCGATTCCTTCTTAAACTTTTCCTCCTCGACTCTAGCGACTTCTTTTGCCTCTTTTCGAATCATTCCCTCTTCAGCCTCCAAATTATCATCATCAGGGACACTTTCATCCTTATCATGATCGTAATCTCCTTCGTAATATATTTCCCCATCTTCA
Source organism: Chrysanthemum lavandulifolium (assembly GCA_022545495.1). NCBI lineage: Eukaryota > Viridiplantae > Streptophyta > Magnoliopsida > Asterales > Asteraceae > Chrysanthemum > Chrysanthemum lavandulifolium. The sequence goes on along the minus strand of CM040241.1, from coordinate 35,546,125 downwards.
CCATACTTTTCTTCTTGCGATTGTTTTAGTTGTTGTTGTGGTTGCTTCATTTCAACAGTAGTAGTGACAGTGACACCCTGATCCTTACCGGGTTGATTAACCGGATTAGATGGGGTAAGAGATGTTTGCAATGGATCTTCCATAAGTGGAGGACTACTACTTTACCCTCCTGCCCCACCGGGTTGATTAACCGGAAAGGTTGAAGCATGGTATTCCATCTTTTTCTGCTTTAATGTCTTATGAAATTTTATTTCCTCTTCCATTGAATCATACTCTTCATCGGGATGACTTTGTGAGCATGAATTTGAATGGATGTTGCGAAGGATGTCCACAAAATTATGCAAGATGATTATGAGCATATGAAGTTGTTGAAGATGACACGAAGATTTTTCTTGCCAATTGTTTTGTCGTATCCATCTAGGAATGTGTTTGCCATCGAGAGATCATCGGGGCATTGATGTTTGCTTGATTTGCAGCCATTTTGTGATCGAAGACATTAGACAAAAAAAGCGGACATATGGAAACATAATGTGTTTGTTTTAGTACGCTTTGTTATCTAGTTCCTTGTTTGATGGTAACATGTTTATGTTAGTTACAAGTCCTAAGTCACATTATTCCAATTGATTGAAGTTGATGTGATAAGTTACGTGAACATGTTAATTTTGAAATTTCAAAGTCAATTTTTCACTTAACACACAACATATTAACTTTTGTAAGCTTATACGAAACATCGGTATTTGTGACTTATCGTAACATTTAAAAAGTAACATATGCATAATAGGCCAAAATGTAGTGAGCAGATGGGTTATGAGTAACAAGGATCCTTATGCGTAAGAAAGGAGCTTATGCGTAGGAGTAAGCTAAAGCGTAAGACCAAGCTTATGTGTAAGAGTTTCTTCGCGTAAGACAAGTTCAAAGGCTTTAGGCTTACGGCGTAGAATAAGCAAGATGTTACGCATAAAGTTTACTCGTAAGAGTAAAGCTTATCGTAGCAAGCCTTGTTCTGAATATCTTTTCAAGATATGCATAATCCATGTAGACCTCTTATGCGTAAGAGTTACGCGTAAGATTTCTCTTAAGCGTTACCTTTCCGCATAAAAGTATTCTTTAAGCGTAACGGTTTGAACACACGAAGATTCGACATTACTAATAATTAACACATTAACTATAAACATGAAAACTTGATTGCGATTAGTTCCAAACATCTTTTAGATCACAAAACAAGCATAAAAACATATTAGATACATACGAGAAAGACTTAGGCGTAAAATTACTTAAACCCTAAACCCTTAATCTACGTGTAATGGATATAGCTACACAAATCAAACAAGAATGTTTCGGAGTGTCCTAGATGTCATATGAGTGCAATGGAACAAGATTTAACACATTTCCACCACGAATCGAGAAGATTTATGGGAGATGAACCCTAAAAACCTAAAACTTAAATTCATACAGTTTAGATGTACGGGCTAAATTAAAGGTTCAAAACATGCATATAAACTTATTCTAACACTTTCTTGACTACCTTATAACATATCACGAATAGAAAAGCCCTAGATGAGTGCAAGAACCTAGAATTCAAATTAATGAAATTTAAGATTCGGGATGGTTTTGGACGATTGAAACAGTTTAATAGACACTAAGAAAGGTTTTAACACAACTCATTTCAATCCAAACACTTTTATGCATAAACACCCAATTAGTTCGGTGAGCAGTTTTCCAAAATCGGTTTAAAGAGTTTTAACCGTTGGATTTGAAAGATTTTGAAATCCTTGTTTAGAATCTTGATCAAAACAATTTAGAACTTCTGATTGTGAGCGACTTGAGCGGATTTAGAACATTTGATTTGGGTCGTTTAAACTTGGTGGTTTAGGAGTAAATGATTTTGTTAAAAATAATTTGCCAAGTTGACACATTCAGTCCCTCAACCTTAAAGAGGTTCCAACCAAGATCCTTTAACTTTCGTTTAGGTTAGACAAAACACATGTAAGGCAAGAAACTTCACGATACTCCCCTCGACTTTTGAAATAATGAATTTTGAAGACATTTGAGTCAGGAGAGTATTTGACAAGAAACGTATCCACCAATTTGGAAGAAACAACATATTTTTAAAACATGGAAGTACAAGGTTTTATGAAATCGAAAAATATTTACTATCTCCCCTCAACACTTGTTCGGAAAAATAGTGAAAGATTTGATAGAACAAAGTGTTGTTGAAGATTTGTACTTGCGATGTTTGAAAGAATTTAGATAGAAGAATATTTTTGAATTTTATCGATTTTATATTTTTGTATTTTGTTTTGAAAATATTTACAAAAGAGGTTTTGGTGTTTAGCGGTTTTAAGAATGTTTTAAGAGTTCATCCAGTTCCTCTTGAGTCGAACATCGCATACCAATCCGGTGGACCAACTCATTAAACCTAGCGAGAGCTAAGGCTTTGGTGAGAAGATCGCCATTGGTATTCAGCCTATAAAGTATAATTCAACGGTACCACATTCCACGTGGTCCTTGATGAAATGATATCGAAGATCGATGTGCTTTGATTTGAGTGTTGAGCGAGTTGCGAGATCGCAATAGCACTCGATTGTCGCGATACATCGGGATTCATCAAATACATAACCATAGTCTTTGAGTTGTGTTCTCATCCAAATGACTTGAGCACAACACGCCAACATGGCTACATATTACGCTACATTGAAGGCGATGTGCAATCCTGCTTCTTCAATTGCCATGACACGGTTTATCACCAAGAAATTGTAATGCTCTGAAGTACTTTTCCGTGAATCTAAGCATCTGCGTGATCGACATCCGAAAATGTTATTAGTTCAAAACCGAATCCTTCGGATACGGATCCCCAAATAAATGGTTCCTTGATGTATCGGAGGATTCTTTTAGCCTCAAAGAGGTGGGTTTCGATTGGTCTTGACGATAACGGAGCAAAGATATCTGAAAAAACAATATCGGGCATGCTAGTTTATTAGATACATGAGAGACCCAATAATATTATGGTATTTGGTAGGGTCCACCAATTTCTCATGTAAATCGTGTCTAGCTTCTTGGTATGAGCCATTGGTGTGGCATAGGTGTCAGTTTTGCATTCAAATTTGTTTAACAGTTCAAGGGCATATTTGGGTGACTTAAGAAAATACCACGGGTGATTGATGAACTTGCATTCCTAGAAAGAATGTGAGTTCACCCATCATTGACATTTCAAAATGTTTTGTCATTAATTTAGCAAAAGCATTTGAGTATTTTAAAGGTGTTGACCCAAAATGATGTCATCCACATAAATTTGAGCGATTAAGATATGAGCCCGTGATATTGTATGAAAATTGTAGGATCGACCGAACCTTTGGTGAATTTATTGGCAATAAGGAAGGATGATAACTTATCGTACCACACCGAGGAGCTTGTTTGAGATCATAAAGAGCTTTGTTTAGTTTGTAGACATGGTTCGGGAACTCGGGATCAACGAATCCTTACGGTGGGTAACATAAACCGTTTGGGATCAACGAATCCTTCGGGTGGGTAACGAATCCTTCATTTGGGTAACGTCCATCCGAAAGACCGTTATGTTCATATGAGCATGACGTGAGAAAAATCCGAGCGACCTCAAGGCGAGCAACCGGGCGAATGATTCTTCAAAGTCAATACCTCTTCACATCTATAACCCTTAGCCACCGGACGTGACTTATTTACGATTCGTTTCCTTGACATCAATTTGTTTTCCAAATCCATTTGAGACCAATGACGTAGACCCTGTTGGTCTTTCAACCGTTCCCATACTTCAAGACGTTTGAATTGGTTGAGTTCTTCTTGCATGGATTTAATCCGGTTGTCTTTTGTCATTGCGTCTTTAATGTTTTAGGCTCAGTTGATGACGGTGAGAGCATAAATGCAATGTTCACCATCTGTGTGAAGACGTTGTCTCGTAACGGTTGGTTGATTTGGGTTGCCAATAAAATTTTCCGAGGATGGTCTTTTGTCCATCGATGTGTAGAGGTTGATGTTGGTATACATTGTGGAGATTCTAAGGATTCAAATGGTTTGTTGATGATTCCGCGACATCGGTGCAGCGATCTCATTAGCAAACCGGTTAAAGAATGCATTTGGATCAAAATCTGCGGTGGGGTACTTCATTAAGAACATCATCGGTTGGTTCGGCGTCGTTGGAAGCACTTTGTTCAATTGTTGTTGTAGAGTCAATGGTGGTGCTTCTTCAACGATGGTTGTTGTAGCAGTGTATCGGTATAGGAATATGATCGGGTTGAGCGGTGAAACAACGGATACACACGAGCACGTTCATCAATATCGCCACTGAATAGTGGAGCAAATAGCCTTTCCATTTGTTGACGAGTAGCGAGGTTTGATTCAACCGATGATGGGGTTTGAGGAAGTTTAAGCGGTTATGACCGGGTTCCAAGTTGTTATATTGTGAAGAAGTTTGAATCGACTTCCCCAACCGACAACTGTCTTTAGCAGATTTGAAACTTTGATGAAGTCTACATTTCCTCTAACTTTTGAAGGTTTCGATGTCACGTGAATTTGTAGATGAGCGATAAACCACACAAAGAAAATCGACTTATTGCGGAAGATCCGTTCGAGGTAACATGCGAAATCAACAAGATCTTCTCACGTATGTAGAGCGCATCACACCAAACAAACCACGAAAGGCGAAATGATCGACTTTCCCAGAATGTTATGGTCTTTCGAATACTAATCACACGTGAATATGCAATAACTCGATACTAAGACCGTGTGTGGTATCATAACATTATATTTGGGTAACTTCACACAAGATCACACGTGAAATTGAGGCGATAACACCAAAGTGAGACGTTTGAGCCACAAATCGTCTTATTTCTTCCCTAATTGAAGAAATTCAAGAAGACATTGGGTTTCGCAAAGAAGCATGTAGAAGAACAAGGAAGCAATGACCACCTACACACTCTCTCCCCTCGATGTTTTCAATGATTGAGAATCATACACCACGTATGTTGATGATGAATTGAAGACAATGAAACCATGTATAAAGCGACAATGAAACCATGTATGTTCAATGAGTCGAACAAGTGTGAAGTACCATAAATATTTCGAGAGAGTCAATCACGATAAAAATTCTCTGTTCATAATGTTGATCATGAGTGTGACATTGTTGTAAAAACACTTTGTTCTTCCATTTTCGAGAGATTCGATTGGAGGTGCGACTACGATAGCAGTTGTTGTTGTAGATTCGGATGTATCGAAATTAGAGTATTATCGGGTTGTGCGTGAAACATTCGATACATCGAATCACGACTTTAGACGGAATCTTTAACCGGAGGAGCAAGCAATGTTTCCAATTCTTGACGATTAAGTACAATGGTGGAGCGGTGATGGACCATTAAATTTTAACGGTGAGAAGCGGGTCCTCTGTTGTTTTGCGGTAGAAGCCATTGCTTTTGTACCGTGCATAGAAAAATAGAAGGGGCAAGAAAGAAAAACATGGATCCCCAAGTGTAACGGGTTCCGGATGTTAGAAGCATAAAGATGTAGTGTCAATTATCTTCTTGACACTGAACATGCTATTATGATGATTTCCTTTCACCCTCGAGGATGGATGTTGTGGGTATCCCACTTGTTTTGGTGCAACTACTTAGTATCTTGCTGCAGAATCCACCTAAGACTAACAGTTTTGAAAATCCTACCCGTTGGTATCCATCTAATGTTAGATCTAGGGATGTTGAAACTTATTTTGGGAAGAGTGCATGTCTATATGGATCCACCTATTAGGTTTCTGACGGTTTACATTTAGATCAACGGGTTTATTTCTAGCTGTTTGTTGAGTTAACTTAGGTTTTGGTTTGCTACTACGGTAGTGTTCGATAATACACTCGAAGGTGATACACTAGGTCGTGAACCTAAGATTCCATCCTTTTGAAGAAGTGCCCTTTTCCTATCCTTTTCTAGATCATAGTTCTTGTATCGTCATTTGAATCATATGAATTTTAATTTTAATGTTCGGTTTAGACACGGTGTTCGAACTAATCCTAGATTTACCGGAGCGGTCACATGTTGAGGTTTAATGAAGCAGTATAACGAAACAGTTTAACGAAACATGTTTATGAAAGCGAAGCATTATTCTTAGGCCGGGAATGTGGGTATTGGTTTTATCAAATGATTATTCTCGACAACTTGGGAGGAAACCGTGGTTTTGAAGATTTTGAGCGTTGATTTAAATGCGGTTGGTTGTCTAACTCTTGATTGTTTTACGAAAGGTTGTAGAGACGATTTCCCAAGATTGTTGTTTTGTAAACTTAGTATCCACACTCTTGCGGTTAATCTTCTCGGTTTGTTTTGTAAAGCAACATGTGCAAGCCCTTTGCTTGAAGTTGAGCCTTTAAATGCTCATTTTCTTTAACTAATGTATCCACACGATTACTTTGTTCATTCAAAGATTTACTTTTGGCTCGAGTTTAAAACATTGTTTTGCGGTTTAAGTTCAAGAGATGCAATGAGCCTCAAGTTTTGAAAAATCTTTTGAAACGAAATGGTCTTTGAGAAGAATGTTTTCGATTCAAGAGTTTGATTTGATGTTTCATTGAATTATTAACAAGTAAGGGCTCGGACATGAGATAGTTGTGCGGACATTGTGCAACACATGGTCAACCTCTCCTTCATTACTAAATTCGGTTGCTCGATTATGTTGTGTCGCATTTATAGTCGAAATATGATCAACGATGGATTGTACCCGACCATACATTCTATGTCGGTGTCATAGGTGGGTAAGATATCTTCCTCAACCATTTGTTCTTCGTCACGGTTGGGCTCGGTGTCGTAGTTAAGTATGATATCTTCTCGGATCTGCTGCTTTGTCATCCTGCTTTCAATGCTACAACCTCATTGTCCGCATTACCGGCGGTTGCGATGTCACAATATTCTCAGCGTCCATTTGAGCATTCCTTTCATGTACATCAACTCTTTCACGTTTCACATTGCTGGATTTCGGGATGAAGTCTGACTCTTGAAATTGATAAATTCTGAGTATTTTTCAGACAGAACCATCCATCCTTCGATCAATTCCTCATAAGCTTTTGCATCTTCATAATCATCAGTAGAACGGTTTGATGATGAAGGTTTGATGGAAGGTGAGGAGATTTGTGAAGTCAGCATGCTTGAAAGGGCGATATAGTGATTTTCAAAATTTCCCTCCAAAAATAATTTTGAAAATTTTTGACTCTCAAAATTTGAAATTCACTATAAAATTCAATTCTAAGGTTGAAAGAAAAATTTGAGTTATGACAATTTTGGCCAAATTTTACCCGAAAATTTTGAATTTGGGCCCAAAAATTTGAAATTTTGACCAAAATTTTCACAGTTAAACCAAAATTCGAATATCGCGTAACAATTGAACGTTTAGTCTCCCCGAAAATTAAATTTTACTCAAATTTTCCCGCCAAAAATTTGATTTTTTTTTGATAACTTGTGTTGATGGATCTTTGTAGTCGAATGAAACTAGTTGATGAAGTATCCTTAGGCGTAGAAACCAAGTTTAGGCAAAGTAATACTTAGGCGTAAAACACCAAACTTACGGCGTAAAAGCAATATTCTGCGTGGGATTAGCTTCTGCGTGGAATTGAGAAACACTAAAGGTATCGTAAACGAAAGTTAGGCGTGAAAAACTTATCGTAAGACAAGGCTTGGCGTAAGAAAAATATAGCGTAAAGTGTTCTACGCGTAAGTCTAAGCTTATGCGTAAGATTAGGGTTTTATCCCAAAGATCCTTTACACTATCACGGTGTAAAAGATCCAAAGTCGAAGTGTTTTCGGGCTTATCCAAGCAAGAAAACACCGAGTAAACTCTGAAAATGAAGATCAAACCAAGGAACTCTTATGCGTAACTTTAGGGTTTCGTTATCGTGAAGCGCACGAAAATGATTTTGCCCGAGATGTTTCTAAACCAGATTTTTGTGATGAAATAGCTTCAATATCACCAAAATAACACAAAAGTGTGAAACTTGATGATCCAAAGCTTCAAAAACGGTTACGCGTAGAACAATACCCTCGTAAAAAACCTAGCTTAAAAACTATGATCCACACCTAAAGTTTGAAACTTTTTGCCAAAAACAGTTATTTTAACACCTTAAAACGTTGAAAGTACAAGAATCTTGGATTGAAAAGTGTAAAAAATAAGTTTTTAAGCGAACCAAAGTATGAAACCGTATGTTACGCGTAAGACCAAAACTTACTTCAAACAATACGTTCACCCAACTATTTGGCTCTGATACCACTGTTAGATCACCATATATGTAACACAAGCATCAATATGTAGAGATAAGAGAGAAGAGAAGGCGGATGAATAACCAAGCAAACACACACACACGAATATGAAAGAAAGGTTACTCGTAGAGTATATGTGAAAGATAAATTGAACAACCAACCTTCTAAGGAAGGTTTACATGTGTTTATATAGGGGAAGGAACTAGGGCAATATCCAAGTTCCATTCCTTTCCTATATGGGCTAGAGCCTAGGCTTATGGGCCTTCTACATAAGCCTAAGGCTAATTACTAACATAAAGGCCATATTAAGCTAATTATTACATATGAATTACTAACACTTGAATCAAGGTTTAGGAGTGATTCTAACGATTCTGATCTTTGGTGGCTACCACGCTAAATGGTCATCCTTTTATTCCTTTTTGAGGTTTGTGATGAATTGGTGTTTCTTGGTAAACATGAGATGACCCGTATATTGGCGGGGTGACATACAACTGCTGCGACCATGGCGAGTGTATCCTCTTTGCTTGAATATTCACCCATCCGAGCCACTGTCTGTGAAAATTTGCAATTTTGTCGTAAAAGCGATCGTGGGCTCTTCACCGTTAACCTTCATTAGTTGCACCGGGACAAAAAAATGTTTGGTTAAAGAAATGATGATGCTGTATGCAATTGAATGTTTCGTTTACATAATCGGATAATATTGGTATCTTGGCGGGCGGTTTGGAATTACGACCATGGCGGTATTTTGTTTGATTTAAAATGTGCAAATCGAGCCTTATAAATATTAGGTAAAACACTTACTCATATCGGATACATTTATTCATTGGGCCTTCTTATAAATAGTGTGTGTGTTTTTTTTTTTTTTTTTTTTTACCGGACCCTTTGGTTTGGACCACACAATAAGGTTCTTCGCCTTCCTAATAGTCATTTTGTGAAGAGATAGGTATGAAACCGTTTGGCAAAGATGGGTCAAAAGGGAACGGGAAAAAAACTAGGGGTTAGTCATGAATGATGTATGTGGGTGGTTTCTCTATGCCTTAAATGGCCTTCAATAAAACTGTTGTAAAATTATTTTGATTTAAGTTTTTTTAGTTTCTAAAATTATTTTGACTGTTTTCTAATTTCAAGTTTATAAATCAATTTAATGATGATAAAATTAAGTCCTCTTTTCATAATTGATGTCGATTTAGTCTGTGTAAAAACAAGTTCAACCATGTGCTCATGTTGGTGAAATGGGATCTTATATCTTATGCATAAGTAGTTTACGTGAATTAGATTTTACTAAAATATTATAACTTCGAAGCTATTGTAGATACTTGTACGGTTATTAGATTTCGGGCCATGGCAATTGAGATTCCTTCCTCTCCACCAAGCAAAAAATACCAAAATTTGCAAATTCTTGGGGTCCCATAGTGGATAAAAAATCGGTTTCAATATATTTCCTAAATTCGTTCCACAAAAGGTGTAGATTGGCGGGAACACCCTGACCCCGGGTGCCTTTTGGCACCAGCCATTGTCCACCGCACAAGGAATATCTCCGGAAACTCTCCTGGCCTAGTGGGGCACCAACTGGAGTGAGCACAAGCCAAGACTTGGACCCCTGAGCTCTTATTCCACAAAGTCTCTCCAGTGTCCCCATAGGTTTTGCGGAGGTGGGTCCCTATATGAAGCAATGCCAAGGATGGGACTTGAACCTGAGTCTATTGACTCAAGCACAAGTGCTCCAACCATTGGACTAATGCTTTAGTCGATGTTTGGTCACCCCTAGCCCGTTTATTGTTTTCTTGTCTTAATCATTGATATAAGCTATCCATCGGATTCATGCTAGTATTAATAAAAAACGATGAAGAAGTCGAACTCGTTGAAACATTTGTTGAACCATGTTTATTAAAATAAACTGCAAATAATTATTTAAAACATTTATTAAAATAATTTTTGCATCTCTTGCAAAGAAAACGTTTTCATTATGCAATTCGAAACCAATAGAAATCTTATCGATAAATAGTTCCATCCCACTAATGTTCAAGCATGGGTTTACTGCAGCGGCACAAGTAATTATCGGTGAAATTTCTTTGAAATATTTTTGAAGTTTTACTTTCATGAGTTCAACCGTGTTTTTTATTAGGTCATTTAAGTAATTTTGTTTATTTAGAGCTTCCTAATATAACTTCTCTCCAAATCATCCCACTTTTGGGAAGAAAGTTGTGGAGAAAATTTTAGCCAAAATTAATCTCCTCTTCTTTTCTCTTATATCCTAAAAAAACTCAAGAACACGAATTTATTTTGTTTTCTGCCCACTTCATTTCTCTTGTTTTCCGGAACCAGAACTGACGAAAACTGACCCGACCCGAATACCGATTTCACAAAAAAATGAACCGAAACCGAACCGAACCGAATCGGTTCGGTTTGGTTTTGCGTCAGTTTGGTCAGGTCGGTCCGGTTTACATGCTTTATGAGTGTGTTTGGTCCGTTTTGTGTCGGACCGAACCGACCGGAAAACCGACAACCGGTAATACATAGAACCGAAACCGAACCGAAAATATCGGTTCAGTTCGGTTCGGTCCGGCTCGGCTTGATTCCGTCGGTTTTGTGCTCAGCACTACTTTTTTTAAACTTTTGTTAAAATTGTGTACGTAGAATATAAGTTATAGACAAAATGAACAACTGGTGATAAGTGATTGTGATTTTTATTTAGAAAAATGATTTGTGATATTAAAAATGTCTTTAATTTAAGTTCAAAAAATTAGATTTTTTTCTTTAAGAAAAAGAAAAAAATAAATCAAACTCCTTGCAAAAGTTTACAAAATATTGCCCAACTTTGAGAGCTATAAACTTATTTATTTGAGACCTCAAATAAACGCAATTGTATATCCTAGTACCGGAAAATAAGTCACCATGAAGTCAATCAAGAGATGATAACTATATCCAATATGTATATCCAACATGACATCGCCTGAGCCATTGACAACCAGATGAATGGTAAACTAAAAGTACGCCTCATCACAGTTGCAACTATCATCTATCGTAAAGGAAAAGTGACGATAGGATATATAACAACATTCAATCAGATCATATGCTCCATATGATTATCGTAAAGCCAGTTTAATGACTAAGCATATGAACAAACATTGATTTTGACCAAATAAGATGCAACGGGTTTCCAAATAGCACAACAAAACGAGATAGAAGCATGCTCTTTTACCCAAACAGAGAGTTAATTATCAGCATCTTCTTTATCCTCTTTCTTTTCTTAAATTGTAGATCTTTACCGCCTTTATCTGCTTCTCATCTTCTTCATCCCCTTTCTTTTCTTAAATTGTAGATCTTAACCGCCTTTATCAGCTTCTCTTCTGAGGGATTTGCTACTTCCACCACCAGAATATCATCCAAGACTTGACAAAGATCATCAAGATCGTTCAAACCATAGTAGTCATAGTTGAATTTCCGCTTAAACAGATTCTTGTATAAATCCTCAAAAGAACTGAACTTGATTCCACCAGGATGCCTCTTGAGTAATTTTGTAACCTCAGGCTTCAAGTATACACTTCGTCTGATTTTTGCAATACTAGCAGATATGACACGTATCTCCTTGGTTTCTCGCTCTTTATAGTAATGCACCATGTCGCCCATCTTATCAAGGAGCTCCTGAATATCATTCACACCTGCGGCCTGATAGTCGAGTTTTTTGTAAAACTGGGACCGGTAACGATAAGGCAAAAAAGGAATTGAAATTCCTCGAAAAGTGGATTCAAGTAGATGTTGAAGCTCGTTGAGAACTTGAGGAAGTGTATTAGTCATGATAAAAGCTTGAATGTACCTACCTGTTGATTGCCAAAAATAATGATCAGCATATTTGTTCATCACACTCTTGCAATAAATTTTGGCTTATATTGATCGATCTTCAAGTGTTTGATAAGTTTACAGCCAATATGTGAGCAGTAATTCAAAAAGCTAAAAACGACAAGCGAGTTGAGAAATCCTTAAATAAAAGTTACAAATTAGGAGCAACTAATTTTATAGTACTAAAGAGTTGCCTATGTTAGTGAACCAATATTTTCTTTCCAAATGTTGGGTGGAAAACTTAAGCCATTCTAGAACTTAAACAAATTAAGCTAAATTACCAAATCCGCGAGAATTATCATAAACAAAATTGCTTGAGAAATTGCTCAATCGTAGATGTTCTTTGTCTATAAAAGGGCCAGCTTGATAAATATGGTTGTGACAACTAAGTGAAATTATGAAATTACTAAGCTAACAAGCCAGCTCAGCAGAACTTAATAGATGCATACCCAATCTGAGAAGCTCTTTAAACAAAAAAAGGGCTTTTGTGGTGATTGCAACAGATCTACAGAGCAATCTTTTTTTTAAAACCCCAAAATTTCAAAAAGGGAAAAAGGGGATAAAAAAAAAAAAAAAATTTTTTTTTTTGGAAAAAAAAAATTTTTTTTCCCCCTTTGGGGGGTTTTAAAATTAGGGAAAAAGGGGGAAAAAATTTTTTTTCCAAGGTTAGGGCCTTGGGGGAAAAAAAAAAAATTTTTTAAAAAAGGGGGAAAAAAATTAAAATTTCCAAAACCCTTTTTGGGGGGGGGGAAAATTCCCCCCCCTTTTTTTAAAAAAGGTTAAATTTGGGGGGGGGTTTTTTTGGGTTTTTGGAATTTTCCCAAATTTTTAAAAATCCCTTTGTTTTTTTTTTTAAATTTTGGTTTATTTTTTGGGGTTTTTTTTTTTTTTTAAAAAATTAAATGGGGTTCCAAAATTTTTTTTTGGGTTTTTTTCTTTTTTCCCGGGGGGCCCCTTTTAATTGGTTTAAAACCTTTTTTTTTGGGGGGAAAAAAGGGGTTTTTTGGGTTTTTTTGGGGGAAAAAATTTTGGGGATTTTTTTTAAAAAACCCGGTTTTCCCCGGTTTTAAAAAAAAATTTTAAAAAAGGGGGTTTTCCCCCTTTTTTTTTTTTTTAAAAACCCCAAACCTTTTTTCCCAAAAAAATTTTTTTAAAAAATTTGGGGTTTTGGGTTAAATTTCCCCCGGGGGGGAAAAAAACCCCCCACCCCAAAAAATAAAATTTTTTTTTAAAAAAAAAAAAGAGGGACTTTTTTTTTGGGGCCTTTGGGGGTTTTTTAAAAGGGAACCAAATTTTTTTTTAAAAAAAAAAATTTTAAAGGGGAAAAAATTGGTTTTTTTTTTTTTTTAAAAAAAATTAAAAAATTTAAAAAATTTTTTTTTTTTCCCCTTAATTTTTCTTTTTTTCCGGGGGGAAATTTTTAAAATTTAAAAAAAACCCTTTTTTTTAAATTTTTCCCCCGGGAAATTAAATTTTTTGGGGTTTTTAAAAATTTTTTTTTTTTTAAAAAAAAATTTTAAAAAAAACCAAAAAAGGAACCCGTTTTAAAGGGTTTTTTTTTTTTCCATTTTTTTTTCCTTTTCCCTTTAAAAATTTTTTTTGATTTTTTCAAAAAAATTTTTTTTTTTGGGGAAAAATTTTTCCCCTTTTTAAAAAATTTTTAAAAAAATTTTTTTCCAAAAAAAACCCTTTAAAAAAAATTTTTTAAATTTTTGGGGGAAAAATTTTCCCTTTTTTTTTTTCCCCCCCCTTTTGGGGGAAAAAAAAACCCCTTGAAAAAAACCCCCTTTTTTAAATTTTCCTCCCAAAAAAATTTTCCCAAAGGTTCCCTTTTTAAAAATTTTTAAAATTTTGGAATTTTTGGGAAAAAAAAAATTTTTCCCAAAAAACCCCAAAGGGTTTAAAAAGGGGGGTTTTATGGTTTAAAATTTTTGGGTAAAACCCCCGGGGGGGGGGTTTTTTTTTGGGTTTTTTTTTTTTTTTGGGGGGGGGGTTTTTTGGGGTTTTCAATTTTAAAAAAATTTTTTTTTTTTTAAAAAATTTTAATTTGGGGGTTTTTGGGAAAAACAAATTTTTTTTTGGTTTGGGTTGGGGGAAAAATTTTTTTTTAAAAAAAAAGGGGGGGTTTAAAAAAACCCCCCTTTTTTTTTCCTTTTTTTTCCCCCTTTTTTCCCCCTTTTTTTCCCCTTTTTAAAATTTTTTAAAAATTTTTTCCCCTTTTTTTTTCCCCCCCTTTTTAAAATTTTCCCAAATTTTTTCCCGGGTTTTTTTTTGGGGGTTTTTTAAGGGGTTTTTTTTTTAAAAAAAAAAACCCCAAAAAAAAACCCCCCTTTGGGGGGGGGGGTTTTTTAAAAAAAAAATTTTTTCCTCCTTCCCTTTCCAACCTTTTGGGATTTTAAACAAAATTTTTTTTGGGGGAAAATTAAAAAAAATTTAAATTTTTTTATTTAAAAATTTTTTAAAAACCCCTTTTTCCCTTTGGGTTTTTTTTTAAAATTTTTAAAAAAAGGGGGGGTTTTTGTTGATTTTTTGGGGAAAAAAAAAAATTTTTTTTTTTGGGTTTTTTTTAAATTTTTGGGTTTTTAAAAGGGTTTTTTCCCCCTTTTAAAACAATTTCCTTTTTTTTTAAAAAAAAAAATTTTAAAAATTTTTTTAAATTCCCTTTTTTCCCAAAATTTTTTTTTTTTTTTTTTAAATTTTTAAAAATTTTTGGGGGGGGGGGGGGGGGTGGGGTTTTTTTGGGGGAAACCTTAAAAAAAATTTTGGGAATTTTTTGCCTTTTTTTTTTGGGGCAAAAGGGTTTCCTTTGTTTAAAAAAAAAAAGGGGGAAAAAAAATTTTCCGGGGTTTAAAAAATTTTTTTTTTTTTTTTAAACCTTTTTAACCCCAAAAAACCCCCTTTTTCCAAAATTTTTTTTTTTTTTTTTTAAAAAAAATTAAAAAAAAAAAAAAATTTTTCCCCAAACCCTTAATTCCTTTTTTTTAAAAAAAATTTTTTCCTTTTATTTTTGGGGGGGGTTTTTTTTAACCCAAAAAAAGGGGGAACCCAAAACCTTAAATTTTAAAAACCGGTTTTTTAAAAAAAGGGCAAAAACCTTTAAAAAAACCCCTTTTTCCCCTTTAAAATTTTAAAAGGAAAGGGGAAAAAAAAAAATTTTTTAAATTTTTTTTTTTTCCCCAAAAACCCCTTTTTTTTAAAAATTTTAAAAAATTTTTAAAACCCCTTTTTGGGGGAAAAATTTTAAAAGGTTTTTTTAAAAAAAATTTTTTTTTTTGGCCCCTTTGGGTTTTCCAAGGACCTTTTTTTTAAATTTGGGGTTTTTTGGGGTTTTAAAAAAAGAGGGAAAAATTTCCGTTTTTTTTCCCCTTTTTTTTTTTTTTTTTTTTTTTAAAAAAAATTTAAAAAAATTTTTTTTTTTAAAAAAATTTTTTTTAAAATTTTAAAAATTTTTTAAACCCCTATTCCTTTTAAAAAAAAATTTTTTTTAAAATTTTTTTAAAAAAAAAAAAAAAGGGAAAAAAAAAGGGTTTGGGTTAAAAAAGGGTTTTTTTTTTTGGAATTTAAAAAAATTTTAAAAATTTTTAATTTTTTTTTAAAATTTTTTTTTTTAAAAAAAAGGGGGGGTTTTTTTAAATTTTCCCCTTTTTTAATTTTTTTTCCCCAAAAAAAAATTTTTTGGCTTTGGTTTTTCCCAAGGTTTTTCCCCCCAAAAAAAACCCTTTGGGGCCTTTAAAAAAGAAATTGGTTTAAATTTAAAATTTTTTTGGGGGAAAAAAATTTTTTTTTTTTTCAAAAAAAAAAAAATTTTTTAAAATGAAAAAAAGGGAAAAAAAAACCCCCCTTTTTGGAAAAGGGCCCTTTCAAAAAAAAAAAATTTTTTTTTAATTTGGGGGTTTTTTAAAAACCCCCTTTTTTAAAAAAAATTTTTAAAAAAAAACCCTTTGGATTCCCAAAAAAAAAAAATTTTTAAAATTTTTAAATTTTTTAAAAAAATAACAAAAACAAAAAAAAGGGTTAAGAACCCAAAAAAAATTTGGGGTTTTTTTTGGGGGGGGTTTTTTTTTAAAAAAAATTTTTTTTAAAAATTTGGGGGGGAAAAAAAAAAACTTTTCCAACCAAAAAATTTTTTAAAACCCAAAAAATTTTTTTAAATTTTTAAAAAAATTTTTTTAAAAAAAAATTTTTAAAAAAAAAAATTTTTTGGTTTTTAAAAAATTTTAAATTTTTGGGGAAAAAGGGGGAAACTTTTTTTTTTTTTTAAAGGGTTTTTGTTTTTTAAAAAACCCGGGAAACCCCCCAAAAAAAAAAAAATTTTTGGGTTAACAAAACCCTTTGGGAAAAGGGAAAAGGTTTGGTTTTAAAAAAAAATTTTTAAACCCGGCGGGGAAAAAAAAAAAAAAAAAAAAAAAAAAAAGGGGTTTTTTCCCCCTTTTTTTTTAAATTTTTTTTTTTAAAAAAAAAGGGGTTTGGTTTTGGGTTTGGTTTTTCCCTTTTTTTTAAAATTTTTAATTTTTTTTGGGGGGGAAATTTAAATTTTTAATTTTTTTTTTTTTTTTTAAAAAATTTTAAAAGGGGGTTTTTTTTGGGTTTTTTTTAAAATTTTTAAAAACAAATTTTTTTGGTTTTGCCCCCCCCTTTTTTAAAAAAAAAAGGGGTGGGGTTTTTTTGGGGGGCCCCAAGAAATTTTTCAAGGTTTTTTTTGGGTTTTTTTGGGAAGGGTTTCTTTTTTGGGGTTGGGGGGGGGAACCAAAACCCTTTTTAAAAAAGGGGGAAAAAAACCTTTAAATTTTTGGGTTTTTTTAAAAATTTGGGGGAAAGGGGGGTTTTTTTAAAAATTTTTTGGGAAAAAACCCCCCAAAAACCCCCAAAAAAATTTTTTTTTCCCCCTTTTTGGGGAAACCCTTTTTGGGAAACCCAAAAAAATTATTTTAAAACCCCAAAAGGGGAAAAAAAATTTTTTTAAAAAAAAAAAAGGGGGGTTTTTTGGGGTTTTGGGCCGGAAAAAATTTTTAAAAAAAAATTAAAGGGGGGGGTTTTTTTTTAAAAAAAAAAAAAAAATTTTTTTGGGGGGCCCACCAAATTTTTTTCCCCAAAAAGGGGGGGTTTTTTTAAAAAAAAACCCAATTTTTCCCCTTTTTTTTAAATTTTTAAAACCCAAAAAAAAATTAAAATTTTAAAAAATTTTAAAAAAAAAAAATTTTTTTAAAAAAAAAAATTTATTTTTAAAATTTAAAAAAAATTTTTTTTTTTTTTAAAAAAAAAAAATTTTTGGGTTTTTTTTGGGGGAAAAAAGGGGGGAATTTTGGTTTTTATTTTGGGGGGGAAAAAAACCAAAATTTTTGGGGAAAAAAAAGGGTTTTCCCCAAAAAATTTTGGGTTAAAAAAAAAAACCCCCCTTTTTTTCCCTTTTTTTCCCGAAAAAATTTTTAAAAAAAAAAAAAAAGGGGGGGAAAGGGAGGAAAAAAAATTTTTAAAATTTTTCCTTTAAACCCAACAAAAATTTTTTTTTTTTCCCCTTAAAATTTTTTTTTAAATTTTTTTTTTTTTTTAAACCCCCCTTTTTTTTAATTGGGGTTTGGTTTTTTTGGGGAAAATTTTTTTTTTTTTTTTTTTAATTTTTTTTTTGGGTTTAAAAATTTTTTTCCCCTTTTGGAAAACCTTTTTTAAAAAAAATTTTTTTGGGTTCCCCTTTTAAAATTTTTTTAAGGTTTTTTTTTTCCTTGAATTTTTTTTTTAAAGGGGAAAATTTTTGGGGTTTTTGGGGTTTAAAAAATTTTTTTAAAAAAAAATTTTTTTCCGGGCCTTTAAATTTTTAAAAAATTTTTTAAACAAAAGGGGGGGTTTTTAAAAAAGGGGTTTTTGGGGGGTTTTTTGGGGTTGTAGGAAGGGGGTTTTTTTTTTTTTCCCCAAGGGTTTTTTTTGGTTTTAAAGGAAATTGGGGGGGGGGGTTTAAAAGCCATTTTTCCCCCTTTGAAAAGGGGGGTTTTTTTTTTTTTTAAGGAAAACAAAAGGGTTTTAAAAAGGGGTTTTTGGGGAAAATTTTTAACCGGGGTTTTTTTTTGGGGGTTTTTTTTAAAAAAAGGGCTTTAAATTTAAATTTTAAATTTAAAATTTTAACCTTTTTTTTTGGGTTTTTTGGGGTTTCCCCAAAATTTTTTTAAAAAAAATTTGGGGGCCCCAAAGGGAAATTTTTTTTAAATTTTTCCCCCCCCAAAAAAATTTTCCCAAATTTTTTCTTCCCCTTTTTCCAAATTTAAAAAGGGGGGGTTTTTTTTCCAAATTTTTTTTTTAAACCCCAAAAATTTTGGAAATTTGGGGAAACCCTTTAAAAATTTTTTTTTTTTTTTCCCCCCCCCCCCAAAAAGGTTTTCCCGGGGGGTTTTTTAAAAAATTTAAAAAAAAAAAAACCCCCAAATTTCCCCTTAAAATTTTTTAAAAAAAAAAAATTTTTTAATAAAAATTTTAAAAAAAAAATTTTTAAAAAAAAAACCCCCAAAAAAAAAAAAAAAAAAAATTAAAATTTTTAAAAATTTTTAAAATTTTTTTTTTTTTTTTTGGTGGGGTTTTTTGTAAAAAATTTTTTTTTTTAAAAAAATTTTAGGGGTTACGGCCCCTTTTTTTAAAAAGTTTTAAAATTTTTTTAAAAAAACCGGGGTTTAAAAAGGGAAAGGGGAAAACCGGGGGTTTTAAAAAAACCAAAATTTTCCCCTTTAAAATTAAAGGAAATTTTCCCCCCTTTTTAAATTTTCCGGGGAAAGGGGTTTTTTTTTTTTTTGGCGAAAAAAATTTAAAAAAAAAAAGGGGCCCCAAAATTTTTTCCCCAAAAAAAAATTTTTTAAAAAAAAAAAACAAAAATTTGGAAATTTTTTTTTTGGGGGGTTTTGGGGCCCCTTAAAAATTTTTTTAAAACCTAAAAAAAAAAAGGGGGTTTTTTTTAAAAAAGGGGTTTAAAAACAAAAAAAATAATTTTAAGGAACCAAAAAAGGTTTTAGGTTTCCAAAAAAATTTTTTTTTCCCCTTTTTTTTTTTAAAAAAAAAAATTTTTTTAAAAAGGGGGGGGGGAAAAAAAAAAGGGAAAACAAAAAAAAAATTTCCCCTTTTTTAAAAAAAAAAAAATTTTTTTTTTTAATTTTTTTGGGAAGGTTTGGAAATTGTTTTTTTAATTTTAAATGGGTTTTTCCCCCAAAAAATTTAAAAAAAAAAATTTAAAAAAGGGGGTTTAAAAAAAAAATTTTTTTTTTGGGGAAAATTTTTTTTTTTGGGGGTGGAAAAATTTTTTTTTTAAAAAACCCGGGTTTTGGGGTTTTTTGGGGGGTTTTTTTTTTTTAAAATTTTTAAAATTTAAAAATTTTTTTTTTTTTTTAACCCCCTTTTTGGAAAAAAAGGGGTTTTTTTAAAAAAAATTTGGGGCCCCTTTAAAATTCCTTTAAACCTTTTTAAAATTTTTTAAACCTTTTTAAATTTTTTTTTTTTGGGGTTTAAAAAAAAATTTTTTTTTTTTTTCAAAAAGGGGGTTTTTTTTTTTTTTTTTGGGGGCCCCCAAAATTTTTTTAAAAATTTTTTTTAAAGGGGGGAAAAAGGGGCCAGGGGGTTTTTTTTTTTTAAGGGTTTGGGAAAAATTTAAATTTTTGGGTTTTTTGGCCCTTTAATTTTTTTTTTTTAAAAAAAATTTTTTGATTTTTAATTTTTTTAAAAAAGGGGGTAAAAAAATTTTTTTTTTTAAAAAACCTTTTTTTCCTTTAAAGTTTTTTTTTTAAAAAAAATTTTTTTTTGGGTTTTTTTTTTTTTTTTTCCCCCCAAACCCAAAAAAAAATTTTAAATTTGGGAAAAAATTTTAAAATTTTTTTTTCCAAAGGGGTTTTGGGGAAAAGGGGTTTAAAAAAAAAAATTTTTAAAGGGAACCCCAAAAAAACCCCCCCCTTTTTTTTTTTCCCAAATTTTGGGGGGGGGAAAAAAGGAAAGGGTTTTTAGGGGTTTTAAATTTTTTTTGGGGGGGGTTTTTCCCTTTTTTTTTAAAAAAAAAAAATTTTTTTTAAAAAAAAAAAAAAAAATTTTAAAATTAAAAAAAAAAATTTTTAAAATTTTTAAAAATTTTTTCCCTTTTAAAAATTTTTTAATTTTTAAAAAAAAAATTTTTAAAAAATTTTTTTTCCCCCCAAAAATTTTTTTAAAATTGGAACTTTTTTTTTTTTTTTTTTTTAAAATTTTTTAAAATTTTTTAAATTTTTTTTTTTTAATTAAATTTTTTTTTGGGGAAATTTTGGAAAAAAAAAATTTTTTTTTTTTCCTAAAAAAAAAAAAAAATTTTTTTTTTGGAAAAACCCCCAAAAGGAAAAAAAAAAAAGGGGGTTTTTTTGGAAAAAATTTTTCCCAAATTTTTAAGGGGGGGAAAAAAAGGGGAAAAAAAAAAGGAAAAAACCCCCAAAAACCAAATTGGTTTTTTTTTTTTTTCCTTTGGAAATTTTTTAAAAATTTTTTAAAAAAGAAAATTTTTAAAAAAAACAAAAAAATTTTTTTAAATCGTGCAAGAGACTAGGTAACGGGCGATAAATAGAGAACATAGAAAGAAATGTAAATCGTTCAAGAGGCTAGGTAACAGGCGATAAGCAAAGCTAGAAGCAAAAGATGTAAGCAAAATTAGATAAGCCCCAATAAGCGAAATTGAGAAGTTCTAGATAAATACGGAAGAGAACTTAGTAGTCAAGTAAATCTTTCAAATCAATAGGAAAGGAACAGATGTGGTTAACTGGTTACTATATCTACCAAGGAAGCAGTTAAAATCATCTTTCATAAATTCATCAGATTACAATATAATCAAGAGATTGCTCAGACAAATTCACAAGACAATATTTGAGTATATGAAATGAAACAAATTTCAATAGTGTTATGAATTACGGCCTAAATAGAGCAAGTGCGCCTCTATGTTTTTCCAGTTCCCACTTTGCTACATCACATCTTAGGTAGGACTTTACAAACTATGCAATCCTTTTCATAGCAAGGGTATAAAGTCTGTTTAGCTGGGTCATGACTGTTGCCATAGGAATCAAAATTGCCTCAAATGATAAATAAAGACGTTCAATTGTACAATAGCCGTGGTTTTGTCCACGATCATACAGATCGCTTAAAATTGCAACATGATTTGGAGCTTGTTTTTGTGAAGAACTCACATGCATTTCACGAGTACATGAAGAAGCCGAGTTTGTCGACCTCATGAATAGACTAGGCGCTTGGGTGATGGAAACCAAGACCGAGTAAGCATCTTTCTTGCAAGTCATTTGATACTAACATTATTTGTTCCATAAACACTTAGGATCCTTGCAATAACTCCATGTGACTTTCACTTCAAGAGAGCAAGCTTAGTCCTTTTAAACATTTTTCGATGCTATCATTGGTCTTTGAACGGAAATTGTAAGAGTCACTCAAAATCACATTCCGCGATTTACCTTCTATCAACCGTGCTTTAACTTGAAGAGAACCTTCCTCGGGATGACCATCCGAGATTTATGCAACTTAATCGAGCCACTCTTAAGAATAGAAGGAGAATCGAGTTCAAGAGGAAGTTGTGTAAAAGTCTTCAAATGCACCACATTTCAACGGAAATCCATTCTCATAATACGTGTTGGGGTTATCTCCCGCAATGTGGTTAAGACAATCAATGACAAGAGTAATACCACTAGGTGGTTACCGGATATCACTTGGAATCGTGTGATCACTTTCCAAAGTAAACTATTCGACCCTAATGCCCGGTATCACGAATATCTACTGGGATAAGACCAAATGCGCTAGAGAATTAGGCACAATTCTATAACCCTTTCGCTAATAAATGTTTACGTCGTGTTCTTCATGCATAATCGATCTCCTATTTATAGGAGGTTACTCTTGAGCTATTCCAATGGAATTATGAGTATTAATCGCCCATTAATAGCCTCATAATTATCCCCATTATAGCCGTTAGTGGTTACATGACCAATTAAACGTGGTCATAAAGAAGTTGTAATCGCCATTTAGCAAGATTTTCCATAAGCGATTTCTTTCCACTAGCGGTACTTTCACTTACGGTGGAAATACAAGATATCGCTGAAATATCGCTTATCGCATTTTCATAGCATCAAGATTTCACAAAGGTTATCGCTGGAAACATCGCTTATCGCTGGAAGCA
Organism: Chrysanthemum lavandulifolium; assembly: GCA_022545495.1. Taxonomy (NCBI): domain Eukaryota; kingdom Viridiplantae; phylum Streptophyta; class Magnoliopsida; order Asterales; family Asteraceae; genus Chrysanthemum; species Chrysanthemum lavandulifolium. Next base: position 35,523,867 of record CM040241.1, on the reverse strand, counting down.
CCGCTTATCGGTGGAAACCACAAGCAAGATTTCTCCATGCAAGACTTTCACCAACAAGATTTTCACCAAGCAAGATTTCACCAAGACTACCAATACAAACCACTATAAGAGTCGTGGTGTTCATGGACCCATGGGTGTACACTCCATACCTCCTAACCCATTACAAGGTGTGAACTAATCCCACAAGTGCACTAAATTTTCCAACAATCCTCCCAAATTTAGTTCACTTCCTTTGCATGAAAATAAACATCAATCAAAACATGTGCATAAATTAAAATGTCCCGAGGATTGAATTTCCATCTTAGTAATTACACGCTCAAATATTCGAGAATCGGGGTGTTCTAAGAATTGAACCCTTCAACCCATTTGAATACCAAGATAACTACACACAAGTTTTCAAACACTTAACACCTCCCGACACTATACAAGCCATGTGTCCATATCCAAATTCATAAATGTTGTAAAAGCTAAAGTCCAAAGCTTCCAAGCGGCAAAACTTCAACATTTACATAGGTGGTTCCTCTTAGTCATGCTCTCGCCAAGCACTTTTTCAAAGAAAATAACCATTAAGAAGTAAAGACTTCATCCTCCTTTCAAGCAGTTCCGAGCACAACCTGGGATGTAAATAAAACACGACTCAAATCAATCGAATGTTCAGTTTCCACATTGAACTCAGCCCCAAGTTTCCTTAGGAGGAGTCAGGTGTCCTAGCATTCAGTGACTAAGTTGGACTTAAACCCATCCCTTTAGCAGACTTTATAACCAAGTCTCTAGCCGCACCCTTCGTCAAGTGATCGCCTAAGTTTTGTTGAGATCTCACAAACTCTATAGATACCACCCAATTCATGATAAGCTCACGAATCATGCTATGTCCGACACCTAAGTGTCTAGACTTACCATTGTACATCCGCTATAAGCCTTAGCCAATGTAGCCGCACTATCACAATCGGATAGAAATAGGTGCTATAGGTTTAGCCACAATGGAATCTCAAGAAGCAAGTTTTTCAACCATTCACTTCTTTACCAAAGCAATGCTAGAGCCACAAATTCGATTCCATTGTTGAACCGGTGATGCAAGTTTGTTTCTTGGATGCCCAAGAAATTGCACCTCCACCAAGTAGGAATACCCACCACCGGTAGACTTAATTGTCTTCGCAGTTATCGATCCAACTTGCATCGTTGTAACCTTCTAACATCGATGGATAACCAAGATATGAGAGACTATAATCCATAGTTCTCTTCAAATACTTCAAGACCCTCCGAATCGCTTCACCAAGGATGAGCACTAGGATTGCTAGTATACCGCCAATTTTCCCACCGCAAAACCAATATCGTGTCTTGTACAAGTCATGGCATACATCGTGCAGCCAATTACCCTAGAATACTCAAGTTGAGATACAACCTGCCATTATTAGGCATCCGCTTCGCAGTATCCATAGGTGTACTCACAGAGTACAATCAAAGTAATTGAATTTCTTCAAGACTTCTCAATATAATGAGACCGAGATAGAAATTTATTACTTTCATGTTTAATCCTTATACCAAGGATAACATCGCCTCCCCATGTCTTTCATGGAGAACCTTGATGACAAAATTCCTTTGTCAGTCAACTCGATTTTGGTCGCCAAAGATCAACATGTCATCAACATATAGACAAATGATGACCTCTACCGCATTCATCAAATTTGCTATATACACATTTGTCGACTTGGTTAAGAACATAACCACTAGACAAAACCACTTCATCAAACTTTTGATGCCATTGTTAGGTGTCCGCTTAAGTCCATAAAGAGACTTAATCAATTTACACACCTTGTTTTCATTGCTGTGCATGATGAAGCCCCGAGGTTGGTTCATATAAACCTCCTCTTCCAATTCACCATTCAAGAAAGTCGTTTTCACATCCATCCGATGAATAACCGATTGTGAATAGATGCCATAGCAATCGCCAGCCTTATGGTATCGACACGAGCCACGGGGCATAAGTATCAAAATAGTCTATTCATGACTTTTGTTTAAAGCCCCGAATGACTAGTCTAGCCTTGAACTTTTCAATAGTTCCATCTACCTTCATTTTCCTTTTGAAAATCCATTTGCAACCCAAAGGTTTGCAACTGTGAGGTAGATCAACCAACACCCAAGTGTTGTTGCCCATGATGGAATCCATCTCATCATTGATTGCTTCTTTCCGTAAAGCAATGTCTCGGGACTTCATTGCTTCTTCAAATGTTTTGGGGTCATCCTCAACAATGAAGCAATAGGAGTATTGGTCCGAGACCTCATCCCTAGTACCTTCAACTAAGTATAGTTGAAACTCGTGTCCAAATGACTTTGGAGTCCCGACCCTTTTTCTCTTCCCGAGCACGTGTTCAAAGTTGTTGAACCACAACCTTATCGGGACCATCGATGGTTCATCAGGACCTCGATACACCAAAGGTCATGAGTTCCATTAGGAATCCTCGACTTGGTCTAGTGGATCGATGGGAATCTATTCTCATCAAAGTCTCGCATCCCTTGATTCAATAATGGAGTTAATTGAAACATATTCATTAGGTTCAATAACATAGAACCTAAAAGCCTTGGAATGCTCAAGATATCCAACAAAGATGCAATAATGCCTCTTTCACCCAAAGTCTTTTGCTTTGGATCGTGAGTCTTACAATGCCCCTACAACCCCGGACCTTGAGATAATTCAGTTGGGTTTCTTTTAGTCCGTAGTTCATAAGGGGTAACCTTGTTTCTTTTGTTGGGAACCCTATTTAATAAATAGCAAGTCATAACATAGCTTCACCCCGTAACCCTTGACTCATTCCCCGAAAAGGACAACATGGAATTAACCATCTCCTTCAAGACTCGCTTTTTCCTTTCGTAAATACCATTTTGCCGAGGAGTATAAGGGCGTCGTTTCATGGATTATTCCAACTGATCGAAAGTACCGAGTATCCATGTACTCACCTCCCTATCGACCCTTAATCTTTTGATCAAAGACCCAAGTTGTAATTCAACTTCGCTTTAAACACTTTGAATTTATCTAATGCTTCATCCTTGGTATGTAATGATAGACATAACAAAATCTAGAAGCATCATCAATAAATGTCACAAAGTACTTTTATTCCCCAAAGAAGGAGTGGCATGCAAATCACACAGTCATCGTGAATAAGCTCCAAGATCTTAGTCTCACGACTAACACCCCGAAAGGGTTTCTTGGTTATCTTGGTCAACATGCAAGTTTTACACTTTTCGTCCATGTCAAAAGCGTGGATTAAACCATCCCTAGACATATCTTGCATTCTTTTATAGTGAACATGACCAAGTCTAGCATGCCACAGGTAGAATCGGCTTGATCATATGTGGTCACAAAGTCGAAATAACACACGCTGGTAATATTAAGCCCGAACATTTGATTACATAAATAACCAAAACCAATAAAACACCACATTTAGAAAGAACAAATTTATCGATTCAATAACTTGTTTATATCCATGATTATTCAAAACACTACTTGAAACCAAGTTCTTCCCGATATCGTGAACATGAATAACATTAAACAAAGTTACAATCTTTCCGAACTAAACCTAAGATCTACACAACCACGACCATGCACCAAGGTCATTGACTCATTTCCCATGTGAAGAATAGAACCATCATTAGTGACTCATAAGTCTTGAACCGCCTTCTATCTTTACACACATGAACTGTTGCACGAGTCAACCCACCACGCAACATCATCATCCTCGCACATAAAAGATTCGGATATATGTAACATAATAAACCGAAAAGACTTATTAAACATATTTCGACCTTTCAAATGAGTTGGTCGAACCACCACTCCCCGAACCATTAGTGCATGATCCATTGGCTTTATCACCAATTTAACACCCTTGCAGCCCCTTTTAATGTGACCGGCCTTGCCACATTTCCAACAAGTAGGTGTTGCCTTCTTGTTAGGATCCGCCTTGTGTTATCATGAAATTTGCGTTTGCCTTTGTTGTCATTGTACCGTGGAGTTGTTATGCTCCACCATATTGACAACAGATGGTCCAAGAGCATTGCTACTCTTTGGCTTGTCATTATCCCGCACCTTGAGAGATTCCTCAATGTGCGATGACCGCCCAACTCAACAAGTTAACTCCTCCTTCATATGTTTCAAGGTATGCTTGAAATCTTTCCATGAAGGAGGGAGTTTTCAATGACACAAGAGACTTTGATAGCCTCATCCATGTTCATTTGGTGTTGTGTAAACCTTCCAAGTATTCCAAGAAGTTCATTGTATTGTTCCATAACCGGTCTTGAATCGCATTTTGTAATTTGTGAAATTACTAACAAGGAACTTACTTGATGCATCCTCACCATATATTGGCATCCAAGGAATCCTACGCTTCTTTGGAAGATTCAAAGTTCGATAAATATCAAACAAAGAATCGACATACCATTCGTAATAAGACCTCGCATATGTAGTCATCATTTTCCCACTTGCTCCTCCTCCCGATCCGCTCCACAAGAGCATCATCACCATCATCGAAATTGGAGTAGTCGGCACATAGACCACACTCATGCTTGACAAGAAGTGCATCTTCTTCGCCACCTCCTAAAGTCCACCCCTTCAAACTTGTCCACAGCAAAGTTTGAAGCCATGTGTTTCATTGCGTTATTGCCATTGATTATCACACAATAGTTTACTTTGATTGTTGGTGGTTATTCGTCCCAAAGCAGGTGAAGATAATCAACAACTGCTCAAAGAAACAAACAACAAGGTCAAGAATGAGATACCACTAGGTGGTTACCGGATATCACTTGAATCGTGTGATCACTTTCCAAAGTAAACTATTCGACCCTAATGCCCGGTATCACGAATATCTACTGGGATAAGACCAAATGCGCTAGAGAATTAGGCACAATTCTATAACCCTTTCGCTAATAAGTGTTTACGTCGTGTGTTCTTCATGCATAATCGATCTTCTATTTATAGGAGGTTACTCTTGAGCTATTCCAATGGAATTATGAGTATTAATCGCCCATTAATAGCCTCATAATTATCCCCATTATAGCCGTTAGTGGTTACATGACCAATTAAACGTGGTCATAAAGAAGTTGTAATCGCCATTTAGCAAGATTTTCCATAAGCAAGATTTTCCACTAGCGCTTTCACTTACGGTGGAAATAACAAAGATATCGCTGGAAATATCGTGATCAAGACTTTCATAGCATCAAGATTTCACAAGGCTATCGCTGGAAACACCGTTTATCGCTGGAAGCACCGCCATCGCTGGAAACCACAAGCGATTTCTTTCCGCAAGCAAGACTTTCACCAACAAGATTTTCACCAAGCAAGACTTTCACCAAGACTACCAATACAAACCACTATAAAAGTCGTGGTGTTCATGGACCTTATGGGTGTACACTGCACCTCCTAAACCATTACAAGGTGTGAACTAATCCCACAAGTGCACTAAATTTTCCAACAATACGCATCAATAGCCCCGCATACTTCAAGATTTTGAAGGCTCGTTTTAAACCTCTCTTCAAGGGTAGCATCTACTGCATCTTTAAGTAAGATGTAATTTATCTGGACTTTCCCGACCTCACTTTCAAGACTCGAATGAGCACACATACCATCTAATTTGCTCACCAAAAATGTGGAGAAGTCTTCATCAAATTGGGTATTGCAAATTGGAAAAAAAATATTCTCCTCCTCATTAATAGCTACCAGATTCATTGCAATCCGCATTTAAGAAGAGAGAGGGAGAGAACGGGAACATCTAGGATTGCCAAAGCTTGCACACCCACCGTTGATGATTTCTATGGGATCATTCCATGGCCGTCTAAATAAATCAATGTAAGAAACATCAGGCCGATGTGTTGAGATCCACCCGTCTGACCGTAGCCCGCACGTATCAGTAGCATCAATACACCCGAACAACTTGACGAGCTTCATATCTGACTCGAATGAAGTTTCTAACCCTAACAATAATTAATCATTTATATAATAAATGAATTACATGATTTCGGAGTACTTTTGTCAAATCATTCCTATTGAAAACAAAATTGGGCCAATCGGATTGCTCGATTTTGACACGTGGGCAAAATCGAGCGATTTGATTAGCCAATAAAAAGTCAAAATTGAATCGATTTTGGTCAACACCGAAAAATTTCGTGTAGAAGAAAAAAAACACCAAAAAATATATGTGTAAAAAATGTGATAAAAAAAACTTTCAAAAGCGGGACTGGTGTGTTATAAACTACAAGGGTCACATGTGAAAGGTTATTTAACTTCCAATACATTAACCACATTTATCCCGGAAAAAGAAAATCCTAATAACCCACCACAACTACAACCCTTCCCGCCGCCACCACCGATCACCACCATTCGCGAACTTTAATATCTCGGTATTAAGATTAATTTATGAATTCTTTGAACCATCTAAATATCCGTTGTACAAAGAATTCATAACTTTAATCTTAATGGTATTTTTATTGGGTTAATCAAAGGTATGTTTTTGGTTTAAGAATTTAATTAATAGATTTAGGGTTTTAGTTTTTTTACGCAATTGAGTTGTGGGGTTTATGCTTTTGTGTTTACATAATTGAGGTATGATTCGCTTTGTTACCTTCTTTGTCTTTTGATAATTAAGGGACATGATGATGAATGGTATCTATACATTGATTGTTATTGGAATGATGAATGGCGGTGATCAAGTTGGTTACCTTTTCTTTTTCTTTGAATGGAGAATAAATATTAGTTTAGTTAGTGCAAGGTTTTTTTATTAATTGTTTTGTCAAAATCACATGGTTTGACCCGCTGCGATAGTGGTATATTCCAAGTATCGCACCTTTGCTTTAGTCACAACATATTACATTAAAAGGTTACTCTTCTTGACCCGTGACTCAACAATCGCCATTTTGCCACAAACTTAAACTCTATGAAGCACCTTTAAAGTTTCTCTTAATTGTTAAAGGGTGTTTGGGATAGGTATTTTGGTACCATTATTATTAGTTTCTTTTAATTGAGGCTATAAGGAATGCATAACTGTTCTCAGAGCAAATCTCAAACAACACATGGAGTGTGTAAACATTTTTGGAGCCCTTAAAACAGACAAGTGGGTTACGCTGGTGTATAAATGGTCAAAGTGGGTAACTTTTAAGTGATGTTGTCGGCCTTTGGTGTCTAAGCCCCATAAAGAATAAGTTGATATTCCATCTTTGTGATTTTAAAAGACTTAAACTTGGAAAAAGTTATGATTTAACATATCCGTAATATTATTCGTGATCCGTGATTTTACATATTCAAAATTGTTGTACGGCACTAATTTTTTTTTAGCAATGTACGGCACTAATTGAATCGCATACCTAAATTTGAGAACAAGAAATCACACATGTTAAAAGCACACCTAGCTAAATGATTTGTGCTTAATGACGATCTATCTTCCATTTCTTTGATTTTCTACGACATATCATAAGTCACTATCTTCTTTTTTAGATCTAAAGTTAACATCACTACTCTTTCTAGACGGGAATGTCATGGTAGAATCAATAAGTAGAATCCATCTATTTGCAAGATGCAAATATGATGAGGTTGAGGTAAATTGGCTTAAAATTTTTGCGAGTGGTTGTTATGTGTTCATGAGTAGTGGGTTAAAGCAAAGTTTAAGCACCTTACTCTAATTCGTAACTTATGTCTACACTTGATAGTCTCTTTTAAGTATTTATGTTATATATTGTTTTCAGATTCGGAAAATAGCATCTTTCAAAAAGTTGATTGGTATAGAGCGGTGTTGATGAAGCTCATACCATCAAATCTTCACCAATGTGCTCAAGCGCCATTTGTGTTGTCCTCTTCTCGCAGTGGTGTCTTACCGTGCCCTCTTCGTAAATTCAAACTCGAGTGCATTGTTTTAAGTGGTTTAGTATAACATTTCCAAAGTTAAATAAAACTTTAAGTACCATTGATGATCACATATCGGGAATCTTACCGGTATGCGCGTGGTTACTGCACGCCATCATCCGGTTCAAACAACTATCGGTGAGATAATGGTGAGATTTAAGTTGAAATTTAAGCGGACTTTGGGAGATGTGGTAAAAAACTAAAAATTGAGATACTGAGGTATATCTTCTTTTTATTTTTGAACGAAATTTTGAACGAAGAGATATTGATGTTGTATGACTACTTGTGAATAATGTGACTTGTATATCACTAGTAAAGTAAGAAATAATGTGACTTGTATTTTACTTAAAGAGCAAAGTAAGTTGGATTAATTGGTTAATACTCTTGCCTACGGAGACAGAGGTCAAGGGTTCGCCCCTCACCCCTTGCAAGGCCGGAGGTCCTTTTCTACCTTAGATAGGAGTATGGCTGTCTACATCTCAACCTCCCCATACACCGTCAAAGACGGTGTTACATATTATTTTTATATTGTTACATATAAATGAAAAATAATATTGTATTTGAAAAGGAAAATGATAGAGAGGCATAAAGTTATGCCTAAACTTAGACCTAATTCCAAGTGGCATTATCCTGATGGGTTCGCCCCTCACCCCTTGCAAGGTCGGAGGTCCTTTTCTACCTTTGGTGGAACCGGAAGCAGCTTCTCTACCTTAGATAGGTGTATGGCTGTCTACATCTCAACCTCCCCATACACCGTCAAAGACGGTGTTACATATTATTTTTATATTGTTACATATAAATGAAAAATAATATTGTATTTGAAAAGGAAAATGATAGAGATGCCTAAAGTCAGGCCTAAACTTAGACTTATATCCAAGTGGCATTATCGTGATGGTTACAGACATGGACCCACTTATACTACAACCCATCAGGATGATGCCACTTGGAATTAGGTCTAAGTTTAGGCCTAACTTTAGGCCTCTCTATCATTTCTCATTTGAAATAACATGTTTAGGGGAGGATTGCACCAGAAAAAAGGTAAAATATTTGCAATTTTGCGTATTTTTTTATTACAAACTTTGTATCCGTATCGTGTAATAGTGTTTATGAATTTTTGGAAAAGTATATGAATATGCAAATTTAATTAGTATGTATATGTAATTTTCCTCTTAATCATTTTATAGAATTCAGTCATAGTAATATGTGAAATAGTGACCAAAATTTCGTCACTAATACTTAATGACAAAATTTCTCGTCACTATTCATGTAAATTAGTGACTAACTAGTGACCACTTATGAGTTTCGTCACTAACTTTGTACCGATGACAAAAAATTATATCGTCGCTATGTTCATCTAAATAGTGACCAAAACAATTTCTCGTCACTGAATTCTCGTCACTAAAGCTACTTTTTCTTGTAGTGATATGACGATTTAAGACAAACCATGGTTCGCTTTTCTTAGTTCAATGGTGTTATTGTTGCAAGAAAATTGATAAGCGGGCCTAAATAGATAGACCTAAAAGCAGACCTAAGTATAATTTGATGACACGTGTTAAAATTTAATTATCATTCATATGTATTTTTGTTATCTCTAATTTACCCTTTACATAAATAAAATAGTTCATCATTCCATAAACGTTTCCTTCTTTCATCCCATCTTCACTATCATCGCAACTATATAAAGCCTCTGAATTGATTTGGGCCACCAGTTTTTGTTGAGTTTATGATATATAAAATACAATAAAACATAAAGACATCAAGAGTACACAGCGGAAGACTTAAAGATCATAACAAATAAATAATTAACGAAAGTATGCGAACGCACTTCTTGCGAATGTCGATCACTAGAGCAAACCAAAGAAGTGGTTTAGAGAGTTGTCCTCACTGCTCTACAACTCAAACCAAATGATGTAAGAATAATGTCTTACAACCACGCTCTTGTACACACGAATTAACCAACGAATCAAGCGATTGCTAGATCTAACACAAGTCCTCGCTTAAGAAAAACGAAACCAAACTCCCTTACAAATAGGGTGTTCGCCGATTGGGACAAGAGAGAGAGAGAAGGAGAGATCTAGGTTAATTCAATGCACAAGTGTATGAAACCCTGAACCTAACCTCTTTATATACTAAGAGGTAAACTTAGGGAACAAGTTTATGAATTAGGGCTTTGAAAGGCTCCTATGGTCGCCATGTAGAAAAGCCCAAAGGAAATCCATAACTTTTCCAAGTTTTCCATTTCTAGTCCTTTCTTTTCATTTAACGGTCGTTAGTCATTTTTTCGTTAAATACTTAACGATCGTTAACCGGACTTAATGTGCAATAATTAATCGTAAACATAAACATTAATTATTAACTTTAATTCTCATTCGCTAATGTGTGCAATCCCGTGGTCACGAGTTCGAATCCGGACATTCACATGTTTGTAAATATATACATTTCCAACAGTTTTCTAGCCTTGTTTCGTCATCATGATTCTACTATCTGTTTCATATATAGAAAACAATCCTTCCTGTACATAACAAGATCTGGTACATGTTGTTCTTCCTTATCAAAGGATAGTGGTGGTAATATTGTATTGTATACATATATTTATAATTTATAATATATTTAGGATTATGATCGATATGGCTGTTTGTGAGTCATGGGCTATAAGTTTTTTCTTATCGAATCATTAATTATCAAATCAATTGGGGACAATGATAAACACTAGATGAAGTATTCATGTTTCTTTTATTTGAAATGCATGAGAAAACAACGAAGAATGATCCAAAAGGTGTTGTGTTTCGTAGTTTTTTCGAATCATAACTAAAAAAATTTCAACCATTCATGATTGTGTGTAAACAACAGAAAAAGAAATCTATTTATAGAGGGTAGATTCGGAATAAAATACAAAATTAGTTGAACTAACAAAAGGATGACAAGTGTACTAATTAAAAAGTTAGGCTTGTTATTAGGCCTACTAATTAGGTCTATTTATCAAAACTCTTGTTCCAAAAGCCTCTTAAATTGAACCAAGTTCTTATACACTAATTTGGATTTTGGATTTTGCAGCACGAGAAGAATAACAAAAGTCCAGTATGGACTGAAAAGTTTGAGTTCAGTTTCGACAAGCAGCCAACTGATAGGATATTATTGTCTTTGCATGTTCATGGTTCATTGTGGTTGCGATAATTTGGCAGGAAAATTTTTCGGGGAAGGTATGCTAAATTGGATCCGTAACTAATTTTCATAAGCCTTGTGGACGGCATGAACATGAAACATATTAACGAGATTTATCGGCTTATCAACGATCAAAAAAGACATTTGTTGAAAAATATCCATATTAGATTAAATATAAATCATTTAATTAAGGGAAAAATTGTAATTTGTAATGGAGCACGTTATCTAAGCCCAAACACTCTTAAAAAACAAACTTTTGAGGCTTTTATTAAAAACTCTTTATATAAACTCATAACCTCACTCATATAAACTTGGCTAAACACGAGTCTAGGCTCATTTAACACGCTTAAGCTAATAAGATTATAAGTCTATCATATAAGCTTAGACAAACATCCACTAATTTTTTTTTTTTTTTTTTTTTTTTTGTAAACTGTGCAAATATATTAGCAAACAATTATAACATATTACAAACATTCAAACTAAGCCCCATGAACATGCTCATGGACCAATCACAAACTAACAATAGCAGTAGCTCAACCAATGCTATTACTCCTTGTACTTCATCACTATATCACATTCCCTTTCAACCTTCCTAATCTGCACAAACTCTTTCACTCTCATACTCATCAGCTTCAGTTTCACATGTTCAATAATCATCTCTGTTACAACTGCAACATCTCTTCTGACTTTATCAAACAACCTCTTGTTTCTCTCATACCATAGATAATACACAGTGGCAGCCACTATAATCCTCTTGAGAATACTTCTAATGGCATTACTATTATTGAGTTTAACTAATTTAGAAATGACTTCCTTCCAATCACTTGGGAGTTTAACATTCCTCATTTTACCTTTCATGACATCTCATACTTTCGTAGAGTAATGACATCCAAAGAATAAATGGGAGTGTGAATTAGGACAATACTTACACAGTGGGCATTCTGGAGTTTAACCTCCACTAATCTTTTCGAGTCATATAATGTCTCAAATAACTCTTAAATAAAAATACCAAAAATTCGACCCATTTATAACTTATGAAAGCTATGAATGATTTAAGAGATGAGGAAATGAGTAAGAAATGCTTTTCTTTTTTTCTTTTTTTTTCTTTTTTTAATGAGTAGCAGGTCACCTACTACTTTTCTTATGGACTTTTCTCGGAAATGTACTTATTACAATACATTTAAAATTAGTCAAACAAGACTTATGGAACATTTTTAAGCGATAATATATATCAATCACACCACCCAACATACACGTTACTATAAAAATAACTATTTACTAATTCACTTTCTTCATAATTGAGATTCTCTAGTTCCACTAGGGGTGTTCGAGGATCGGGTAATATTTACAGTAATCGAAAATCGAAATCGAACTGAACCCAAAAAAACTGAATCAAATTCGTAATCGAACCAAATTTGTCATAACTGAACCGAACTAAATATTCGGTAATCGGTTTGGATATGGTTGTGGCAATGAAAACCAAAAACCGAACCGAAAACCGAATTTCTATAAATATATATATTTTTTTATGTATTTATATGAAGAAAAAAAATACTAAAACTCTTTTTTTAATAAGTATAAATATAACATTTTTTATGTATTTATATGAAAAAGATTACTAAAACTCTTTTTTAGTATGAATATATCATTATTTAAGTTTGAAAATAAATTTTGTACTAAAAATATATATAATTAAATAAAAATAATAATTAAAATTATGTAATTCGGTTAGGTTTTCGGTTATAGGGGTTCGGTTTTCGGTTATTCGGTTCGGTTTTCGGTTCGGTTGAGTCAAATTTAATTTGGTTCAGTTCGGTTTTTGGTTTGACCCCAGAAAAAAATTAACTGAACTAGCCAAACCGAATAACCCGATAACCGAACCGATGAAAACCCCTAAGTTCCACATATACGAAAGACAAAATGGTGAGAGTGGTTGTTTATTAAACTAATTTAGTTGTGAAGTTGATTGTATAAAGAGAAAGTTGAGTTGTTGATGATGTGCTAATGAGAGCATTAGGTATGATGAACCTCATTTGCTCTTCATTTGGGTCTCACTTTGTGCCACACCATCTTAACACTCCCATAATAAAAACCCCTCTATCATAACACATGACAAACCTCTTTATTTGAGTCCATCACTCTCAATTTATTTTCTTTTCATTTTCTAACTAAATTTAAATATGCCAAATGGCTAGTAAATTAAATATATCAAACAGTTATATTTGAAAAAGTTCTTGTCGTTATTCACTTCGTTTGAACGAAGTGGGAAGCAATGAAGTGAAATGGCGAACTGTGGCAGTATGGTGGCGAGATTCGGCAAATGGGCCACGTCACAACGGCGAGGGGTGGGATGATTGCGGTCATGGGACTTCGTTATTAGCTTTAGGTGCTGTTTGTTTATTAAGAGGCTCTGAATCTGAATCTGATTCGCATATCTGAACCTGAATATGTGGTAGAAAAGTTTGAATCTGATTCTCATTTTAATCTGAATAAGTGGTTAAAAATTCTGAATCTGACTCAAATAAAACTGTCTGTTTTTCCAAAATGTCTGGATATGTTAAACTATTAGTGTTTACAATTTAAATATAAAACCATTCCTTTGACTCAATAAATAAATTTTAATAAATATAAGAAACCAAATTTTATAATATAATCAGTATAAAGTTAAAAGTATTTTTAACAAAATTTCATATTTATTTGATAAAAATAAACTTATCAGAGTTAAAATAGAAATTTTTAAAAGGATTAAATATATGGATCGCGTTAGAGTTGAGATATATGAGTCCGAAATCGAACCCTTCAACTTGAAGTAAAAATATCAATTTTCATATATCATCTTACACATTCTTTATCTAACAAAACATATGCAGTGATTCTATTTAATATTTTAATACGAAAAATAAAGGTGAAACAAGAAAAAGAAAAACAAATAAATGAAATGAAAAAAAAAAAAACAAAATAAAAAAAAAATTAAAAAAAAAAAGAATAAAAAAAGAGACATTAAGAGGTGTTAAGACACCCCTTCCACATCTAGTTCAATAAAAGGTTTATGCCTCTTATTGCCTCTTAATGGTCGGAAAAAAACAAACGCTCTTAACAAAGATTGCCTCTTACCGCCTCTGAATGATAGAAAAAAACAAACAATATTAATGATTTAAATGTCTGACTGCGTCTGAATGAGTTAAATTAAGATGTTGCTAAAAGGCATTTTTGAAAAAACAAACACCACCTTAGTCTAACATATTGAGCCGAGGTTAAACGAGTATTATTTATAAATACAATGTAATTAGATTTAAGATCATTTGAGGACAAACACTTTTTTACATACTAAGAGATCAATCTCCACCCTTCATTTTTATTATATATAATGGATGAGATTAATCCCAACAATTAAAAAAACTTACTTTCATCTTTTTTTTTTCAAATATAATAATCTTTCAAACCGTTATTCGTCAAGCGAAAAAAAATATATCATTACGACGAGTATTTAATTATCTTTCTATAGATAGGCACTTTGATATACTTTCGACAAAAAATTATTTTTTCGTGTTTTTCACCTTTTTTTTATTAAGTTTCTTTCTTTTTTTACGTTACTGAACTTTACATAAAAAAATCATATATGATTTAACACTAATTTGAATACCACATGTGATATTAGTGTTAAATCATGGGTTAATATACAAAAATGTTACTAAACTTTCAAAAAAATTTGTCCTAAGTCACTAATGTTTGTATTCGTCATCTAGGTCACTATACTCACGGGTTTTTCACATATGTTACTAAACCTTTATAAGTGTCACCCTAGTCACCGAAGGATTGGTAACCGTTGTGGCACACACGCTACTAAACCTATACAAACAAGTCACTATTTGGGTTTGTCTTAAACATTATCATGTTTCATTCTCGTTATCTAGTGATTAACTTTGTTAAAATTTGTCCTAAGTCACCAATGAAAAATTTGTCCTAAGTCACGAGTTGTGGCACATGTTACCGAACCTTTAAAATTTTATGTTTTATACGATTTTATACATTTTATACGCTTTTATTCATTTTTATTCGCTTTTACACGTTTGTTTGTTTTTACGCTTGTCCGTTTTATACGCCGTCCGTTTTGTCCCATTTTACGTCCGCTTTATACGCTTTTATGTTTTCATCCGCTTTCTTATGTTTTGCCCATTTTTCTATAGTTTAATCGTTGCCCCCTTTTATGTTTGAAAACATAAGAAAATAGGCGAAACGGACGAAAACGTATAAAAACGGATGAAAACGAATAAAACGGACGAAAACGAAAAAAACGAAAAATAATGTATAAAACCATATAAAACGGACAAAACGTATAAAACGGATGAAAACATAAAACGTATAAAACGGACGAAAATGGGACAAAACCGACGAAAACGTATAAAACGGACAAAACGTAAAAACGTAAAACAAACAAAAACATATAAAACGAATGAAATGAATAAAACGATAAAAGGTGTATAAAACGATAATTTAAAGGTTCAAGAATATGTGCCACAACTCGTGACTTAGGACAAAACTTTCATTAGTGACTTAGGACAAATTTTTCGCAAAGTTTAGTACCTTAGATGACAGAATGAAACATTAGTGACTTAGGACAAATTTTTCAAGAAAGTTTAAGATTTTAGATAACATGTGCCACAACTCGTGTGTATACCTTAACCCAGAACAACCGGTTGTCTCACTATTGGTATCCAAGATAACCGTACACGAAAGTATAGTAACCTAGATGACAGAAGATAAACATTGGTGACTTAGGACAAATTTTTTTGAAAGTTTAGTAACTTTTTTGTATATTAACCCTTAAATCATATAGGATATGTATATCATATGTGATTTATCATATATGATATAACACTAGTATCACATAAGATATTACATATCATATGTGATTTAACATCAATATCACATGTGATCTTCAAATTAGTGTTAAATAATATATGATATTTCAAGAAATTCCAGTCAAGAAAACTAAAAAAAAAAGACGAAAAAACGTGAAAAACGATTTTTTTCTTTTTCAAAAGATATCAAAGTCCTCGCCTATGAAAGATAATTAAATACTTGTCGCGATGGTGTAATTATTTTGCTTAACGATTAACGGTTTAAGAGATACTTAAATTATAAAAATATGTAAATAATAAACGCTTCTAATTTCAAGAATTTGCTTTTTTATATGAATGGTGAAGATGACTCCCTTGATATATAAAAAAAATTTGGTATGTCATGTAATTAATAAAGTATATTTGATGAGTCGTCAACCAGTTTTGAATAGATCAAAAAGTATCTTTTATATATAAATACACTGCAATTAATTAAGTATCTTTTATGAGTCGTCTATAATCCAACAACTGCTTGTCAATAGTCATTTTACGGACCAGAATAGAATATGTAGATCAATAAGTAAGATTAATACCCTTCATTTTTAATTTCTTGAAGTGTAATGCTTTTGAGCTCCTACACAATCACAAAATGGCATCTCCCCTAAAACAGTTTGAACACCTCAAAATACAATTAGAAGCCATTAAATCTGCAACAAACAACTTTACTGATGAGAGTTGCATCGGGAGAGGAGGATTTGGGAAAGTTTATAAAGGAGAAATCGACAACACCATGGTAGCATTAAAGCGTTTAGATCGTGAGTTCGGGCAAGGAGATCCAGAGTTTTGGAAGGAGATCATGATGCTTTCTGTTTACAAACATGTAAATATTGTCTCTCTCTTAGGGTATTGTGACGATTATGGCGAGAAGATCCTCATGTATGAGTATCTACCTATGAAAAGTCTGGACCGGTATCTCAAGAACAGTGAGCTAACATGGGTTCGACGCCTTAAGGTATGTATTGGGGCGGCTCGTGGGTTAGCGTTCTTACATAATCCAGAAGGGACCCAACAAAGAGTATTGCATCGTGATATAAAAAGTTCCAACATACTACTAGATGAAAACTGGAGTGCCAAGATCTCAGATTTTGGACTTTCCAAATTTGGCCCCGCCAATCAAAAAAATACATTTCTCATATCCCACCATGTAGGAACGCATGGGTATTGTGACCCATTATATGCGGAGACTGGGTTCTTAACTAAAGAGTCCGATATATACTCTTTTGGTGTTGTTTTGTGTGAAGTATTGTGTGGAAGGTTGTGTATGGTCGATGACAAGCTTCAGCCATTAGTAGGATTAACTCGACAATCCTTTAGACAAAATACGGTTAATCAAATTGTTTCAACAAATATAAGGGATGAAATAAATCCGAATTCTTTGGATGTGTTTTCGAAAGTTGCATATCAATGCTTAAAGCTAGAACATGATGAACGTCCATTAATTACGGAAATTGTAAGGGGGCTTGAAGCAGCACTTCAATGTCAAGTAAGCTTATCGTTTCTCAAAATTGAACAAAAAGGTCTTTCTGATTAATTCTTAGTCATAATCAGAATTAAAACTTATATATAGTTGTCACTGGTTACATGATTATTTGAGGAAAAATTATTTTGCATATACAAATTTTGGACACAGAGGATTAATTCTTAGTCATAGTCAGAATTATT
The DNA here is from genome assembly GCA_022545495.1 of Chrysanthemum lavandulifolium. Taxonomy (NCBI): domain Eukaryota; kingdom Viridiplantae; phylum Streptophyta; class Magnoliopsida; order Asterales; family Asteraceae; genus Chrysanthemum; species Chrysanthemum lavandulifolium. The sequence continues at coordinate 35,506,260 of CM040241.1, read as the reverse complement.
TTGCATATACAAATTGCATTTTTTTGGTTACAACCATTTGTTGATAATTTATTTTTTTTATGCAATTGATAGGTATCTGAACCATCTATCTCCTTCTCATTCTCCTCACCCTCCCCCTCGGATTCCTCATCCTACTCCTCCATAAAAATGACACAACCATGCCGTAGTTTCCAATTTCATGAGATTCAGTTAGCAACAAAAAACTTTGACGAAACATTATTAGTTGGGATAGGAAGTTTTGGGAAAATCTACAAAGGTAAGATTTTTGATGGATCAAGTCATGTAATGGCTGCAATTAAACGGATGGATTCCACATACAATCATGGAGCAGATGAGTTTTTGACCGAAGTTGAAATACTTTCCACGTTTCGGCACTGTAATATTGTATCTTTGATTGGTTATTGTAATCAGGGAGAAGAGACGATCTTTGTATATGAATATATACCTAATAGATCACTATATGATCATCTACATAAACTTGATACCCCTCTTTCTTGGCGTCAGCGACTCAATATCTGCATAGATGCCGTTCATGGGTTGCACTACCTTCACACAGGGGTTAAGTTTGGGGTAATACATCGTGATATTAACACTTCACATGTTTTGTTAGATGAAAGCTGGACCGCCAAAATTTCAAACCTTGGGTTGGCGATAATGCTTCCGAGGAACCAGACTTATGAAGAGACATTGGTTGGCACTCTCGGGTATATAGATCCTGATTATATCGAGACAAGTAGGGCGACAAGGAAGACTGACGTGTATTCTTTTGGGGTGGTATTATTTGAGATGCTATGTAGGAAGCGAGCTTTGTTTCATAGTTTAGAAGAAAAGTCACATAATTTAGCAACTTGGGCTATTGAATCTATTAAAAAGGGGAAACTAGAGCAGATACTAGATTCTGATATAAGAGATCAAATAGCCCCCCAAAGTTTAAAGGAGTTCGTTCGAACTGCAGAGGCTTGTTTGCAAATAGATCCAGAGCAACGCCCTACCATGGCTGAGGTTTTGGTCAGTCTGGAGTCTGTGCTGAATTTGCAAGAGAAATTCGATACTTTGTTGCAACCAACATCTAAACCAGCACACGGATAATTAACCAATGGTAGGCTAGCTTATATCCATTAGAAACGACCGTGAAGCACACGGATGTAAATCCAGAATGGAATGAAGAGTTCACTCAATATGCTACAAAGGTTTTAGTAGGACGCTAGATTAAAGAGTAAATCTGTTTGAGGTTTTAGTAAAACTCTTATAAAAGTGTCAGTAATCCTAAAAGATTATCCTTTTGGGCTGTATTATAAGTTATTATGAAAAAATTGTGTTACTATACAAATAGGTCAAAGTATCTTCTCATAATTTTGTTTCTTATTCAACCAATGTTTTAAAACCCGGTTCGACCCGGCCGGTTCAACCGGGAACCGGAGTGATGACCGGTCCGTTGTAAGCCGGGTTTTCACTGAAAGTTAAACCGGATTGAACCGCCGGGTTTTGGTCGACCCGGGTCGAACCGCCGGACCGAAACCATCCGGTTCAGCATGTATTTAAGGAAAAGAAAGAGAATGATGTAACAATAGATGATGTGATCGGCATGTTAGTTGTGTAAATGAACCATACCCTTTCTAATCTATTGATCTATTGCTGTTTTGATTTTTGGTACGTCGTTGTGGAGTAACATGATACAATGAGTCGATTGAAAATGGGGTTTATGTGTGAGGCGATTGAAAAAGGGGTTCACGTTTTGTATCTTGTGTTTTGTTATAATGAATAAGTGTTAGGTTTGAGGTGATAAGTGATAACTCATGAGTCAAACATGTGTTACTGTAATTTGATGACTCATGGTAACTAGTAGTGTACTAGTGCTTCTAAATTGATTTTTTTATTCGCTTTAAATATACAATAACTAGCTGCAGGCCCGCCCGCTGGGCGGCTAGCTTCAAAAATTATTTAAGATAAAATTAATAATATAGTTTTTAAGATATCGTTAAACTTAATATAATGTTCACAATAAAAATAAGTTTTTGCCAATCATAATTGTAAAAGAAAAAAGATACATATCTATTATAGTAGGGCATAATGAAAATGAAGAAAGATACTCATAACCTGTGAAGAACATCTTTATACACGATGTTTGTTGTAGCATTTGTGTAGTTATCATCTTTGTCACAACATAACACCTTAAGACCTTTTTTGCTCTTTACTCTTGAAACAACCATATAAAGTTGTTCATGGAGAAAACCGGCGTTTAAATAAAGTCAAACATTTGCCAACGTTGACCTCGACTTTTGTTTATTCTCTTGGGAAAAGAAACTAAATTTGGAACCGCTTATTGTCGAAAAACATTTTCTTATCGAATGGGGTTATTATCATCCAAGGAATAGCGCTAACATCGCCCAATTTATCTTCTGATATAATTTTTGCAATCATGTTACAGAAAAAAATATTAAACGAACAAAAACAAATTGATGTTTTATGTGTTTGTAGGTTTAGAATCACATGTACCAATATCAACACATAAACAAAATAGAACCTTTTCTCTTAAACACCAAAAGGAGAGAAAAAGAAAGCAATGTCAAAAAGGGAAAATGATGGCTATATACCATCAAATAACCAATAATAACAGATGTTTGGGTAACCATCCCCAACTTCTTATGGGTAATCCACTTTCAAAAGACATCTGAACACAGAAGTATAATAAGATCAGATAAACATTAATGACCGTAAACAAAATGAGAAGGTTGTGGCCATAGAAATATAAACTTATAGTTGTTACGTGCTCACGCATCTGATGGGACTTTATTTTGGCTTTAATTTCATCTCAATAATAGATATTTGTAAGTAATTAAAAGCACACCGTGAACGCGAAAAGCGAAATGTATCATTTGAAACTATATTTATTTTGGATGTTGCACCATTCCCTGTGAAGACAGTTTGGGACATGTGCTGTTTGGGATAATGGTTTGGGACATGGGCTGTTTGTGAGATCAAATAAGAAGAGAACTTAAAATAAGAATGATAAGAAGAAACTACAGCCACTCATTTCAGATGCATCTACAAAAATAGATGCATCTCCTTTTAAAATTCTCCTCCTTATTTGAAATGTGTGGCTAGAAATCCTTCTTATTCTTCTCATTTTAGTTTTTCTTCTTACTGGATCCCTTCCCTTAAGTTTGGTTATAATAAATTTGATATAAATGTTTCAACGGTAGGTCGTATAAATATGTTTCCTTAAACGATGGACGTGAATGGTTCTAATGGATTGATAATATGTTAGTATATATCATTGAAAAATAGGCACATATATTGAAGCATTTGACTTACATAAGCGAATTGCTAAATTATTGTGAATGGAAGTTGCAAAAAATCAGTTTATAGTGTTTGGATAAACATATCAAGCAGTTCCAATGACAACTAAATATATTGTATACCCCAACTTCAACTTCAACATATGTTTAGGCAATACACAGAGTTACACCGCAATAGCAACTAATAACAATCCAAACATCGAAACATGTAACATAAAGGAACAATTCTGTAGGCTATTCGTAGCAAATATAGTCTAGGTCAATAGCTACACTTCTAAAATAAACCTTCATTAATTTAAATACATTGTCAATGATTTAGTATCATAAGTATAAAGTAATTATATGGTCAATAGTAGTAACTATAGCATCGAACCGTATGTAAATATCGATATTAGACAAAACGACGAACTTGGTGGCATCGTCTCCGGTTATCCGACCATCTCCATCTATATTCAAAATAAAAAATTAAGTAATTAAGTATGAAGAATAAAAGGAATATAATGATGAAAATGAAATGAGGACCTTCTTCAAGTAGAATAACTGCCCTTAGATACTTAACTCAAGTAGATGCAACTACATCAAAATCTTATTTGAAAATTAGAGATGACAAAATTGTAGTGGCTTGAACTTGTAAGACGAACATTACATAAATCAATACACTTATATTTTCAAATGTAGACTTCAAGAAGCATTAAAGAGGAAATATACAAATTTTAAAAGGCTAAAGGTTTGTAAATGAAAATAATAATCTTTTAAATGTTGTAATTCTAAAGTAGCAAATTCCCAAAGTGAAAACAACTACTTATGTGTATATAAAAGCTCAAGCACACGTCTAAACACGATATCATGTAATTTATTTAATTACAGCACATCTAAACACCATTTGTTAACACTAAAACTTTTGGTTATACGATTATGAAATTTTAGACTATAATCACATAAACCGTTTCAAATTCTACATCCAAACACCACTTAACATGTTTATATTTCGTGTTAGTGAATCATTGTTTAGTCATTACATACAATGAAACATGTTTACCATATAAATATATAGTTCGCGAAAGATATATTTCCATATTCCTTTATGTTATTTCATGCATTCATAGCTAATCAAACAAACAGATCGAGAAGGAAAAAGATTATTATGGCTATCTATATGTAATGATATTCCACACTATTGTGCAACTCAATTTTGGATGAAAGAAATATTATAAATACCTGGTTGATGAAAGCTATGAGGTTACTGTAACCACTATGAAAAGGTTGTCCTCGGTCCTCGAGAACGAAAATAAAGGTTGTTTCTTGATATTTTACCCTATAAAAGTATCTAAAGAGTCATTCCCTCCTGTGAGTTCATTTTATATGGTGCATTGGCGCACAAACTTTTTGAAAGAAACATATATGCTAACAAAAACTTTTATCTTCCACACCGAGACTGCATGAAATGATTTCAACGACACAATACATGAGCAATGGCAATTATAAGTGAACTTAAAAAAATAAAGATTAAAGATTGAACATTAAACATTATGAACATAATGCAATAAGAGAACACACAACAGTATATAAGTGGATGTGAGCTTCTCCTCAAGATAACAAATCAAAGCTACTTAATAAGGAAAAATAAAAAGTGAAATGATCTACTGATTTATCATTAAAATAACATAACCAAGCTTTAATCAGGGATGTGAATATGTCAATTACTTACGTACTGTTTATGAATAAACTTTGAATAATAGGTTGAAATTTGAAATTTTCCCTTCAAATCTGTACTTGCACTTAAACACTTTAGATACCGAGCTACATATTATCAACACATTTGCAGTCAAGTCTATTCTCATAGCTTCAAAGCTACTAATACACATTAGAAGCATCAAAGTTGTAACCAAAACCAACAATCGTTATAATTTAATTTGAAGTTACTTATAAAAGAGATTAATCATTTTGGCAATCTTCAATCATTGTGCGAAAAGGAGTAAATTACCGAGTCAGCAAACCCATTCAATAAATATAGGAGGTTAATAGCTTACTTGGATTGACATAAATTGCAGAAATAAGAGGTCCATATATTCCTCGAGATGGGATATTGATTGTTCCTTTTCTAACCCAATAGAGTCGGACTTTCCCAACCCCACCTGCATCATTACTAATGTCAAAATCCTTTTCAACCAACACACCCTGCCAGAATAACAACCAATTAGTTATATTAATACAGTGGATATATGCAGTTTGAAAACAACAACTGATCTTTGGATAATAACTATCTACAAAAACACTCACCTAAATGTAGATATTGTGTTTGACTCCCAAGGCTGCTATATTCTCCACCATCAGTAAACATGATCTCCGCAAAGTGAAGGCTTATATTATAGCTTCCATTATGCATACACAAACCATAATATGTCAGAGATAATGTTAATTCATGTGCAGTCGTGTACAATTGAGAGCTGTTCACTGGCAAAGCACTTATCACGAGCAGTTCTCACGATATAACTATCACGCTGGTCGCCATCCAAGAAGTGACCAGTATTGTTAAATCCCCATCGAATGTCACTTAAAAAGAAATATGTGGCACACCTGAGTCCAGGTCATCTTTGTATAACTTATCTTCAACTGATAGTCCATGCTAATCTGGTGAGGCTTACATTGTAGACGATTCTTTTAGAGAACTCTATATCATTAGGAGATCATTATATCAGATTTTTTATAGTAAAGCCCCAGCTCTCCTTTACTTTCAAATATCAACACAAAGTATTACAAAAAAAAAAGTTAAGCTAATGATTCGACAGAGAATGCTTAGGGGGTTTTAAAAGTTGTAATGTTTGAGTTGTGTCTTTTGCAAATTATGATATTTAGGCAATTAGTACAAAAGTTAACTGAAAATGACATTTTTTACTCACAATCCAGTTCCAAGACATAAATTCAAACTCAGAGGGGGTAGTGTTATTAATACCTTCTTGTTCAAAGGTCTACCCTTGAACTTGGGAGCTTTCTCCAGCTCTTCTTTTTCAAGTCCTTCGGTACTTTTCATCGTTGGTGGTCGTGATCTCAACAATGTCTGTAACGGGGGTGTCTTGGGAGTTGTAAGACGTGGCTTCCATTGATGAATCTGCTAAAGAGAACAGCTAAAATTTAGCCAAAATACTAAACATAAAACCTGTGAAAATACAAAGTACTAAATCAGTCAGAATTTTACCGGAGGTAGTGCTTCAGTTGAGGCAACTGTTGAAGTTTCTGCATTCTGATTAGCTCTTTCCATTGTTTCCAAGTGAAATTCTTGGAATTCGGGAACCTGGGATGTGCTTCTCTTCATTGCTGGTAGAGTTGAAGCCTCAAGTATCTGTTGAAACTATATATATTAACAGAAAGCCACTTTTGGTTTATTGATGATTTGATCTTAAGAAGTAATTTCTTACCTTTCTGTTGACTGACCGTGCCTTAAACTTGAGAATTTTCTCCATCATTTCTTCCTCGAGTTCTGCTGAACTCTTGAGTTTCACAGAACAAACACGTTGAGACGTTTGGAATGCAGGTTCTGTTGCCCTGGTCAGTGTTAGTTTAGGCTTCCGTTTTATCGCTTGAATAGATTCACCACACTATTAACACACCAAAGTTAACATAAACTGAGTTGGATTGAAAAATTTTTATTGTGACCATGATATCTGAAAAAGTAATATGTTTACATGTGAAGCTGAAGAAGGACGTTTTGAACCGTTAAGTGACCCAACAATTTTGTCAACTCTACTTTCAATGAAGCAAACAACGACTTTCAATATAGCTTTCATGCTTAAAAACAGAAATTATCATATTGCTTGTAATTAAGGTTACCAAATACATGACCTTAGTAGGCATTAATACAAATACGACATGCCTGGAGTGATTCAGAATCGGTTGTCATCAAGTTGGTTATCTTCCCAGATTGAATTTTTCTGCGACTCTCGTTAGTTAACCTTAAAGTCTTCCGAAAAACTGCAGCAATCTATAAGAAACCATAGGTTCATGTAGGTGTACCGAGACAATGTCCAAAGTCCAAACATCCAATAAAAATCAATAAAGAAAAATAGCACTAATAACACTTCTGGTTGATAAAATTATAGCATGAAATGATAGAACTTGCTTGATTTATATTTCATTAGAATAAAAAATGAATGAAAACGGATAAAAACGGACAAAACATGAAAAAATGGGCAAAAACGGATAAAAACGAACGAAAACGGATAAAAACGGACAAAAACGTAAAAAGGGGTCAAAAACGGATAAACCAGACAATGTTGAGCTTTAACACAAACATAATTAAAAAGAAATCAAACCACACCCACACCTAAAAACATATACAAATTTCTAAAATTAAAAAGAAATTATAAATTAGACACAAATTTAACAACATATCATTATTTTGAACCTTTAATCCAACCTTTGTTTAATTAAACACAACTAAAACCGAACAATCAAATTAGACACAAATTTAACAACATACCATTATTGTGGGTCATTGAAGCAACACAGGAACATTTATTTTCCGGATGCCCAAGAGCAGCCTATGGCCTCATCGCCTGTTAGACGCAACAAACATTTCTCCATCTCCTGTACCGTCTCAACTCCCATAGAATTAGTTTAGATGATGCAGGCCTTTCTGTTGTTGCTGTTATAAAACCAATAATAACATGATCAATTTAACTAATTGGTAAAAGTAAATACATGCCATATCTCGCTTCTATCCTTTTATGCTTTCTTAAATTATCGGATAACACGAAAATGATTATAAGAAATTTAAGAAAACCATCCTATAAAAGAAAGATTAATACACAAAATAAATGTTCCATACCTCCATTACATGATGAGAAGGAATTGGACAAGACCCTGCAACATTAATAAAAGTTCAGTAGATCAGTCATAGTTTAAAGAGTAGACTGAAGTATGAAAGTAAATATTATGATAAATTACTAAACCTTATAGACCGAAATTGCCCGACAGAATCCAATTTCACAATTATCGGAGAAAGTAACAGCTCGTGAAGGACAACATCAGATTACATTAGGTGGCTTTCCTTGTCCATCACGCTGATGCCAAAGTTTCCCCTTAGCAGCTTCCTACAGGAAAAAGATAAATGTATACAGTTATGGTATAAAAAATAACTACTGAAATGTACTACAATTTTTGAGAGAAAACATTGAAAGCAAACTTGACGGATCTCTTTAGTTGTGAAGTGAAATGCTGTAGACAGTTGACGTATGCCATAAATCCACTTGATAATACGCGTTTAGCTAGTCCTAAGGTAAAATGAAACCTTAAATCTCACATGAAATAAACCTACCTACTTTAGTAAAGCACCATGAAACTTGACACCAAACATCTATTGATCCAACTTCTAAATTCCAATATCAAACACCATAACAGTTCTTTAATTGTTTTCAATTCTGCAAATATGAAGTACATCTAACCTTAACATTTTCACCAATTGAATTCACCTTGATCCCTAAAGTTATGGAGGGTTTATTATATCCTATTTAATTAGGAGCATTTTTTTAGAGAAAAAAAAAAAATTCAAACCTTCCTACAATATCCATATCAAATATCAACCAAATAGTCCCAAACACCAGGATATCAAATATCAAATCTCCATATAAAAAATACAGAGTTACAAAAAACGGACAAAACATATACATATATCATAACACGTAATCTAAAACAAATGAAGGAAACTAACTTGTATTAACAAAATCAGTGGAATGACCGAGTGAAGTATAAAAAAACAGAGTGTTAATATTATGATGATGAAGAATTATAAAAACAATAACCCCAAACAACAAAACGATCCATATAATATTTTTCATAATTATTGATTAATACCCAATTAGGTTTCATGATTTTTTCGTATTGTGATACTGGAAGTTTGATGTTAGTTTTTGATTGATAAGGTTGTATGATGATTGATTAAAGGGAGGGTTACAATTTTTTGAAAAATGATTTAAGTGATATGAGATCCGGTTTTTGGGGTATTGATTAGTTTGTTATTAATTTGATTGATAATCAATAAGTGAAGAGGCGTTTGTGGTGTTATTGCTTTTGGGGGGAAAAGGTAGAAGGTCCGGTCTTTAATGCTGATGATCCGAGGGTGGAGGGAGTTTTGGGGAAAAGAATGCCAGGTGTCATTTTATTAGAATTTTGGGGAGATCTCATTCAAACAAACCCTCCTTTATATGGAGGATGGATATACATGATTGTCCTTGTTGGATGTCAAAATACAGTTCATATTAGTTTGATAATAGGCATCCTATTAGATAGTGTAGTGTTCTTGTTATCAAAGTAAAATACATTCCCTTTTTCTGTAATACACTCCAAATTCGGGTAAATTTTGTCTTTTGGCATGAGGACCGGGTTGACCCAGCGGTCTAACCGGTTAAACCGGTGACCCGGTGAATCGGTGACTCGACCGGGTTGATTAAAAACCCGGGTTTTAAAACATTGGTTTCAAAAGCATATCATCACCAACAGATTATTAAACAACTTTCATTTACTTTTTAAGTTAAAACTTATCACAAACTATGTCATTTGGTTTCCAAAACATGATTTTCGTACAAAATGAAGAATTCAATTTTAGTTTCTCATTCATCTTGATCAGGATCAATTGTTAATTTTTTGGACATTTACCAGATTAGATATACCATAAAACTAAAACAATTGTTATGAATTTGGAATCGATAGATGGCTGATCTGTCGTGAGGGCTGATTATTTGTCAACTTGCTTAGCATATTGAATAAAATATTAGCATTCACAATTCAACCTTTCCAGCTGTAGTTAGTTGGAGCGCTTCCTCCTCAAACATGTCGTCTTCATTTATGGACGAGATCGTGAATATACATGAAAGTGCCATTGAATAGTATTAAGAACAAATTAATTTGAAACTTGGGATTTTACTTTGATGGTTGCTTGTATCTTTTTTTCATGGAACTTCATTGTATAGTATTAACAACAATCTAATAGTAGTTCATGTTTAGTTTTATTTTCTTGTAAACTCGGAAATTTTAGTGCATAAAGATGTCCCATACACTACTAAAAAAAGGTGGATTGTGCACGGTTATTTGTCCACGGTTTGAAAAGGGTGGACTTTAATTTTTGTTTTGTACACGCACGAAGGTGTGTATAAATTATTTATAGCAGTCACACTAAAAAGTGTGTATATATCAGTTTATTTGACACTTTTGAGCGTGTAGAAGATATGGCTCTAACAAAAATTGTAAACCACATAAAAAAGCGTGGAAAAAATTGATACAAAAATTGAACATAAAAATCCACCATATAAAGCGTGGACTTTTAACTCCTCAAATCCATCGCCCCAAATAAATAACTGATACTTCGTATTCCTTTCAAATCCAAATAAATAACTTTTTTTGGGCAAACCCAAATAAATAACTGATAAATCAATTTCCCATCCAATCGATTATCAAATAAATCAATTTCCCCAAATATATCCCCAAATCGATTTCTGTATATATCAAATGAATATATATCCCCAAATCGATTTCTGTATAAATATATCCTCAAATCAGTTAAGTTCACTGTTAATCGGTAGTTAATCAGTTGTTGTCAGAATCTAGGGTTCTTAGAGAAGCAGAAGCTAGGATTTCGCTTGTTAATTTCACCGTTAATCGCTTGTTGTCGGGTTAGGTTTCACCATCACTGAGAGTTAACTCACCATTTCAAAGAACTAAGGTATAATTTATGTGAAATATCCGCTTAATTTGCGAGGAAATAAGCACTTATAAATAAGCACACGGGAAATGATTATTTGAATGTACTTACACCAAGCTTAAGCTAACTCGTTGATGATTGTCATAATGGGAAATGATTATTGTGAATAGAGGGACTGGTATATAGAAGTGTAATGTTTCTGTAATGCTTCTTCGGTAACAATCAAAAAACAAACATTCTGAATTATAATGACAACTGTAATGTTTAACTTATTTTTGGACTTATGAGCTTATCTCACCTTGGCTTATATTCTATGAGCTAAATTTTAAGGCTTTATTATCAAACTTGTGGCTTGTATAAGCTTATTATGATTATGATATAACAACACTTAGGCCTTAATAAATCTACTATATGAATGAATTAAAATGTGTATACTATAGCCGTTAACATTTTTGGAATTTATTAAAACCAATAACATTTTAATTCTAATGATTTTAGGCATTGTATCGAAACTTGGTAAGTATAACCGATGGATAAAAGTCGATTAATGTTCGATTGAAGCAAAACTTTTAGAGATGGAGTCGCTAATTTTATAAGTTTTGCTCGTGTTAGAAGTATAAGAGGACTCATCAAATGTCCATGTAATAGATGTTGTCTCGGAGTTGTGAGTATCTATCTATCTACGTGTGTGTATTTTGTTATGCATGTGGTGTTTATGATGCTTTTATCTGTGATTGAAGCTAGTGGTAGGACGTTAGGTTATTGTTTTGCCATTTTTGTGTTTTGATGTTGCTTACTAGTGAACAGTGTGAAAGTGAAGTTTCGTATGTGATTGTTACAACTTAAATAAATTTAGTAACTCATAGTTTACAAGCTAGTTTGCTCGTGATAGGAGACTTGTAGTTCTTCGCTTAGTTATAGAAAGTGAAATTAAGAGATTAAGTATACCATCGATTGTCGATGTGTTATAAATTGTTATTGAGATGTAGTTATAGCATGTTGCGTGCTCTAATGTTAATGCCGATAATGATGTGTGCCGCTATGATAATATGGTTTTATATCGCACTTTATTGATGACAAAGATGTCGTAATTAGTTGTTCGTAGTTTGAATGTATTTTCCATCATATGACTATATGAGTGTAGAAGATAGAAACGGACTCTAAAAGGTGTGAAACTTCCACTTGGTTTACAATGTGCCTTGAGGTTCTGGTTTTATATAGCATATGTGTAAATATTACGGAGTATAAAGAACAATTTATTTTAAGGTAAGATGTTCCTTGAAAGCCTCTCACGGTTCAGTTACTATAAGGCTTTTCAGCCTGTTTCGATACTTGCAGATCATGACAATATCTGTGTTGGGTTAATCCCGATCATAACCTCGTAGATTCTAAGATAAATTAGGTCGAAGCATCATTTATGCAATACATAGAAACTGTTTGTAATTGGCACAAACATGAACAGTTGTGTCTTTTCGATTTGGTGTAACCACAACCATCACCACCGATTACCAACCATCACCACCAAAGGGATGCATCGGTTGGAAACTAAGGCAAAACCGAACCATCACAATGGTTCATAGTCTTGGTTCGATTAGTATAAATAGGGAACAATTGTAACCGATTGTAACACATTATTTTATAGATTTCTCATAATAACAATATTAGTAATTAGTATTTGTGTTTGATTTCAACGATTCTGATTATACCTGTGTATAACCATCAATTGGCATCAGAGCTTTGATTAAATCGGAGTTTATCATAATTTGCCGGCTGAAACCAAACGGAGAAAGAAGACAGTGTCACCGAAATTCAAGGGGATTAGCCACCGTCACCGAAGTTCGACAAGGGGCTAATCGACCATCGGATATTGTGGTGGCCAAACCGAAACGGTTTTACCTCCACTGGTATCCTATCTATAAGTATTGGAGATAAATCATCTCCTTAATTAGTGCCTCAATAATCTCCTAAATCATCTCCTTAATTAGTTTATTTGATTAGTCAAAAGTAGTTATAACTTACCTTGTATAGTGCCTAAAATTATAGTGTACTCCTGTATTTATTCTTGTTCATTATTCTCAATAACACAAGGTGAAATTATTCAAATTCTATCATGGTATCAGCCTAACATCTTTCCTAACCCAAATCATCGTTTCTCATCTTTTTCTTCTCCCCCTCCGTCACTCACCTTAAACAATGGCCTCATCCTCAGAGTCTTCTCTTCCAATGAATACCATCATTCATATGCTCACCATCAAATTAACCTCTTCCAACTATCTTCTTTGGCGCAATCAGATTAACCCGCTCCTACTTCATCAAAAGTGGATGCGGTTTGTTGATGGCTCGTATCCCGCTCCTCCAAAAACCGTTCTAGTCGAAGGTAAAGACACCCAAAATTCTGAATATCTATCTTGGGTTGAAACCGATCAAAAGTTGCTTCTTGTCCTCCAATCTTCTCTATCCGAAGAAGCAATGGCAGAGGTGCTCGGTCTCACTTCTTCTCATGCGGTATGGCTCGCTTTAGAATCTGCCTATAGCCATGACTCCTTGGAGGGATCTTAGAATCTTAAAGATTCGTTGCGTCAATTGAAAAAGGGAAGTCTTTCTGTCTCTGATTTTACTAAAAAGTTTAAGTCACTTTGTGACCAACTTGCGGCCATCGGCCAACCAGTTTCTGACATAGACAAAAGCCATTGGTTTTTGTGTGGTCTAGGACCTGATTTTGAGACTTTTTCTATTGCACACCGAGCTGTCTAACCACGACCTTCTTTTCGTGATCTAGTTGCTAAAACTGAAGGTCATGAACTATTTATATCATCGCTCCATGGTTCTGCTTCTTCTCAGGTTGCATTTACTGCCCAACAATCTCAGCCCTCTCGTGGAAGGGGTAGGTCTGGACGATCCAACTATCGAGGGAATTCTTCCTCTCGAGGTCGTGGTCGACGACCACCTCATTGTCAACTATGTAGAGTTGATGGACATTATGCTTCCACATGTCCAGATTTGGGTAGCTATGCCCAAAAATCATCTTATTCGGCTGCAAATCTGGCCCAAGCTTTTAATGCCAATTGTAAATGTTCAAAAGTTTATTAGAAAGTGTGATGGACCACTTACACCAAATGCTAAAAGGTTGTTTAAGGTGACTGTTAAGGAAGCTGGACAAATCAAGGTACTAACTCTTATATGAATTCTTATAGCTTTTTTTTTAACATTCATTTGAGCAGCCTTGTAAAGTAAGGTTTATATTGGTAGGTTGAATGGGATGGGGGTGGCTTGTATCAAGCTAATGGTCCTTGGGGAGACCAATGTGTTGTTAATATGAGGGTTAGAGTTTGCTCATGTAGGAAGTGGGAGTTGACACGAGTACCCTCATATGGAACATGGCAAGGAATAAAATTTGGCATACTAGAGTCATATGTTTATTAATCTTATTGGCTCACAACTTGGTAAGATATGTATAGGTTTAAAATCAATCCTTGTGATGGATCAGATAAATGGGTTAAGTTAAATGTCCCAATTATACTGATACCCCACAACCTGGTAGGCCAAGGAAAAAAAAAAGGAAGAGTGCAACTGAGTTGGCTAATGGAATGACAAAAGGAGTGAAATTGAGCAGGAAGGTCATGCATGACAAAAGTGTAACTTGCAAGAAGTGTGGTCAAGTTGGTCACAACCAGAGAATTTGTTCAAGTCAAAGGGGTCGTGCAAGTCAAACTGGTGGTTCTCAGTCTAAAAGTGGTAAGCCTGCAAGGAAAACTGGTGGTGAAAGTGGTGCTTCTAAGACTGCAAGAAGTAAACCTCGAAGCAAAACTAGTGGTGCAAGTGGTGGTTCAACTGTTGGTTCTCAGCCTGTCGCTTGGAAGCAAAACTGGTGGTGCAAGTCAAATGTTGGTATAATTGTAAAATCATTAGTTAACTCTTCTTTTATCTCCTAACTCGGGAACATGATATAAAAAATTTAATTTCGTTCATGTCACACCCCAAATTACTGCTTTGGTAAATGAATGGAATTCTCGGGATTGATCATAGCATCACAATCGAAGTATATTGAACGACCTAAAGTGTCGTTTGGAAAATACATCGCTTGATTTAATAAAACATTCGAGTTACAAAGATAGGTCCCAAATGAAAGTTACTATGTGCGGAAAGTAAGTTTGGTACAAGTCAAACGATGTTTTTAAAGTGTATAAATCCCATGTGAGACGCGCCGTCACCGCGACTCTATGATATGTCCACATGCATGCCATGAAGTGAATGCCTTAGTTACCGAAAATACATTGCTAAAAGTGTCAACACAATGGTTGAGTGAGTTCATAGAGTTTATGTAAATGTTAATACGACTACCACAAGTATAAATTATGTATGACAATGTCGTCACAAAATGATACAATTGCTATAAGTCCATGACACCGAAACTAGACTGCTCATGATGTTCGCTTCAACATGTAGTGTTTGCCAAACAACTCAAATAATGTTATTAAATGAAATGCATCCGTATGACTAGTCGGGATCCACCAACCGGATGGAGGAGTCACCTCGATAGATCTATCCACTCACCCTCGCTTCTAGGAAATTAACGGTTCATGTAATATAATGGGGACATTCAATTGGTATGAGGTAACTTAAGCAATGTAAATGAATTTGAATATACTTGGTCTCGTAATAAAATGATGTGCAATGTATTCTCCCCGTAGGTTTGAAATAAAGTAAAACTGGAATAAATCGGGCTATGAAAACTCACTGTTGTAATGATTATGATGACAAAAGTGGATACACCGAAATGTAGCGTGAATCTCTAACCTTGACCTATTATGAATGTTATGATACGTAATGAGTTATGATGTAATGTTATGCATGCAATTGTATGTTATTTATACCACTTGTGAATTTTGAAAATAATACTTCGTTTAAAAATACTCTTTGACGCCCCGACCATTCTTAAATTACTTTGCAAGTATTTACGTCAAAATGACATCCTACAATAGTTTCTTAATGATTTATAATGAAATTATAACTTTTCACGAAAATAATGTCGTTGGAAATTTCATGAAAGTGACTAAAACGGTCTCGAAAAGCTAGTCGTAAAATGGTGTACGCCGAACGTTAGGAAACGAACTCAACGGTTTTGGAAAGCTTGTATCATTATCTCAAAGTTTTAGCATTTAAGTTTTCATCCTAGAGGTCTCGCTCATAGAGAAAATATAGGTTAAGTATGGTGATTTTATCCAAAATATAGTTTAAATGTGGTTTTCGGCAAAGTTTAAGCAACCGTAGTTAATTCATTACAACTCCGCTAAACAAACGGTTGGTCATTTTGGAAAATATGCTTGGTGAACTCGCTTTTATTAAGACATCTCTTTACAAAAGTTCTACGTCAACGTTAAAATAGCCTTAAATATGGTCACTTGTTTACCGTAACACTTGTCTAATAGAAATAATATAGTTTTTCTTAAATAATAAAGTTACGGCAATTTTGTGTAAACGTGTATAGTTTAAGTTCTACAAACCGCTTTCACGTATTATACGTCCTTAGCTCGTATCAAAGTATACTAATATATTTTTGGTAAGTCGAATAATTTATAACGCTTAAGACTCGCTTTTGACTCGCATAAGCTAGAATTAACATGTCAAATTTCGTGATATATATATATTTCGTCGTCAAACTTGAAAATTCATATCTTCTTCGTTATAGCTCCGCTTTAGTCCATTCAAGCGCCACGGCTTCGTTTTAAAGTATATTTTCTAAATATCTTGGCCAAAATTTTTATCTACCGTCGGATTTTCCAGATTTCCAAAATAAGGATGAGACCTTTTAATACTTGTCGAAATGAGTTTTTCTCGTGTCAAACCTATTCCAATCCATTCAAAACAACTCGGTTATTCTAATCCTACCATACACCTTCTTAGGGTGTCATGGGTTCCTAAACATCATCAAGAGTGATATATAACAAGGATTAATTATAGGATGACTTATATATGTATAACTCTTAAAACAATGTAAAATGGTATAAACATCCATAAGTCTTGCATGCTTTGCTCAAATATGATGAAATACTATGAAATGATAATGAAAGATGAAAATGAAGATGATATGCTTACTAGTTAACTTGATGAGGTTTAAAGAACAATGGATTAAACTTAAACACCCTAGGTTTTTATTTCAAAACCTTGATTAAGAGTGTAACTAGATTGTATACAAACTTGATCTTGAAAACTTTTGGTTTTCTTCTTCCTTGTGGCTTGGCCGGTTTGAGAGAAAAGAAAAGGAGAAAGAAATATTTTGACTTGAACTATGAATTATTGTGAATGAAAGTGTGTGTAAGTGACTTTGTGTATAAATCTATACATGTAAGAAGATCTTACCAACCCATTGACTCACCCCCCTTGGCCGGTTTTGGGGAGGATATAATACAAATATATATATATATATATATATATATATATATATATATATATATATATATATATATATATATATATATATATATATATATATATATATATATATATATATATATATATATATATATATATATATATATATATATATATATA
The DNA here is from genome assembly GCA_022545495.1 of Chrysanthemum lavandulifolium. Taxonomy (NCBI): domain Eukaryota; kingdom Viridiplantae; phylum Streptophyta; class Magnoliopsida; order Asterales; family Asteraceae; genus Chrysanthemum; species Chrysanthemum lavandulifolium. The sequence goes on along the minus strand of CM040241.1, from coordinate 35,488,716 downwards.
TATTAATTATTGTGTATATATAGTGAAGTAAAGTAAAGTTAAATAAACATAAGTTGTAACTTGAGTATACATTTATGCATTTAAGGTAGTTTTAGCTAAAATAAATTTTAATGGATCCAAGTAAAATGTATTGAGGTCATATAAATTGTAAAATACTTTTCTTGTAAAATTTGAGTGATATAGTAATTATCGTGTAGTTTTTAAGAAAACTGTCGTAATAATATAAATTTAACAATTTATATACAAAATAAATTTAAAACACTGGTAAACTCAAAATATTATTTTACAAACTAAAAGTAAGTATAAAATATGTCGGGATAATTTTTGGAAGTATCGGATTAAATGTTCAAAATAATAACTTACGCGATAGCTTTATTTAATATGAAATTTACGCTTTAATGTGAAATGCAAATTCATGAATGAACTAACACGATGGAAATGATGTTAATGAAATGTAAACTAAACCTAGTCTATATGAAATATCCTTGATGAAATGTTCATGAATTCGCAGACTAAACCATTAAGGTTACGCTGAATTGATACTCGTAAATCTAGTTTACGATAAATGATGAAATAGTGAAACTTTTAAAGTTTGAAAATGACTTGAAATTACGAGTTGTCACAGTTCATCTCTTTTTTTTTCGCCCATTTTTAACTCTTCTTCTTTTCTTTCATTTAAAAAACTTGGGAACAGAGAGCATAGGTACGGAATTGACCAGAACCGATGAAAACCAACGCGACCCGAAAACCGAATTCACAAAAAAGATGAACCGAAACCGAACCGAATCGGTTTGGTTTTGCGTCGGTTCGGTCCGGTTTACATGCTTTATGAGTGTGTTTGGTCGGTTTTGGGTGGGACCGAACCGAACCGAAAACCGACAACCGGTAATACATAGAACCGAAACCAAACCGGAAATGGTCGGTTCAGTTTGGTTCGGTCCGGTTCGGCTCGGTTTCGTCGGTTTTGTGCTCAGCCCTACTTTCCTTTTAAACTTTTTTGTTAAAAATTGTGTACGTAGAATACTCCCTCCGTCTCAAAATTATTGTCATGAGAGAGAAATCACCAAGTTTTATAAAAATTGGGCCACTATAAATCTCAACCACTCAAAGAAAATATTTTCCTAATACATTCTCTAGTTTTTACTAAAAATGAAAAGTGAACAATCTTTTTGAGATATCTCGAAATAGAAATGTGGACAATTATATTGAGACGAAAGAAGTATAAATTATAGACAAAATGAACAACGGGTCATAAGTGATTGTGATTTTTATTCAGAAAAATGATTTGTGATACTAAAAATGTCTGTAATTTAAGTTCAAAAAATTACATTTTTTTTAAGAAAAAGAAAAAAAGAAATCAAACTCCTTGTAAAAGCTTAGAAAATATTGCCCAACTTTAAGAGCTATAAAATTATTTATTTGACCTCAAGTAAACGCAATTGTATATCCTAGTACCAGAAAATAAGTCACCATGAAGTCAATCAAGAGATGATAACTATATCCAACATGACTTCGCCTGAGCCATTGACAACCGGTAAACTAAAAGTACGCCTCATCACGGTTGCAACTATCATCTATTGTAAAGGAAAAGGACGATAGGATATACAGCAACGTTCAATCAGATCATATGCTCCATAGTGATTATTCAGAATAGTGATTATCGTAAAGCCAGTTTAATGACTAAGCATATAAACAAACATTGATTTTGACCAAATAAGATGCAACGGGTTTCCAAATAACACAACAAAACGAGATAGAAGCATGCTCTTTACCCAAACAGAGAGTTAATTATCGCATCTTCTTTATCCCTCTTTCTTTTCTTAAATTGTAGATCTTTACCGCCTTTATCGCCTTCTCATCTTCTTCATCCCCTTTCTTTTTCTTAAATTGTAGATCTTAACCGCCTTCATCGCCTTCTCTTGTAGGGATTTGCTACTTCCACCACCGAATATCATCCAAGACTTGACAAAGATCATCAAGATCGCTCAAACCATAGTAGTCATAGTTGAATTTCCGCTAAATGATTCTTGTATGAATCCTCAAAAGAACCGAACTTGATTCCACCAGATGCCCTTGAGTAATTTTGTAACCTCGTGCTTCAAGTATACACTTCGTCGATTTTGCAATACTAGCGATATGACACGTGTCTCCTTGGTTTCTCGCGCTTTATAGTAATGCACCATGTTGCCCAACTTATCAAGGAGCTCCCGAATATTATTCACACTGCGGCCCGATAGTCGAGTTTTTGTAAACCGGACCGGTAACGAGAAGGCAAAAAGGAATTGAAATTCACAAAAGTGGATTCAAGTACATGTTGAAGCTCCTTGAGAACTTGAGGAAGTGTATTAGTCATGTGTAGATGATAAAAGCTTGAATGTACCCACTGTTGATTGCCAAAATAATGATCGAGATATTTGTTCATCACACTCTTGCAATAAATTTTGGCTTATATTGATCTTCAAGTGTTTGATAAGTTTACGCACAATATGTGCGAGAATTCAAAAAGCTAAAAACGACAAGCGAGTTGAGAAATCCTTAAATGAAAGTTACAAATTAGGAGCAACTAATTTTATACTAAAGAGTTGCCTATGTTAGTGAACCAATATTTTCTTTCCAAGTGTTGGGTGGAAAACTTAAGCCATTCTAGAACTTAAATTAAGATAAATTACCAAATCCGCGAGAATTATCATAAACAAAATTGCTCAATCGTAGATGATTTTTGTCTACAAAAGGGCCTGCTTGATAAATATGGTTGTGACAACTAAGTGAAATTATGAAATTACTAAGCTAACAAGCCAGCTCAATAGACCAGCAGAATTTAATAGAGGCATGAAACCGTGCATACACTACAAACTTATAAGTAAGATACTCGAAAATAATCATCTGTGCATACCTTTAGATTCCAAAAAGGGTTAAGTCTATATATTAGCAACGTACTTGACTACTTTCACCACTTTACAGATTTAGGTAACTACTTATTATATTACCAAGTTAGGCAATTCGACAAACACTTGATAAGCAAAATATATACTAGTAATCAAAAGGATTGCAAAAAATTTTTACTCGTGATTGTAGAGTTAGTATCTCCTGGTGGTGATGTAGCGGTAGGTGAGGCGGTTGATTATCACTTGATCTAAGTCATTTGACGGTGGCGGTGCAATCGTGGTATAAATGGTGGTATTGACGGTTATGAAGGTTACGGTGGAGGATTTGGGGAATTGACGGAGAGATTTTGGGGCGATATTATGCATGGCAAAAGTTCAATATAGATCCAAAATTTACCATGATCCAACGAACCAATAATAGCCATTCATTTTTATTATATAAACTTTCACCCTTTTTAAAAATTAAATATCTCGCAAACCGTTAATCGTTACGCGATAAAATTATTATCAGCGACGAGAATTAAATTATCTTTCTATAGATATGCACTACTATATATTTTAACAATTTTTTTTCAAAATTTCGTCAACAAAAATCATATATGATTTATGAAAATCATATATGATTCGATTTTACGAATCATATATGATTTTTGAGAATCATATATGATTCGTAAAAATCATATATGATTCATAAAATCGAATCATACATGATTTTGAAAATCATATATGATTTTTCTGGACGGAATTTTTGAAAAAAATGTTTGTCGAAAATATATAAAAGTGCATATCTATAAAAAGATAATTTAATTCTCGTCATGACACAGTATTTTTTATATTTTGAAAATTTACCGCTTTGTAAGATATGTTGTTTTAAAAAAGGTGAAAATGATTTTTATTAATTTAGATAAAAGATGGAGGGCTATGATTGGTTCATTTGTTCTATGGCAAATATGGGTTCTATATTGATCTCAACTCTATTATGTATATGTAAAAAGATATTTATCAAGTAAATAAATACTACTAATTTATCAAGTAGAAAAATATGAGTTCTAGTTAAAGGGTCTAGTTAAGAGGAGAGTTATTTTACCTATCAAACTTTTCTCACATACCAAGGGACTCATCTCCACCATCCATCTAAAAAATCAATTACCGAGATTTAAAAGATTTTATTATTTCACCCATTTTTTATAATTTATATATCTTTAAACCGCTTATCATTGCTTAAAATATTTACATTGTCGCGACGAAGATTTAATTATCTTTCTATAGACGGGCATTTTGATATACTTTCAAAAAAGAAAAAATTCATTTTTTCACGTTGCCTTTTTTCGTTATTTTACGTTCATCGAATTTGCATGAAAAAAATCATATATGATAAAACACTAAATTGAATATCACATGTGATATTAGTGTTAAATCATATATGATATGTAATATCACATGTGATATCATATGTGATTTTACACTAATATCACATATGATATTACATATCATATATGATTTTACACTAATATCAAATTAGTGTTATATCATATATGATTTTCAATGCAAATTTCAAGAACGTAAAAAACTTTAAAAAAAACGTGAAAATACGAATTTTTTTTTGTCGAAAGTATATCAAAGTGCCTATCTATAGAAAGATAATTAAATGCTCGTCGCAATGATATATTTTTTTCGCTTACGATTAACGGTTTAAAAGATATTAATATTTGAAAAAAAGGATGAAGTTGGTTTTTATATTGTTGGGATTAATCTCATCCATTAGATCAAATAAAAATGAATGGTGGAAATTGATCCCTTGGTATGTAAATAATCTTTTGTCCTCAAATGATCTTATATCGTCTAGTTAAATACATATAAATAAATGTCGGAGTAAAGTAAAAACAAACCGGGTATGTTTGGCGCAATGAGCTGGGGTTGAGGGTTTGAGTTGGGGTTGGGGCTGGGGCTGGAGCTTTTATTATAAACTGAAGTTGAAATTTGTATTTTTGTAAACTTGTTTGGCAAATGGGTTTAAGTTTAGGCTTATTATTGCAAATTTTTTAAAAATGACATAATTAAATTAGTTTTTGTATATATTTTTTGTGGGTAAATAAGTAATTTATTGTTCAGAACCCTCGGTCTAAAATTTTTAGCCCTTTTTATGTGGCTAAAGTTTTAAGCTCTTTTTAAAGGCTTATGATTTCATAAGTCTGCATGACAAACGAAACTTATTTTATAAACCGACTTATTTTAAAAGCCCAAGTCTCATAAGCCCCCATAAGCTCTTTGCCAAACACAACCTTACATCACTAGAACACGAGCAATACCTTAATAGATGTTGCAAATTCAACGACTTATGAAGCGACACCTCGAGGACGTCGCAAAATTTAAGCAATACCCTCACCGACATATTTTTGTGATGTCGTGTATTAGCGTCTCCGTTAGCAACATTGTCCGGAATGTCGCAAAAGTGGCGACTCAATTTCCGACACAGATTAAGACATTATCATCTAGAAAATGATTGCGACATAATTGGCGATGTAGTTTGCGATTTTGAAGTGTAGATGTTGCCTTATGTATCGCTATTTTTGTCGCAAAATTAATCACCGATTAGGTGCTACTGGGCCACCGACCTTTTCGATTTTTGTAAATCGTTCAAACAAATCGGTCAACCATGGTCAACGGCGGTTAATGATGGTCAAACTTGCCCAAAACATGTAAATCTTACCGGAAATACCTTAAACTCGCCGTAAATTGGTTATAATCACTATTTATATCTATTACAAGATGTTTTTCAAGGAAAATCTTGCCGAAAATACCAATACTTGCCGTAAATACCTAAAACTTGCCAAAAATGCCAATACAATTAATCATCGATTCGCTATTTTTGCAACCCTCAACAAATGTAGTCACTTATAGTCGCTTTTTATATCTATTACAAGATGTTTTTAAGGAAAATATTTTCGGGAATACCCAAAACTACCTAGAAATACCCAAAACTTGCTAAAAATGTCAATCCAATTAATCACCGATTAATCCCGCCTATACCGATTACAAGCTACAGGGGAGTCGACCGCCTCACTACCGATTAGCGATTTTTGCAACTTTGTTTAGAACAATAAAATCATTCAAAGATTAAACATGAAAATATAGGATACCAATTTATTATATGAATGAATAACAAATGCCAAGCATCTTTATTCATCATAAAGTAAAAATTGTCTTTCAATCCCAATTATCCAAATACTAAAACAGATATGCATGAGACTAATTTAGTAAGTTGAAGTCTAATATTTTCAACATTCTCAACCTTTCTTTACAAGAAAAACTAAATAGTCATCTGAGTAAACTTTCCGAATACTTGTTTCAAATTTCACATATAGTAAGGGATTCGAAATATAAATGATGAGTGTCTTATCTCGACAATGGACATATTTACAACACTGTAATGCACACTATACAAGACAGTAATGCACAATTGTGGTGTAGGTATAAAAAAATGTTGTGAGTATCAACACCCTTTAAAAATATATAGTACTACCCCTTGCATAAACTTAATTTTATCTATTACAACCAACCAAGCATTATTACACTTTTCTATCAAGTTATGAAAGCATGTTCATTAATCTAAACTTTACTTTCCTTTAGGGCTGAGCATAGATCAGGAATCGACTCGAACCGACAAAAACCGACCCGACCCGAAAACCAATTTCACAAAAAAAAATGAACGGAAACCGAACCGAATCGGTTAGGTTCGGTTCGGTTTTGCGTCGATTCGGTCTGGTCGGTCCGGTTTACATGCTTTATGAGTGTGTTTGGTTGGTTTTGGGTCGGACCGAACCGACTCGAAAACCGACAACCGGTAATATATAGAACCGAAACCGAACAAAAAATAGTCGGTTCAGTTCGGTTCGGTCCGGTTCGGCTCGATTTTCCGGCTCGGCTCGGTTCCGTCGGTTTTGTGCTCAGCCTTTCCTTTTAACCTTTTTTTTTTTTTTTTTGTTAAAAGTTGTGTACGTAGATTATAAATTATAGACAAAAGAGTTAATTACATAAATCGTCCTTGTGGTTTGGTTAAAATTACAGATCTTCTCCTTGTGGTTTTTTAAGCGGGTCACGTCCCCGTGGTTTCTCAAAATTACAGATCTTGTCCAAATTTTGACCCGCTCGTTAAAAAAGACGTAACTTGACATGATGGACTAACAGAGGGTTAATCTTGTAAAATTCCAATTTCCCTTTCGAAATACAAACCACATGAACTATCAACATAGTCATGTGCCCAATGGCTTAAATAAGAATCCAATTTGAAGAGGAGTTTTTACAAACACATTATAGGAAATTCGACAAACACTTGATAAGCAAAATTTGGGAAAAAAAAAATTGGAAAAAAAAAATTTGGAAAAAATGTTTTCGGAAAAAAAAATTCGAAATAGAATTTTTCGGAAAATTTCAAAATTACATCGTTGGTCCTTACGGGTGGGAAAAGACTGAAATACCCTCGAGTGGATGAGGTATAACGACCGTTAGTCATGCCAGTTAGAGTGAGGGACTAACGGATACATAACGTTTCGCAGTTAAGGATGGACGGTGCATTTTTTCGGTCAAAGGACGAAACTTGTCGGTCAACGCATACTACAAGGATGAATGGTTTAGTTTACTCGTAAAATTATATTAAAGCTACACTTATATGTGTCACAAATGTTTTCACACTTTTTTTATAAACAATTTTTGCAATTTTGCCACACTTTTAGCTGTGATCATTCAAAAAATATTTTCACACTTTTAATCGTAGAAATTTGTATTGTATATCCACACTTATATGTGTAGAAAAATTTGTCCACATATGAGAAAATGTGGACTCTATAATTTTACACATTATTCACCGTGGTCATTTGGTGTTTAAAATATAGAGAACTAAACTAGTTTTTTGTAGTGGAAGGAGTGTAGTTGTGTTTATGTAATTAATAAATAATTTGATCTTTTTATCATAAAACATTTCGGTCCAGGTTCTTCATTGTTAGCATCAAATGTGTCACACCCCAAATTACTGCTTTGCGTGAATGAAATTCCTAGGGATGACCGCATAGCATCACAATCACAAGTTATATTGAACGACCTAAAGTGTCGTTTGAAAAATACATCGTTTGATTTAATAAAATAATCGAGTTTACAAAGTGTAGGTCCCAAATGAAAATCAACTCAGCGGAAATAAATTTGATACAAGCCAAACGATGTTTTTAAAGTGTATAAATCCCATATAAGACGCTCGTCACCACGACTCTATGATAAGTCCACATGCATGCCATGAAGTATGCCTTAATACCGAGATAAAACATGCTAAAAGTGTCAACACAATGGTTGAGTGAGTTCATAGAGTTTGCGTTGTAATGTAAAGCCCTTCAAAATCATTTATGCGGGCAAAGGCATTGTCAGAATCCACTCGCCCAAGTTCCGCCCATACAAAACTTGCAACCTGTGTGTTCACAACCCACTGCCAAAATGTGTATAGTTTATGTTCAAACACACCTCGTTAAATGAATTCACAAAATAATGCATAACTTAATGTATCAATAGTTACTTAATATAACACATAATTCGTACGGTTTCAAATTGTTCCATGACCATTAGTTCAGGATTGTACCAAGACCATTAGACCATGATTGTACCAAGTCCGTTAGTACATGCCTATACCAAGTCCATTAGTTCATGACTATACCAAGTCCGTTAGTTCAACATTATCCAAGTCCGTTAGATCGTGATCATACCAAGTCAGTTAGCTCAATGATTCATGATATAGAAATTCTAAGTATGGCGATCATCATTACTGTATGACTAACATTCGGCTCGAGATAAATATATAGTTTGCAAATAATCATGTTTGCCATAAAAGTTGTTGAGCATGTATCTCCCCAAAGAGTTTAATAAAAGTATTAAAACAAGAAAAGTGGGGCTATGAAACTCACTTGGTACAATGATTATGATGACAAAAGTGGATACAGTGAAATGAGGTGCAATCTCTATCTGCAACCTAAATAATTAAACTGTTTTAGGAAAATATGATATGTACTATATGCATATGAGTTTTATGATGTATTATCACCTTTATACACTTGTAACGAGGTTTTATGACTCAAAACATGACAAAACGCAAGTTTCAGTTTTAACTGTTAAGTTTTCAAAAAGTGTCAAAAGTGAGTTTTGCTCAACTTTCGGAGGTCATAAGTTCTTCGTTTCAAATGGGTTTGGGCCATTTCGAATTCCAGTGTCAAGTATGCCGCGAGGACTATAGAAAGTTCAACTATCGCTATGGATGAATCTAAGCCCAAGGCCCTCGAAAACAGGCTCGAAATAGGTCAGTCGCAATTGTAATAAAAACTGGACAGGAGCTGATAATAAGGTTTTCGGATCTTAAAACGGCCATATCTCCTTCGTTACAAGTCCGTTTTTGCTCATTCAACTCTCCAAACGTAGCTAAAAATATATAGTTTCAAAATATCAAGGCCAATGATCTTGTAAATGCTTTTATCAGGGGATGTTTGGTCGTTTAAGTTGCTGACCTGATCGAAAAGATGGACAGAAAAGCATCATCCAACTTCCCGAGGTCATATCTTACTCAAAAATGGTCCGTTTGATGTGATTCAAGTTGCTACGTTTAAGTTTATCAATCTACTACATGAAATTAATAAAAATCTCATGCTCGATCCAATTTAAAGTGCTCAAATTTATGAAAAATATTTGAAAGGACAGATTTGATGGTTAATCTTATTTTATACATGAAAAATAGTTAGAAAATTCCACAAATCACGAAATTTAACCGAGATCATCCCGAACCATTATACTCACTGTGGTAAGAAGGGTTTTCCATAAAAATGATTTTTGGTTCAGTTATTAAAAGATAGTATTTTTTAGGTTTTATAAGCTTGTTTTCCAAAGATGTTTCATCATAACAAATCTTCTAAAGGTGATGTAAAATGAACATGAAATGTTAAATAAGGGTGTATATGAGTATGAAAATAGATTATGTATGCTTACAAGAAGATGTCGATGATTGGTGAACCAAAGAACCCAAGAACACTTATGAAACCCAAAGTGTGAACTCGAAAACCATACTATGATGTCTAACACTTAACCAATTAGCTAAGACCCAAAAGATACCCTTGAAATTGTTGTTGTTGCTGCCATTTATGTAGAGAGAAAAGAAGAGAGTTTATGTGTTTTGTTTTATTGAAATGAGAAGGAAAGTACCAGTAACTTTTTAAAGAAAAGAAATGCAAGACTAGGAGAATATCTAGGGGACCAAAGAACATGAAAATGAATGAAAGTAAGGTGAAAGGAAGGGTGAGTGATGTGAGTATGGCGTGAGGTAGTGGGTTAAGCAAAGAAAAATAAATGTGATTGAAGACTTTGTTACTTTTTGTAGATTTACAAGATATAGTTGGTAAATTGAGCTAGTTGTTTAATTTTGTGAGGTTTTGCTTATGTAATAAAAAAAACGATTTTTAAATGAAATTGGGGGAAGGGAAAAGACTAAATTTTGATTATGTATAAATGTGTGTGAAATGAGTAGAATAAGTGCTCTATTTATAAGGCAAGAGGGAAAGTAGCTAGCTAGTTACATGAATCAGTTAACTTGTAATATGTTTGGTTGGTTTAGAAAATATCCTAGGGGACAAGATATGACCAAAAAAAAAATATGAGAAGCATTGGGGGTGATTATTTTCGTGTACAAGAGGGGAAATACAAAAAGAAGTTTTGACTTAGTGATAACATAGTGATTTAAGACTTTATCACATGCATTTGGACATAGTATGACAAGAGTTGGTGACTAACTTGTACAAAATAGAGAAGGGCTGGTTTTGAGGGTTTAAATGGGAGGAAATGAGTTAATTTGATAGTGTATAGGTATTTAGAGTATTGGTAAAGATGGTGAGGGTAATGGGTAAGCATTGCATGCATGTAAATATTGGAACGCGTAATAATAGTGTCTATATAAAACTTGAAAAAATAAAAAGTATAAACTTAGAAAATGTTATTGAAATAGTCATATGGCATATATTTCATGTATAGACTTAACTTTATTTAATGTTGGTTTACGTTAAATGCCATTTTCCAGTTTACGCGAATTAAGTTAACAACTACACGTAAAAAAAATAATTATGTAAACTTCCAAAATAATTTTTAGTTTAAGGTTGAGTAAGGACCTGAAAATTTGTGGGTTGTCACAAAATGTAACACCCCAAAAATACATCAGCGGGAGGTATCGTCATTGGGGTGCTACTTCATAATACAGATATCAAGTTATAGAGAATGACCTCTAAATGAGACTCCATGAATGTTGAATCATGCCAGAATCAGGTACCTGATAAATACATGCTAAAAAGGTCAACAAATATGTTAGTGAGTTCATAGGGTTAAAGTATGTTAAAATAGTGCGGACCACAAGATTTAATATTAAAAAAATTGGCGACTATTGTTATCCACAGTGCAAAATTAGTGACTATTACTATCCGCAGTATCAGGGGAAAGTAATTGGTGAATACTGCTATCCACAGTATCTGAGAAAAGTAATTATTGACTACTGCTAACCACAGTGTCAATTAGTATCTACTGCTATCCACAGTATCAGGGAAGAGTAATTAATGACTACTACTAACCATAGTGTCTATTAGCGACTACTGCTATCCACAGTATCATGGAAAAGTAATTAATGACTGCTACCCACAGTGTCAATTAGTGACTACTACTATCTACAGTATCAGGGAAAAGAAATTTTGGGCACTTGTGTCCGTAGTGAAAGTAAACGAGTAAAGTGTTTTAGTAAACGAGTAAGTTTTTCGGATAAACGAGTAAAGAGTTTTCAATAAACAGGAAAAGTATGTAAGTAAAACGAGTAATGAATTTGAATAAACGAGCAATGTATTTGAGTAAAAGAAACGTAAAGTATTTAAGTAACAGAGCATGTATTCTCCCCCAAAATATTTCAAAACAAGTAAAATAGAGGCTACGAACTCACCTCAATTGAATGAATAAACGTCGATAATGGTGATGTGACAAGCAAAACGAGGCAGAACCTTAACAGCGGCTAAAGCTTTGTGTGTAAACTCGACAAGAGGAAAACCAAGACCCGAATTATAACCCAAGACCTCCAAATTGCTAAGCTTGAATCAAGACCCTTTGTGACTGGTATTTGTGAAAATTTTGTAGTAAGTTTTGTGTGCCTTTTCCTCTGTGATTGAACTAACTATATGAAGATGGAAGAATAGGAAACTTTGACTCTCTACTTTAAGGTTGGACTTAGTGGTGTGGCTAATTTGGGTTAACTGCACATGCTTTTGATATGTCTTTTTCAAGTTTAAAGGCTCTAATTTATTCTTGTGGTTTTCTCGACAGAAAGTATGGAACTAAAGGAGCGATTTTAGTTTACAAATGAGAAAGGACAAAATGTGCGTTCTCTTCTTGGTACTCGATCCATAATCAAGGCCAAAAGAAAGGGATTTGGACTATGCTTTATGTGATGGTGATTAAAGTAAGTTACCATAATGGGTTAATGTTAAAACATTGCAAAAGTCATTATCTATGTCCAAGAGTCCAGGCATTCTCGTGAGTTGTGGTGTGTGTTAGTCGGTCAATCCGAGGTCAAAGGGAAGGAAGTATCATTTGATTTTTATTCCGTGTATTTCGTGCCCCGTTAAGCTAGAATGTAATCACGGCATTTTGGTTTGACAAAGATGCTGAAATATATTCTTGGAAATTTTTTTTTTGCAAATGTTATATAAAAATAAAATTATTGACTCAAAATACTAATTATTGCTTTTAAGCCAATACTACTCCAATGTCGGTAAGCATGCGGAGTCGTTATTCGAGATGACCTCTCGTTGTTGGGTTTTACTCATCAGTAAATGTCGAAAATTAAATAATTATCTGATAAAAAATAGTAGTATAATTAAAATAATAGTCTGAAAAATTACGGGTTTTTATAGTCTGCCCTCCTTAAAGGGAATCGCGTCCCGCGATTTAGTTCGTGCTATCCGATAATGTGGTGCCTTGGATGAGGTGGCGGTACTGTAGTAGATTTGAGTTTCACTGGGTATTATAAGGGGTTTCCTTCGTTTATGGGAGAGTACTTAGGTCGTCTACAATTGGTCTGTCCCTTTTTGACCATTTGGTGAGGTATAATGAAACCAGGTGCAGGTTCAATATGTCGAAGTCTCTAGTCATAACTTCTTAATGTTTTATATGTTCGTTAGTGCGGCACCTCTAGGTTTTCTTGGTCTTAATCTAATTTAAGGTCTCAATGCTAGTGGCACCAAATTTTAACCTATTCTGATGTAAAGCGATATGAAGGCAAGATGGTTGGTTCCTAAGATTCGTTCCAGGATTGTACGTTTTTCTTCTTTAAAGAATGGAGAAAATTTTTGTTCAAAATCTTTATTTGAGTAAATGTTTATACGAATTCGACCAAGAAAGTATTTCAAGTAATAATTATTCTTTTGTTTGAAATTAATAGTTGCGTAATCGGTTTCAAAATATTTAAAATTTTGTAAACGAGTTTTTAATCATGGTGTAGATAAGATAATTTCGCAAAAATAAATGTTTAGTCATTTCTTAATTTACAAATATTTTATAAGGTCTGATTAAAAAGATTTATAATTTAGTAAAGTGGGCTTTTTTTTTAATTCAATAAAGAGGTAACTGAAAGATCAAGTAAACTACTGAAGTAAAATTGATCATTTCAATTGGTAGTCATGGCAAAATGTAAAGGTAAACGAGTTTTTTTTTCTTGATCAAATATCTTAATGCACAATCTTTAGAGTGTAAATATTGTGGTTAAAGTATTTAGGGTTCCTTTTCTTAAAAAATGGTAACACCAACTTTAGGCCACAAAGTTAGAAGCGAGGTTTAAATGAAATTTATTATTCAAAATCCTCGTGCGTCACATGAAGCTGCTTTGAGCGGAGGTTTGTTACTCATTCAGTTCTTCTTAAGCTATTTAGCTTTTATTGAATGATTTGTTGCTCCAAAATAACATCCAATATTTATTTCACTTAACAACATTTGATTGTTATGTAGATACAAATAATGAAATATTTATCATATTGGTATCCCTGTATAAGGCACATAATGGATTAAAAGCTTATGTGGAAAACTAGAAGGGGGGTTTGAATAGTTTTGACAATTAAAACTCGTTTTAAACTATTTAGATCGACTTATGTCAATCTATTTGGATGTGTGTTGGATGTTGATAAACAAACATATAGAAGTATAAATATGTAATGAAAAGACAAGAGGAAGCACAAAACCACAACGCAGTATTTATAGTGGTTCGTACCGCAGGACACCTTCCTAGCCCTACTCCACTCCCCGAGTCACCTACCGAGAGTTCGTAATCACTACACATCACCGACTCCTTATGGTGGAGAAACCTTCACAACGTTGCCTACTCTTTTTCCGGTACTGGGCTAACCATCGGGTTCTTTCACACCAAGGTGAACCACATTTACCACAATGTCGCCTACCCTGTATCCGGTACTAGGCTAAGTACCGAGTTCCATTTCAATGGAGGAACTACTACCCAACACTCACCAATTAACTAACCCCAGAGGAGATCTACTCCTTATAATGTCAACAAGGATAACAATATCCTTTGACCCAATACTAATCTATCTTGTACATCGAATCACACCATATCGAATGTACATCTTAGGCACCTTTCACTAATGCCTTTAACTAGATCTTCAAGAAACCCTTCACTAATGTCTTGTGACTTAACTTCCAGGCACCCTTCACTAATGCCTACAATACGGATGATCGACACCTTTCACTAATGTCTTCGTCTTGACACTTGAGACATCTTTCACTAATGTCTTCAACACTACACTTCTTAGAAGAAAGAAAAGAACCATCAACAAGAGAACTTCAGTAGTCTTGATGATGAGGAAGTATGGCAACTCATGGACTTGAGCTTGCTTGACTTCAAAGGTGGTGATCTCGCCTTTAAGAGGAACCTAGAGGATCACACAAAAATAAAACTACAAATATAGATCACTTGGATCTGGGGTTAGAGAGTTTGTAACTCAAGGAGAAAGTATGTGAGAAAGGGGTGAGAAACAATGAAGAAATGACTCACTATGGTTTAGGGTTTAGGGTTTAGGGTTTAGGGTTTAGGGTTTAGGGTTTAGGGTTTAGGGTTTAGGGTTTAGGGTTTTATAGAGAGAAAATGCCTACTGTTTCTCGGATCCCACGGATCCCTCCCACAAGGGATCCGTCTAGTGTAAAACTAGGGATCCGTGGGACGCTCCTCTTTGCCCATGGGTATTTTGGTTATGGGTCATGGGTCATGGGTTATGGGTTGATCCATGAGTCTTTTATTAGATACAATGTATCTTATGAGTGCAATGCACCTAGTCAAATGGGTATGGGTCAATACCATGGGTTATGGATATTATCCATATATGACATAAGCATGATGTCATGCAATGGGTTATGGGTCAAGCTCCATGGATATGGGTTGTACCCAACTACATTCAATGTATTTGGTCAATGGGTTATGGTAATTAAGTTTCTACCCATTTATATTACCCAATATACTACATACTAGTTATGTGTATATTTTACCGAATATGTAAACACTAGTTAAAATCACTTATACTTGTTTTAGTGTTTATGTGAAAATGTAAGTGTTTTAGAAAACTATTAGCTCAAACCATTTACGTATTTTATTTGTTTCATTAAAATGATTTTCCGTTTGTTATCGACAAAACATTGAAGATCGAAAATATAAATAAACGTTTTACTACTTATTTGTATTAACAATCTCCCTTTTGTTGATGACAAACATAAAATTATTTTAAGGAAAAGCTAAAATTTGTAAACGTTTGAATTTGTAGTTTTACTTTCTTATCCCCTTTTGTCGAAACAAAAGAGCTTCGAAGTACACAAACACATTGTTTTAAGAAAACATGTGAAAAATAGAAAAGAAAGCAAAAGTAGAGAGCAAGTAACGGGAAAAGATCTCGTCTTAACTCCCCCTTGACGAGTCCATCCCTATGTGAAGGCGTCAAGAAAAATAGTACTAAGCTAGTTCATTTGCAACTAAGTTTGCAAAGATTTCGTCTCATGTGACGAATGTGCTCCCCGATGATTGCAACTTTACAAGGGACGCCATAAAATGTAATCCTAATATTGCAAGTAATTTTAATGTATCGCTGACACAAAGCTCCCTAGCTTTAGGGTGTCAAAGTATTCATGTGTAAATTGAATAACTACAAAACAAAGGTTAGAAAACAAGTATAATGCATAATTTCCCGCAAATATGACTCAAGTTAGTAGAAAATTAGTTTTCGTCTCACGGATCCCACTTCCCTCTTTGTAGGGATCCATTTAGGCAAATTAAATGGATCCGTCTGCGATGACCGATTTCAAAGAATGGTGATATAACAAATAATGTTAACATCAAAGTGAGATATGTATTATACGACATAATCATATACTCAAAAATATAGCAAGTAGCATGTAATTTCATTTAATAAAACTAGAGGTATGATATGCATGACTCTAAAAACTAAGAAAATGAACGATACATGACTTGGAATTACTAGACTTATCTAAGTAACGCTTGATACTAGGACACCACTAAATATCCTCTAGCTCAAGTTTGTTTAGGTTTAATCTCATCGAAACGTTCGAGGAGGTGATAGAACATGAAACGTTGATCTTCTCGTACTTCATGTATCAAACTTTCAACATGTTGACAATGATAAGAATCTTTGTCATGGCTAGGTAGTGGTGATTGAATAAATGAAACTGCTTGATGCGAAGGATCAAGTGAAGTGGGTTGGGGAGTCTCAAACGACGGAGGGATTGGTGGAGGCACATTTGAAGATGGCTCGATCAAGAATGATGGTGGTGGTAGAGAAGTGTCAACTTCCATATGGTCGGGTGGTTGACTTTGATAATTTCTCATAATCCAACTGGGATTATATGATGGTGACGGGGAAAAGGAAGCCTGAGCTAGTGTTGACTCAACACCTTGATTTTGTATCATTATTCCTGCTAATGAGGAGAATGTTGCCGGTGGAGGAGGATGAGACGGCCTAGGAGGCAAATCTTCTAAATTGTAGAGGTGTGGTGATGATAGTGGAGTTGTAAATGAGATAGCTCTAGGAACCAATGGTGATGGTTTAGTGGAGATGGGATTGTTTGGCCTAGGAGGTATGGTGGTGTCTGGCATAGGTAGTTTTGTAGATACTATCCTTTTAGGGATTGGTTTGATTGGTTGAGTTGGTGGAGGAGAAATCCTTGCATTTGTGGACTTGACCGGAGATGATTCGGTTGAAGAGATTTTGTGTACAACACGAGCAATTTTCTTGGGTGGTTCTTTGGTGGATAAGTTGCTACTTGGAGTTTTCCTCATGATGAGATGATTTCAAGAGGTTTGTAAAGGTTTCTAAGTGTTGAAAATGAGGATGAAGATGATGACTTTAGGAGTCCTAACAATGTGGTTTATAAAGCAAGGAGTTGGCAAGTGCATTCAAGACTTAAGCCACTAAAATTCATTGAATGTGATGATTAACATGCACAGAGTCAACTTGAGTTGTATTGATCTAGGAACTCATTTAAGATGAGATGGAGTGTTTAAGTTAGTAAGATGAGCTTGAAATGATTGTTTTAGCTAGAGTTGGCATGAGTCATCACACGATCCCACGGTTCCCTCCAACGAGGATCCGCCTAGGCTAATCCTAGGATCCGTCTCATCGCCAGCTAAGAAAAGATAGCAATGATGTTTGTAAGGTCTAATGCCTATTTCTTCTTGAGTGTTTCAGCTTTATCTAAGTGTCTTAAATGAAGAGGTGCTTAAGTACTTGAAGGTAATGAGTGAAGTAGCTAATGATTGCCTTTTATGGAAGAAATTGGAACTTTCATGAGTACCAATGAATGAACAAAGATGACACTAAAGATTTTGAGAGTGTAAAATGGAGCTAAATGATCCTAGAGATCAGATAGTGACTTAGGATAATGTTTTGGAGAATATCCTAAAGGCTTAAGATGGAAAAAACTAGAATTTGATCAATTTTGAGGTAAGGATGATTATGATCAATTTTGCCAAAATTGAAAGATTTCCAAGGCTAGATGTGAGGGATCATGTGAGAGATGATGAGTGAGCTTGAGAGCGGAAGAGTAATGGGTTTAAGTGAAACATAGATCTACAAGCGTCTTGAGTGTGATCTAGATGAGTTATGTGTGAGTACGAAAATATCCACTTAACTTGATAAGGACTCAATTTGCCTTAAGGCACTATGTCTAACTTGGTGTGAAGTGTTCTAAAGGCATGTTTGAAATTCAATGATTGCAATTGCATTTTCTGTTTGCCGGATCCCACGGTTCCCTAAGAGTAGGGATCCGTCTAGCACAACCTTTGGGATCCGTCTATCTGCTAAGCAGAACCTTTACTAAAGGTATGCAATCATTTTGACAATGCATTATATTTCAAGGTTAGTTAAAGAAGTTCTAACACTAAGATATCAAATGTAAAATATTTTATTTCATGAAGAAATTGGATTACATTGATAAAGCATGAATACTAAGGATTGATCCTATTTGAAAGATTACTAAGTTCCTTGAGCGTTTTCGCTAGAAGGATCATCAAATGGTTGATGAGTATTTACCGATTCAGGGATGAAGAAAGTCTTCATGAGAGATATGTTTAGAGGTTCCATCATCTTGTTCACAAGCACGCATAAACGGACTTTGAAATTGAGGGTGAAGTACATGATGTTATGATAAAGGCGCGTCAAGAACATTCAATAAGGGATGAGTTTGTCCTTGAGCCTTGAAGATTTACAATTACTTTAAGAAGAAGTAGGCGAGATTGTATGGTTGTTGTGTTAGCAAACAATACATTATGTGAGCACAACAAGCGGAAGGATTTCGATTTCCGAAGACTCAAACATTTTCCCGTAGGATGAGTGCGAGAGCCTTGTACTCTTCTGGATATCCTTTGTACAGATAATGTTTGTATCGGAGTAATAGGGTCGAGGTTTGCATATTGTGCGAGTCAAGTCTTCAGGGAAGGTATGTGTGAACAATATGGACTATTTTCTTCACGAAAGTCAAGAGAGAATCAAGAGACCAATCTTCGGTGAAGACACATTGTCCATGATTTGGAATTCGGAGAATTTGAGCAAATTTCCCAAGGGTTAAAACAAACTTTGGTTTTGATCCAAAACCAAAGAGATAGAGAACGATCCTCGTTACGAACGAGTTCGACTTGACTAAGAATTCCAATACAAACCTTGGACATATTTTCTCATTAATTTCGAGAAGACATTCCAATCCTATGGTTCTAAGGAGTTATTGATTCCTTCTTCAGATTGTAGAGAGTGTCGACACGTCCTTCGTGGAAGTGACGGGTTTCGAGATTATTGAACCCACGAACATGATTGCGGTGTGTTGGGATCAAGGAGATGTTAGGAGTGTAGACGCCGTGAGTGAAAATCAAACTCATATTCATGTGACATAGCGAACCTATAGGAAAGACAAGTTAATAGGATGTGACATATTACGGGTAAAACAATGATTACCTAACGCTTTTACAAGATGTTTATTAACAATGACATTTAGCTAACTTAATGTTTGACATTCTAGTATAATATTTCTTTTAGGAAGAAAGTGGTTTTATTTTGCATGGAAAAATCATATCCGTAATGACGGTTCCCACGGTTCACTTATAAGGGATCCGCTAGTATACTTGCCGGATCCGTGGATCCGTAGTAATGTATGCACTTTGATAAAATATAAGTTTAATAGTTTTATACCAAGATATGTGTTTAGCCTACATTTTCTTTTAGCATGCATTCATGGTTTCTAATGTATCACAAAAGAATACGAAGATATAAATCAAAAGAAATGACAAACACATTATGATAATAATAACCTAGATAAACTAGACTATTAATAATATTTCATTTCAATGCTAAGAATGATACAAAGGATTGGGTATATAACCCCAATGTAGATTAACAACACAAAGTATATGTCTCCGTATGTGAACTTCATCATAGGGAACACAAGAGCGATGAGCACGAGGGCGATGTAAACCATGTTGATGACGAACCTTCTTGGTTTTGGTTTGAGATGAGATGAGATGAGAGGAAGATGAAGTTTTGAATGAGAGGTAATTTTTTGAAAATGAAATATTTGAAAAAGGATTTGATATAGTGGACTACTTGATGGTTTATTTATGGGGAAGGAGGAATTTTTGAGATTTGTGTTTTGTTTTATTATTAGAAAGATATGATTTTTGGATTAAGTGAAATAAAACACAAGTTTTATATACCACGACTTTAGACGAAAAAATAACACGTATATGAGAAAAGGCTTCCTAATGAAGCTACATGTAATACATGTATATCCACAAAAGATAATCATATAAATACCTATGTAGGCATACTTAATTATCAAGCTAGTGTCATTTAGAGATAAGTAGAAAGTCATACCTCTAATGCACTTAGGAATGTCTTTACAAATGACACAACAAATGTCAGTAGACAATTCCGGCTCCTTTGTGTTTAAGATACCTTCTTAGGGAAGGTATTCTTGTTACCAAGCGATTCATATGACTTGGTATGTATGAGCTTTGACTAAGCAATATGACAAAGAGGATTAGTGTAATTAAATGAAGAATAAATAATAAGAAAAATGTTGTCATCTAATCAACATCCAAACAAAGAGTTTTAAAAGACGTGGTGTTTGTTTTTATAAAAAACTTTCTTTGTAGTTTTCAATTAACCATGGATCGTATCAAGTTTTTAAAGTACAATATACTTTAAGAAACTTGGTAACGAAGCTCTGATACCAATTGTGGAAAACTAGAAGGGGGGGGGGTTGAATAGTTTTGACAATTAAAACTAGTTTTAAACTATTTAGATTGACTTATGTCAATCTATTTGGATGTGTGTTGGATGTTGATAAACAAACATATAGAAGTATAAATATGTAATGAAAAGATAAGAGTAAGAAGCACAAAACCACAACGCGAGTATTTATAGTGGTTCGCCACAAGGACACCTTCCTTGCCATACTCCACTCCCCGAGTCACCTACTCGAGAGTTCGTAATCACTACACAACACCGACTCCTTATGGTGGAGAAACCTTCACAACGTTGCCTACTCTTTTTCCGGTACTAGGCTAACCACTGGGTTCTTTCACATCAACGTGAACCACACCTACCACAACATTGCCTACCGTTTATCCGGTACTAGGCTAAGTACCGAGTTCCATTACAATGGAGGAACTACTACCCAACACTACACCAATTAACTAACCCCAAAGGAGATCTACTCCTTATAATGTCAACAAGGATAACAATATCCTTTGACCCAATACTTATCTATCTTGTACATCGAATCACACCATATCGAATGTACATCTTAGGCACCCTTCACTAATGCCTACAATACGGACGATCGACACCTTTCACTAATGTCTTCGTCTTGAGACATCTTTCACTAATGTCTTCAACACTACACTTCTTAGAAGAAAGAAAAGAACCATCAACAAGAGGACTTCAGTAGTCTTAATGATGAGGAAGTATGGCAACTCATGGACTTGAGCTTGCTTGACTTCAAAGGTGGTGATCTCGCCTTTAAGAGGAACCTAGAGGATCACACAAAAACAAAACTACAAACATAGATCATTTGGATATGGGGTTGAGAGTTTTAACTCAAGGAGAAAGTATGGAGAAAGGGTGAGAAACAATGAAGAAATGGCTCACTATTTATAGAGAAAATGCCCATCGTTCCTCGATCCCACGGATCCCTCCACAAGCGGGTCCGTCTAGTGTAAAACTAGGATCCGTGGACGCCTCTTTACCCATAGATATTTTGGTTATGGGTCATGGGTTATGGGTTGATCCATGGGTCTTTTATTAGAAACAATGTATCTTATGAGTGCAATGCACCTAGTCAAATGGGTATGGGTCAATACCATGGGTTATGGATATTATCCATATATGACATAGGCATGATGTCATGCAATGAGTTATGGGTCAAGCTCTATGGATATGGGTTGTACCCAACTACATTCAATGTATTTGGTCAATGGGTTATGATACTTAAGTTTCTACCCATTTATATTACCCAATATAGTACATACTAGTTATGTGTATATTTTACCCAAATATGTAAACACTAGTTAAAATCACTTATGCTTGTTTTAATGTTTTATGTGAAAATGTAAGTGTTTTAGAAAACTATTAGCTCAAATCATTTACGTATTTTATTTGTTTCATTAAAATGATTTTACGTTTGTTATCGACAAAACATTAGAAGATCGCAAAATATAAATAAACGTTTTCACGGCTTATTTGTATTAACAGCTTGGTTCCATATGTGGGACACTAACGGTAGTTGTAAACAAGATGCGAATAGTATCTTATTTCTGTTTGCGTTAAATTGGATTGTTGTTATTTAATGTTGCAATAGTCATTTTTGGAGAGTTTCATAATAGTATGATCTTTAATATGTTTTCATTTAAATTTAGAATAATCAAATTGTGAATATCAGAAAAAAAGTTGTGTTAAGATAATCGATTGTTGAGATAAATGTAAATTTGCTTAACTATCTTTGTGTTTAATGAATTGACCATATCAGACTTCACACTACTTTATCCCACTGCCACAATGTGTCCATTAGATAGTAGACTTGTGCGACTATACGCTTAGTCATGTAATGGGTGCTAAAACTCAGGTTTCCCCATATCATTAGTCAAGTCACGGTAGCTAAGACCAAGGTTTTTCCCATAGCATTAAGGTGGGCTAACTGCATTAAAAGGTAATGAACATTTTTTCAAATTTGGTTAATATAGTATATTTTTACTTATAAAAAAGGTCAAAGCATTCATTTGTCTCAATGTTTAGGTAACTGTCAAACTAAATACAAGTTAGCAGAAAGTAGTTAAAGTTTGGTTGCGCGCCATAGTGATGCTATTAGAAAATGATATACGTTGGTCTTTTTCAGTTTATAAATACAAATGTTGGTTATATCTGTAAAGTGCACAGATTTGAATTTTATAATTCATTAATGAGTACCAGTGTTACAAATGTAAAATGTTTAGAGGAAGGAGTTTCTCTTGCTGTATGTAAACATAATTTTGATGGCTCCATACAATGCATATACCGGTTATATCTATAATGTGCACAAATTTGAATTTTATAATTCATTAATAAGTACCATTGTTACAACTGTAAAATGTTTCGAGGAAGGAGTTTCTCTTGTTGTATGTAAACAGAATTTTGATGGCTGCATACAATACATAGACTGGTTACACCTTAGATGTATCAAATACAGATACTTTTATTATTATTATTATTATTTCAGTAAGTATATGAATTAATCAATAAAATGGTTAAAGTGCCTACGTGGTAAATATACACAAAGTAACATTTAACCCAATCCAACAGTTTGGACATTTTCCTTTCAAGATATTTTCTTTTAGGAAATACCCTGACCCATATTGATACAACATAACATAAATTGTCATGTTTGCAAATGACTGGGTCGACATTAGAACCTCAAATCACAGCGGTTAATAATTTACTCCCTTTGTCTCGCATAGATGTAAGATAGTATTTCCAAAAGTTAGTTACATCATTGATGACCTCACCTGTAGCACTTCAATGTTACAGTAAACAAGTATAGTTTGGATAATAAATTTATAAGAAAAGCAAAAGATGAAGTTTGGGAAGCATTAATCAAGGTATCTTTAATGATTGTCTGTTTAGATAGCTAAATGTCATAATAAAGGATTGTTTGGATAGCTTAATGTCTTATTATGGGTTTTTTTTTTTAACTGTGGGTATTGGTGATGTAATAGCTTGATTAAGAGCTATTTGGATAGCTTATTTCAGCAGATAATAAACCTTCAATCGTGCTTATAGGGACTGTTTGGATAGCTTATTTCTATTTAACCTTGAGATGCTCGTATTCGGGGATGTTTGGATAGCTTATTTACGTTCGGTCGTGTCTAAGTGATCCTTCAAGCAAATACACAATCTTCAAAGATGTTGGTGTCAGTCTTGTTCTTCGTATCGATAATATCCTGCCACTAATAGAAAAAGTGAATTTCGAAGCTATTGTAGAAGCTTGTACGGTTAGTAGATTTCGGGCCATGGTGGTTAGAACGGGAAATTGAGATTCCCTTCCTTTCCACCAAGAAAAAAATACCAAATTTTGCAAATTCTTGGGGTCCCATAGTGGATAAAAAACCGGTTTCAATATATTTCCCAAATTCGTTAGTCGATGTTTGGTCACCCCTAGCCCGTTTATTGTTTTCCTTTCTTAAACATTGATATAAGCTATCCATCGGATTCATGCTAGTATTAATAGAAAACGATGAAGAAGCCGAACTCTTTAAAACATTTTTTGAACCATGTTTATTAAAATAAACTTCAAATAATTATTTAAAACATTTATTAAAATAATTTTTGCATCTCTTGCAAAGAAAACGTTTTCGTTATGCAATTCCAAACCAATAGAAATCTTATTGATAAATAGTTCCATCCCGCTAATGTTCAAGCATGGGTTTACTGCGGCGGTACAAGTAATTATCAGTGAAATTTCTTTGAAATATGTTTGAAGTTTTACTTTCATGGGTTCAACCATGTTTTTTATTAGGTCATTTAAGTAATTTGGTTTATTTAGAGCTTCCTAATATAACTTTTCTCCAAATCATCCCACTTTTGGGAAGAAAGTTTTGGAGAGAAGTTTAGCCAAAATTAATCTCCTCTTCTTTTCTCGTCTATCCTAAAAAAACTCAGGAATATGAATTTATTTTGTTTTCTGCCCACTTCTTTTCTCTTGTTTTCCGGAATCGACCCGAACTGACGAAAACTGACCCGACCCAAAAACTGATTTCACAAAAAACATGAACCGAAACCGAACCGAATCGGTTCGGTTCGGTTTTGCGTCGGTTCGGTCCGGTTTACATGCTTTTTGAGTGTGTTTGGTCCGTTTTGTGTCGGACCGAACCAAACCGAACCGACCCGAAAACCGACAACCGGTAATACATAGAACCGAAACCGAACAGAAAATGGTCGGTTCAGTTCGATTCGGTCCGGTTCGGCTCCGTCGGTTTTATGCTCAGCCCTACTTTCCTTTTAAACTTTTTTGTTAAAAATTGTGTACGTAGAATATAAGTTATAGACAAAATGAACAACTGGTTATAAGTGATTGTGATTTTTATTTAGAAAAATGATTTGTGATATTAAAAATGTCTGTAATTTAAGTTCAAAAAATTACATTTTTTTTTAAAAGAAAAAGAAAAAAATAAATCAAACTCCTTGCAAAAGTTTACAAAATATTGCCCAACTTTGAGAGCTATAAAATTATTTATTTGACCTCAAATAAACGCAATTGTATATCCTAGTACCGGAAAATAAGTGACCATGAAGTCAATCAAGAGATGATAACTATATCCAATATGTATATCCAACATGACTTTGCCTGAGCCATTGACAACCAGATGAATGGTTAAACTAAAAGTACGCCTCATCACGGTTCAACTATCATCTATCGTAAAGGAAAAGGTCGATAGGATATATAGCAACATTCAATCAGATCATATGCTCCATAGTGATTATCGTAAACCCAGTTTAATGACTAAGCATATAAACAAACATTGATTTTGACCAAATAAGATGCAACGGTTTTCAAATCAAACTTTCAATTGACTCAACAAACGAGGAGTCTCAAACGACGATCCAACAAGGTAAGATAGAAGCATGCTCTTTACCCAAAGAGAGTTAAATATCGCATCTTCTTCATCCTCTTTTCTTTTTCTTAAATTGTAGATCTTTACCGCCTTTACCAGCTTCTCTTCTGAGGGATTTCTACTATTTATGAAGTAGAAATATATGAGTTCTAGTTAAGGGGGTGTTGGGCTAAGCTTATTTAGTGGGCTTATGAGCTTATTACCTTATATAAGCTCATAAGCCCAAATCAAGTGTTTGACTAACTTTATATGAGTGGGTTTATAAGTTTATTTATAAGTGTTTTGATAAGTCAGAAAAATAAGGCTTTTTTATGAAGAGTCTGGCTTATATAACACTCCACTTACACAATTTACATTTTTGACCTCATAACCTAACCATATATCATCTTTTTCTATATGTCTTCATGAGTGTGCTTCTCCATTTTTTTGCTACTACACGATCTCCCATTTCACAGGTATGAATCTTCTTTTTTATATCATTATCTCATTATCATTACCACATCATCTTTTTTAAATGATCGGGCTTTGGATTTAGTAGTATAATAGTTAAATTAATGTATTAAGTTTTATAGACCAAATGTAAACCAAGCCCATAGAAAAACCCATGGGGCGTGACATGTTGAAGTATAAATACCTCCAAATGATGTCATTTGGAGGTGTGTATGAGAGTGTAATAGTGTGTGGGTGTGTGATAATATAGTTCTTTCTTTCTCTCTTATTCTCTCTATTACACTACGCCATCACCACCTCTTGTGTCACCATAGTAAATGTGTTTTAGTTGAACAAATAGGGAGCCTACAATTGGTATCATTTGCCACACATCAATTTAGGATTTTGTGAAGTCAAAAAATATGAGTTCTAGTTAAATATATATAAATAAACTACTTATAATACCCGTGCACGCGCGGGTTTTTATATATTGTGCTTTTTAAAAAATCGATTACTTATTTATTTATTTTATATAGATTTGTAAATTGTTGATATACAACATGCTGAAAAAACTGTTTCTGATGAAGCATCTGAGCTAAAGTAGTCTACTTGATGTTGTACATTTAGTGATAAATTCATGTTTTTTCCTACACAAACCAAACTTTGCCATACTACAGATTGTGCAATGAAACACAAATCACACTATCTTGGCTAATGGTCTGACTCGTCTTTTTACATCAGAGAATATGGTCAAAATTTTTAGGTAACTCGAAGATGGTCAGTTTTACTCATGGCCATTACAAGAAACAGTAGACATGCAATTCACAAAAAAATTGGAGATGCTCACATTTAGTTTCTGGAAGTATTTATGTTTTCCATCAGTTAATGGCTTAATGCACACTAACTCTAGTCAATGAAATTGGAAATTGTTACAATCTTACGTTCTTACAAGCTAGCTTCATTTTCAATCTGCAAGTAATTGGAAATTGAAACACCTTAATACATCCTCATTATATCTATGGGTTCTCAAAAAGACCAAAAATCTTAGTTTGAGGGTGAACATATCAATCAAGTTACAAGTCTAAATATGTCCTAACAAGAGTCATCATAATGGGTTCATGTACCGTGGTCAAGTCCAGATCACTCAAAATGTAAATATTTGTAGTTCTTGGCAAGCCCTATATGGTTGGATATGGTGGTTTCAAAAGCAGCAGATCACTTGAAGTTACAAGGTTAACATCTATCATTTTGTGCCCATATACCAATAGGGGCGCGCAAAGGATTAAAAGGCTAAATTGAGCTGTTTGTTTGGGTTAAAATACACAGATTTTGTTGTATATTTATATAGGAGTATAAGATTTCTAACCTTCTTTGGTTCACATTTTTGAATAAACTGTTAAGATAAATCAGTGGGATGTTCTCGAAAACTTTTCTAAGACAACTAATATTTTGTTTTCAGATGAGATTTGGGGCATCAAAGTTTATGAGGCATATAATAACTACCTAAGTCATTGATTCAGTGACTTTAAAGTAGAGTTATTAGTTCTACTTTAAAACCACTGAATCAAATGACTCAGGTAGTTAGCCTCATAAATTTTAAAGCCCTAAATCTCATTTGAAAAAAAAATTATTAGTTTGGCTTGGAAAAGATTGCGAGAACATCCCACTTTATCTTAAGATTTTATTTAAGAATTTGAGCCGAAGAAGGTTAGAAAGTTTATGCTCCTATACAAATATACAACAAAATCCTTGTATTTTAAGCAACAAAAAAAAAAAAAAAAAAAAAAAAGTCGCTTTAGCTTCATACTCCTTTGGGTGTCCAGATTGGTATATATCACAAAATGATTGATGTTAACCTTGTAGAGTTAGTTGAATATAGATCTCAAATTCTCCTAAAGACCTAATAAATTATTAAGATAATTAAATTAGTGGGATGTTCTAGAAAACTTTTGTAAGCCGACTAATATTTTGTTTTCAAATGAGATTTGGGGCATTATAATTTATGAGGCCTAACTACATCAGTCATTGATTCATTGATTCAGTGGCTTTTATATAGAGCTAGCATGCCCTATGCCCCTAGATACCAACCACATGCCTAGGTTTGTGGCCCCTTATTTTGAGGGTAAAATTTTGCTAGAATAGTATTAGTTGAAAGCTTAGGTTTCCACCATCAATGTACCAAGGATAAATAGATAGGTTGTTTAGTCTCCTAGTTATAGCCATAATTGTTAACGATGAGTAGTATATATCAAGGCTGTCAAGATCGCGTGTAAACTCGTAGGATTGTACGAGTTTACGTGTTTACTAGCTAAAATCGTGTAGGATCGTGGTAGGATCGCATATGTGGTAGGATCGTAAGTAAGATCGTGGGATCGCACGTAAGATCGTAGGATCGACACGCGATCCGAGTTCATTTTTTTTTTTTTTTTTAACTTTTTCTATCTTTTAAGTTCATCTCACTTGCTTAGACCAAAAAACAAACTTGTGTTTTACTAATGTCTAATAAGTAGACCACTGTTGTTTCATTTTCTAAATAGATTATAGTTTATACCTCGTTTTCTACTTTTTTAAATAGATTATAGTCTAAAAGTGTTCAATAATTCAATTTACTTTACTTCATTGTGATTAAAATAATCAAATGGTATGTTTTGGAATGCCACTAATGAAGTGTTTGTTTCCTTGAAATCATGTAGATGGCTCGTATGTTTTGAGGCTAAATCGTTAATTTAACGATTGAAACTTGATTTTTTTTTTAATTATTACTTTGGTGTTTGAAATTTAAAATTTGTCATTTTCAAGAGGATATTATCTAAATTTATCTTTGACGTTGAGTAGAAATGTAGAACAGTTTGACTCGTTTATCATTTGTTTACAAACTATGACAAATTGGTAGGATCGTAGGATCGCGATCCGATCCTACGATCTCGATCTTGTAAAGACAAAAACGATCCCACACGGGATCGCGATCTTGACAGCCATGGTATATATCAATGTTGTTCTATAAATGTGCTATATACTAGTGTTTAGCCGGGCTAGTGCATGATATAAAAGGAACAAGCTGGTTGTTTAGTGCTACACAGTAGTACGTTTGGTAAAATGATATGTTGATGGTGGATAGGGGTGTAAACGAGCCGAGTCGAGTCGAGTATGCCAAGCTCGAACTCGACTCGATTAGTAAAACTCGAGTTCGAAACTCGACTCGAGCTCGTTCGAGCTTTGGATTTCAAGCTTGAGCTCGGCTCATCATCTCAAACTCAAGCTCGATTATTGCCACTTTTAAAGCTCGAACTCGATGAAAAATGGGCATATCAAGCTCGACTCGACTCGATTTTACGTAACTATATGTATATAAAAGGGTAAAAGTGTAATATCATTAAAGCTCAATAAGGGCTCGTGAGCCTCACGAGCTGAGCATAGTTGAGCTCGAACTCGGCTCGAAAGTGTACTCGAGTAGCTCAAGCTATAGGTCGATTCGTTTATATCAAGTCGATTTCGAGTAGTTTACGAGTCGATCTCGAATAGCTCGCGAGCTGTCTCGTCTCGTTACACCCTTAATGGTGGATGTAGAATGGACACAGTGATATATTAAATGCTACATATTTTCATCCAACAAACAATTTAAGGCATTAGAGACATGGTGTGAGAAAGAGGATAAAATGAGTTGTGAAATCCCAAAAAACAAGATACTACACATATAGTAAACACAATCCTCATGCCGATTTGCTTATCACCCACAGGGTGCAACAAGATAGCAACTCCACATTAAGATATTAGTTCGGATATGGATATTCAAACTACCAAAAATTCAATTGAACCCGTATATCACAACGTTTTGTCACGTAAAAGGGTTTGTAGTCTAACGATGCATTAGTTGTTTGAGAATGTTTTCTAGTTAAATGATTTTGGACGAGGGCGGATCTAAGGGACCGAGAGTGCTTGTGAACCACAAGAGTTTCTCTTGCGTAATGTACAACAATGTCGAAGTATCTGATTCTTTTTATTAAGTACTTGGTCCGAATTTTTGTGTTAAGGAGTATTTTTTACTTTTTTTTAAATGCAGCAAATAATTAATTTATAGTTCTAGGCTTGGACCAACTATTAGTTGTGGATTCAAATCCTATAATAATATGGATCTTCAAATCCTATAATATTATAGTTCTAGGCCTTGAGGCCTCGAATTCAAGGCATACCAAGATACAACCACGACATCGAGTAAAAAGGACTAGGACCCCGATGATATTAATCTTTTTCTCATAGAAACTCATTTGATGTTTTGAATAATGAAAATAGGATTGTTGAGAAAGTGGTCCCTTCGATGGAAGGAGGTTAATGATTGGATAACGAGGATAGCGATAGTAGTAGAAGAGGTGTATAATGAGACGCCAAACTTTATGACAATTAACTCAATAGTTAACAAAGCTTCCACTAATGGCATCGGAGGTGGAATTCGAGTTGGTACGAATGATGGAAAAAGACCCATGAAGATGACCCGTATCATGATGTTGATTGCGATTCTCTTAGCCTCACGTAAGAGCATACGGCTTTGCTAAAGCTGTTATAAATTTTCATGGTCAAATTAGATAGGTATGTATTGTAGTTGTTCATAAATTTGGTTTGTCATTTTTATGATATGTATGGTTTGTAACAAAATATTTGCGTTTGTTTTCACCTTTTTAAGCTGAGATGTGGGATTCATATCTTTTATACTTAACTATTTTTTAGAGTAATAAATTTATTTGGTTTACCAATAACGAAATAATAATAATAATAATAATAATAATAATAATAATAATAATAATCAATAAAAACTAAACCCCCTACCAAGCTTAATAACTTTGAAATCTACTACAGCTTTTTTACCGTATATAGTACATCTTTTCCATTTTATGGTCAAATACCTAAAACAATCGAGTAAATTCCATCTTTGTGTTGCTTTTCAAATTTGTGGACAATAATTTATTTATTTTTATTTTTTTATTTTTTTTATTTTTTTAATTAAAAAACTTGTAAATTTCCAAAATTTTTATCTCTCCTCCATCATCTCTTATACATATCTCCATCTCTTATAGATGGTTCTATTTTAATTATATATTGCTTGTAAGAATTGGTTTTTTCTCTACTTATATGTAAATATGGCCTTGTTTAGTATTTTTGGACCATCAAGCTTCTTTCCAGAATGTAAAGTTTCTATATAAACCTTAAACTTGTGATATTGTTTATTCTTATAATGTATTTAAGACCTAATTTCTTTATAATACTTAAAAAATTAAGCTAACACATATTCTATTATTAATCATTAAGATATCTTTATTTGTGTCTCTTCTCTACTCCTTATAATGTATTTGAGACCTTCTACCTTTAGAAGTCTTAAAAATTTAAGTTAACACAACTTCTATTATTAGTAATTACTGAAATAAAAATTAAAAATACATTTATTGCACATTAAATTATAACATTAGATTGGATTTTACAATAATAACTTTTTAAATTTGCATATCATAATATGACATTATTTCTTTACAATCTCACAACACAAACACACAGTCTCTATAAAATATCATCCATTATAAATATTGCTTTTTTTTTAAGTAAAAAGGATACCCCTGGTACATGGATTACTAAAAAAAAATTTAAGTACAAAGGTTGTGGGTGAATCTTACATCTAAACCCGTTACAAAGATGGAAAACAAACGCACTAATTGTGCTTCAAACTAAATCTATCATAAGAAAGACAAACCAAACTTATGAAACAACTATAAGGACAAGAAGTTGAACTAATATTTAAATTGACCACGAA
Organism: Chrysanthemum lavandulifolium; assembly: GCA_022545495.1. NCBI lineage: Eukaryota > Viridiplantae > Streptophyta > Magnoliopsida > Asterales > Asteraceae > Chrysanthemum > Chrysanthemum lavandulifolium. Next base: position 35,456,855 of record CM040241.1, on the reverse strand, counting down.
GATTAATGTCCATCACTTCACAAAGCACCTGCGGTTTTGGAGTTAAACCTTCAAGGTCATAAGTGTCATATAGATTATAATCTTCATCCTCATGTAAACTAGCATCATATGCACCTCCACTAGTCATGAAATGAAAAGTCTCATCATATACATCTTCGAATTCATCACTATTCGAGTCTTCTCCTTGCTGTTCCATAGTAGTACTAAGTCCACAGGCCGATGTCTCATTAGCCTCCTTTTGCATAGGAAGTGGCTTCCCATCATCACCAAAGAGCACAAGCTTTCCATCAATTACTTGACTTTCTAGATTATTATTCCTTTCAACGAGAGATAAAGTATTTAGACTGCCAAATGATCAATAGGTGCACTCGTCTGTTTAACAATGTTACCATTCCCATTACCATAAGCCGAATCTTTACGAGCCTCTCCATCCTCCGCATCCACCATAGAGCTTAATACATCAAAAGAGTTCGAAGTAGAATGAACCGTAGTATAAGGTTTATCATTATTAAAAAAAACCCAAAATCAAAAAATCATTAAACAACATTATTCTGGTTTTCTTTCTTTATAATATATACATTTCTACACCCTTATTCTTATTATACTAAATATTTATTAGGGGTTTAATATCAAGAAGTACAAACTTTCTTTATCATAGAACAAAAAATACATAACTAGCATCAGCTTTCATTGAATATGGTGGTTGAGAGTTCAAAATAAATATTGCATTCAATAGGTTTCAGACAATCAATTTATATAGTACGGTGTTGTCACCCTCAAGTTCTTTTACACAAATGTATCTTTCAAACCTATAAATTTTATCATATCTCTATACATGACATATCAGTTTCCGACATCAGTCTCAACTACCCAAGTAAACAATTACATTATTTGTATTTAATGAAGTTTCTTATATTGAAACTCACACTACTGAAGTTTCTTAGTCTCAACTACCTAAGTTTCTTATATTTAGATTCAACATCGACTATTCTTTTTTCATCCATCAAAATCCTTTCTCATACTCACACTAGTTAGTTATGAGCGAATAATGTTGCCCACAAATGCAAGTTTTGTTATTCTCCTTGTATATATACACCCGAAATTAGGTATCAAGTTCGTTTCCACTTTTTGAGTCAATTTTTACATCTCAACATGCGTAATATATGCTTACAAACCCTTTTTTTTTATAAATTAAGCGTTAAAAGAAAGTAGTTATTGATTTTAATGAAAAAAAACATCAAATTATATTATTTTTTGGATTTAAATATGTTTATTGGGAGAGAAAAGAAAAGTATAAGGAGTGAAATAATAAAGAATAAGAGAAAGAAAAAGAGCGATAATAAATATATATTTTTTCTTGTCTTTTAGTGGAAAAGCACAATTTGGGAACATCAAACTAAAACAAGAACATTGTTGTCTACAAAATTGAAAAAAAAAGGCGCAAAGATTGAATTTACTTGAAACATACATAAACTTATATTTTACCCTGTAAAAAAATTTAAAAGGTTAAAAGATGAAGCATGCGACTGTTGATGGTTAAGATGGTTCGTATGATGATGAATCCACAAAAAAGATGATAATGAGCGTATCTCGACATTTGATAACGTCAAGAATATAGAGATCTCTAAATATTACTTGTGTGTCATTATGTGGTTTGTAAAAATTTGAACGATCCATCTATTGTCATCATCATAGTGAAGTCAAATGTCTAACACGTTATGTCCCTCCATGAAGGTAAAATTGTCACTTAATCCTACAAAGGATGTAATATATAATATGTTAAGGGTTTAATCCGCCTTGACCAACCTTCGAGACAAGTTGACAGCTTTACCATCAATTTGTTGCCATTTCAGTCTTGTACAAAAGAAGACTCGAAGACTCCGTCTTTAATTTGTTTACTTTTTACTACATGTTAGAATAAATTGTGTAGAAAAGATAATGACCATTGTGATATTATAATTTGTCCACACTTACACTTGTTAACACCCAATTTATCAACGCAAGAAAAAGTGAGGAGAAATTGATCGTGTTATAGTTAAACACACATTTGTAAATGTGAACAAATTCTAGATTTCTTCATATTAAGAGTCAACTTTTACTTAAAGCAAATATAATGGTGGAATCTAGTTCATCTCTCAAAATTTGCTCACACATATCTATCTAAATATTTTTTACGTATCCTTAAATCTTAATAAACTTTAAATATTGTACACACTTTTAAAAAGTGTGGTAAAATGACATTTTATTTTTAGTGTAGTCTCTATCCATGACCAAATAAATTATATTTTGTACAACAAAAAATATATTTTGAGGGGTTAAACATTTTTTTCCTCTACATAAAATATCCTTGCTCATCTATCTCACCAGTTTTGTTTTGTTAATGCAACACCTTTCACCTTTTTAATTTTTGTTTGTAAACTGTAAATGCAACACCTAACATATAGTACTTGTGTGTTAATGCAAAACCTACCACACACAAGCAAACATAAATACGTCATCTTTGCTTCAAGTTTTCCCATCAACAACACCCACTTTTCTCACAAACATGATCACACATGAAAGGCTAAAGAGGCCTGAAACCTCATAAGCCTACCGCAAAGTGTAGAATTGCATCTGGTAATTGTTTGAAATACAAATCCTCTCATCTCCAAATAAGCCACACACTTCACACTTCACAGTCAACATCTACCTCCGCCGTAGTACACAACCACTACTGTCTTTCTGATGAGTATTTTCAAACATAAGCAAGGGCGAAACCCAAACCACACATTCTCAAACCCATTTATGTTTCTACTTTTATTTTACGACACACAAGCAACAAACCTTTCTTTGATTATTGAAATAGGTGGTCTCGAAGTATAACCTCGTGTCATGTAATTTCCATTCAGATAAGCTTTGCGAACTGGTAAACCAGTGAATTAATTATCATCAAGCGTATAATACAATAATATGATACAAAGATAATGTAGTGTTGAGTTTATAATACATGAATACAATAAAACCATGTAGACACCACAGAGTACACAATGAAGACTTAAGATCATAACAAATAAATAATTAACTCGAATTAAAACGTAACATACCTCTTGCAAATGTCGATCTCTTGAACAAAACAGTAAGAAGTGGTTTAAAGAGTTGTCCTCACTGCTTTACAACTCAAACCAATTAGGTGTAAGAATAATGTCTTACTACCACGCTTTGTACACACGAATTAACCAACGAATCAAGCGATTGCTAGATCTAACACAAGTCCTTGTTTTATGAAAAACAAAACCAAAACACCCTAAGGAGGGGTTCGGCCGAATAGTAGCAAGAGAGGAAGAGGAGAGATCTAGGGTTAATTCAATGCACAAAGTGATGAAAACCCTAAGCCCTAGCCTTTGTATATATAGTGTATGGAAATCTTGAAAAACAAGTTAGGGTTTAGGCTTGAGAAGCCCCTATGGCCGGCCACCCTAAGAGAGGTAGAAGAGATTTCCCAATCTTTCCATTTTCAAGATATTCACCATATATTCTCTCATTTAACATTTAACGGTCGTTAGTCATTTCCGTTAAATACTTAACGATCGTTAGACGGACTTTATGTGCAATAATTAATCGTAAACATTAACATTAATTATTTAACTTTAATTCTCATTCGCTAATGTGTGCAATCCCATGGTCACGAGTTCGAATCCGACATTTACGTATTTATAAATATATACATTTCCAACAACCCCACTGGATATGTTTACAAACGTGAAATGACATTGGTTAGCGCCTAGCAACACGCCAATGCCCCCAGACAACTCGTGTATGGTTTTCCGGAGAAAACCAAGTTTTGATGATTCATCATCATATTCATCCTTTGTTTCTAATACCATGTTAATAAGAATATGGATCTCACTCATTTCTTAATTAACTATTCTGCTTCTCGCTTTATGTGATTGATCAAGATTACCAAATCTTCCGAACATATTCCGAAGACCTTGGGCATGGCCATGCAAACATCTTAACAACCCTACGAGGGCCCAAAGAAGATTATACTTCAAAATAAATTTGAAGGAAACAAACCTGCTTTGACTACAAGCGTAAATCATAAATTTCGCAACACTTCGAAAACAACCCTTATAACTACCAGCCACGATATAGCGTTAGATTGCTTCACAAAATGCACTACATCCATGACATATCTCCGTATCTCAAGTCGAGGATAAATATTCATGATATACTTAATGACAAAGATCCATAAAGTATCATCATGTAAGTGGATAAGTCCTATACTCAATTCATTGAATATCATCCGAAATTAGTCATGCTACGCATCAATATACTTTCAAGTATATTCTAACTAATACTCAGATTTGTCTTAATTCAATATCATTCCCATGTTATTGATTGACAACGGACTATTTAGAATAACTTAAGTTATTCAAGGATTTAAACATGCAAATATAGGATAACATCATAATAAATGAATAATAAACATAACAAAATACTTTATTTCATTTCAATAATAATGTTTACAATATCCTTTTATCTAAAATACTTAGTCACATATGGGCATGAAACTACTAGCTAAACGAAGTCCAAACTTATCGACAAATGATTAAGTTTTTCACCGTAAGGCCTTCGTTAAAGGATCCGCTAGGTTATCATCTCGTGTGAACTTTGAGCAACTCAATTTCACCTATCTCGACTTGTTCTCGAACATAGTGATATTGTCTAGGATAGTGTCCGTGCCCTTCATGACCTGTGTTCATGGGCAAAAGTTATTGCGCAGAATTGTCACAATATACTTTAATAGGATTTTCAATCGACGATATAACACCAAGCCCCAAACAAACTTCCTTATCCAAACAGCTTCCATGGCACCTCGACGCCGCTATGTACTCACTTTCAGTAGCGTACATCGCAAGTGTTGTCTGCTTTCTTACTCTTCCAATCCACAAGACCTCCATTGATGACAAATATGTAACCCGTCCGAGACTTCAGATCATCTTTGTCACACTTCCAGATGCATCGCAGAACTCGTAATGCATGCATGCTCGCTCGATTTCCCATACACTATGAACATATCTCTTGTAGCCCTAAGGTACTTGAGAATATGTTTAACAAAGAGCCCGTTGAATTTCACCCGATTCTCGTTGATACCGACCGTCAAGTTTTGAGCAAACGCCACATCGTGCCTTGTGCATCGCATCGCATACATGATAGATCCTACACCAAGCATAAGGAACTTTCTTCATACGCCACCACCTCGGTGTTGAAGCACACCTTCACGCTCAAACCATGATTTACTTGCATTGGCAAAAATCCTTCTTGAATTTTGCATATTGAATCTCTTCAATATTTTGTCAATGTAAGCACTTTGGCTTAAACCAATTAGCCGCCTTGATCTATCCCTCAGAGATCTTGATTCCGAGTATGTATGTCGCTTCCCTAAGTCCTTCATCGAAAAACATTTACCAAGATAGGCTTTCACCTCTTTTAGACTTGGTATATGATTTCCCATGATTAATATGTCATCGACATATAGAACAAGGAAAGTAACATGACTCCCACTAGCTTTGTGATATACACACGGCTCATCAAGATTCTGAGTAAATCCAAAACTTTTGATTTCTCCATCGAATCTTTTATTCCATTGCCTTGATGCTTGCTTCAGTCCATAAATGGACCTCTTAAGCTTGCATACACGGTTAGGAAATAATGGATTCACAAACCCTCCTACTGTGCCATATAGATGTCTTCATCTAGACGGCCATTCGTAAAAGCGGTTTTGACATCCATTTGCCAAATCTCATAGTCATAGTGTGCAACTATAGCTATGAGAATCCTAATAGCTCTTATGTCCGCTACAGAGAGAATGTCTCCTCGTAGTCAATGCCATAGGTTTGAGTAAAACCTTTAGCCACTAGACGAGCCTTGTAGGTGTGTACATTGCCATCCATGTCGGCTTTTCTTTTGAAGATCCACTTACTTCCAACGACTTTAGCATTGGGAGGAAGGTCAACTTCAATCCGACATCATTATCTTTCATGGACCGCATTTCATTCATAGCAATCGCCATTTATCCTTTTCAGATCACCATGGCACCTTTATAGTTGGCGTGTTCATTAAGATCCCCAACTATATTTTCCTCCACCTCTACGTTAAGACATAGACGGTCAGTGCACGATAGTCCTTTCGCACCTACGAATGGGAACAACTTCGTGAGGAGCACCTAAGCTTTCGTGCTCTTCTTGAAGTTGGCTAGTATTTTCGTAAGGTGTTGTATCTTCTTGATCATATTCCGGATCATATACTCTCCCACCGAGTTCTTGAGATATGAGATTCCTTTCAAGGAAATCTCCATACCTAGCCACTATGACTTTGTTCTCACCGGTAGTAAAAGTAGTAACCCATAGTTTCCTTAGGGTATCCTACAAAGATACACTTAACAGATCCGGCTTGAGCTTATCCGTGTGTCACGCTTAACAAACGCCTCACATCCCTGCACCTTTAAGTAAGAAAAGTTGAGTTTTTCCCGTCCATATTTCATATGGAGTTTTAACAACCTTCTTCGTTGGAACCATATTCAAAATGCGAATAGCGCTTCAAGGGCATAATCCCAAAAAGTAAAAGGAAGAGTCGAAGTTCAAACATTGATCGTACCATGTCAAGTAAAGTACGATTTCTCCTTTCGATACACCATTTTGTTGTGGAGTATAAGGAGATGTGAGTTGTCGGATAATTCCACACTCGCCTAAGTAATCTTTGAACTCTTGACTTATATACTCACCACCTCTATCGGATCAAGAGCTTTAATCTTCTTACCGAGTTGTAATTCTACTTCACTTTTGAAAACCTTAAATGTTTCAAAGACTTCATGTTTATGTTTAAGTAAATAAACATAACCATAACGACCGAAATCATCCGTAAAGGTTAAGAAGTAGGAAGCACCACGCTTTGACACATGTCTAAGTGGACCACACACATCGGTGTATCAATCCAAGTAGATCGAAGCCCTTTCCACTTGTGGTGAAAAGGTTTCCTTGTCATCTTCCCACTATGCAAGACTCGTGATTTGTCAAATGATTCATCATCGACCGCTTGTAAAAGCCCATCGTGTTGCAGCTTTTCCATGCTTTCTTGCCTATATGGGCAAGGCGACAATGCCAAAGATAAGAAGAGTCACAGCTCGACTTGCTCTTCTTATTGCTAATGCTATACAACGAATTATTTTCATTGGATACACAACCATCCATATCAATTTCAAACACACCAAGCATAGGAATTGCATTAAAGTAAAAACATTATTTAAAGAAACCGAAATTCCATAACTCGGTAAAAGTGTGCACAAAACCAATATCTTTTAACAAAGAAATCAAATAACACCCTAACAATGGAGGGTGCATAATGACAATTATTTAGTTCCAAAATTAAGCCCAAGGCAACACTAAATCAAAAGTCCCTATGGCTTCGACTAACCGCACGCTTTCCATTTCCAACGACAAGTATCTCTCTCCACAGTCGCCTTCCTTGCTCCTCTAAGTCCTCGCGATGTATTACGATGTGAGTACCACATCCCGTATCATATATCCGTGAATTTTGCTTATGAGGAAAAGAAAATAATTCAAACATAAAAATACCGATGAGCTAGGCACCATCTTATTTTTATTCAAAGGCACTCATTCGATAAACCGGATAGCCCGCTTCCAAAGGGCTCCGTGAGTTGCAGTGGTGGCAAGTTAAATCCTTCTTAGGATTCTCCTTTTCTTTGCGTGGTTCTTCTTAGGAGTCGGTGGGATGACAACTTGTTTCCCTTTCCTTTCCTTTCCTTTCTTATCCGCTATGGCTTTGGCTTATTCACCCTACCACCCTAGTATTGCTAGTACAACAGTGTAGGAGCCTTCTTGGCAATCTCTTCTCAAGTCTACAAGCATTGCATGTAACTCATTCACCGCCTTCCCGCAATGCATGTTAAAATTTCGGACAAAATCACCAAATCGTTCCTCGATTAAGGAGTGATTGATGAGGCCGACACATACATCATTCGAGTAACCACAACCGAGCTTCTCCAATTGGTCCAAGTGATGTTTCATCTCAAGGACGTGGTCGGAGACAGATTTGCCAACCTCCCGCTTGCACCGTGAACCTTTTCAATTAGTTCATACAGCTTCACCGTGCGGTGGCTTCTCAAACATACGCTTGAGTTCATCTAGCATGCTCATAGGCGGATAGTGCTCAAATTGTTTTTGCAATTGAGCGACATCCCCAAAGCATTAGACACGCCACATCATTGTGCTTCTCATATTCAACACGATATGCCTCTTGTTCAAGAGCGCTTGCCGTGTCGGAGGAGCATCAGCAGAGGTGTAGTCAAAATATCAAGTCTTTTGGCAACACGAAGGATGATCCTAAGTGCACGATGCCAATCATTGAAATTAGGGCCACCACTTGTCTCTTCCAATCATATCTTTGAAAGCGTAACTCATTAAGCTCATAGTGTTATCGTGTTGATGAGCCATCTACGTAAAAGTTCAAAAACCATAATTAGTATTTTGATAATTTTCCTTTTCAATAAACAATTAAATACCCAAGGTTCATATTCATATAACCAATTAATTATTATTGAAAACTAGGATCCAAATTGTCATAATCTCATCACGCCGCTTGATCCGCTAGTAATGAACCTTATACAAAGTGGTAGAGCTTTTGCTCAATTGCCAATATCAATTGCAATTCCTAGATTTATGGGATTTACATATAGCCAATTTCAATTGCCATGTAAACATGTTTTATCCCATCTTATGCCTTGAGTTGCCGCTCACCGCCTAACTCAATTAAGTTGTCCAACTTAAGAAACCGCAAAATCGTCCATGCCCGCTCACGACACGTGGACATTTTACCCTTTGATTACGATCTAAGTCACGCTCACGCAAATAAAAGGTAATCTTAGGTGTTTCCGCTTCACCGGATGGCATATAACTTAAATTAAAGGGTAATAATTTTTATGTCAAATCAAATATGTACAAAGATGTCATGCATTCATCTTTGTAACATAGGTTTTATTAAAACATTTATATATCTTGTTTTAATGTATAAGCTTTTCATCATCAAACTTTAATTGAGGTATTGATAACCAATTAAAGAATTACCTTTAATTACCACTATATCCTACTACTGCATGAGTCAAAAGACCCAAGTTATTCGGATAATTACCACAAAAGTGGCGCGTAGAATTTAGGTCAATTCACCCTTAAGATTTTATGCACATTCATAGGAATACTTGGTAGCTCCATTAAGACGCACAAAGTTTGTCAATAATGGGTGAGCCGTTCTAGCTATGTTGTGCATGAAAATCAATCAATTAAACGATTATGATTACTATGCTTAAAAATTACATGTTTCACCATTGTTTAGGTCAGTTTATTTTTCTTATAAAAATACCCTTGTTACACATAACAAACAAGCAAGTATTTAAAAATAAACAAATAAACAATGAATGCATAACAAAAAAATAAGTCATGCATATCAAATAGCCACATGCAAACCTTTTGATAAATCCTATTAATAATCAATTCTAGATCATTAATATGCATATATTTAATTAAGACTTTCACCCGCTTTCATCTATGTACAAGGTGAGCCACATGCATCGATTCATCGATTATGTAAGTCAAAATTAAATATATACCACATAGCACATAATTGATTAAATTAATAATGATTGAGGTCTTCCCAATTTTAGATCTATCATAATTTAGTGTATATCACTTAATCAAGAAAGACATACAATAAAAGCAGATCCATGATAAAACATGCATGTAATTATCATGGACATAAATTACACTTAACAATTAATGCAATTAAACAGAGTTACGCAATACACATAAAATTGCATGCATCCTAGGGTTTCTAATCCAATTAAAACTTTAGTTTACAAAACCCTAATTAGGGCACCAAAAAAACGCCCCCCCAAAAAAATAGGGTTTAGGTTTTGCAAACCCTAGATCTACGCATACAAATAATAACACAATCATGTTTATTTTAATTATGTGTTTCAGTAATTAATTACTTGTTATACAAGGCTCGTGATGCCACTGTTGAGTTTATAATACATGAATACAATAAAACATGTAGACACCACAGAGTACACAATGAAGACTTAAGATCATAACAAATAAATAATTAATCGAATTAAAAGCGTAACATACCTCTTGCAAATGTCGATCTCTTGAACAAAACAAGAAGTGGTTTAAAGAGTTGTCCTCACTGCTTTACAACTCAAACCAATTAGGTGTAAGAATAATGTCTTACAACCACGCTTTGTACACACGAATTAACCAACGAATCAAGCGATTGCTAGATCTAACACAAGTCCTTGTTTTATGAAAACAAAACCAAAACACCCTAAGGAGGGGGTTCGCCGAATAGTAGCAAGAGAGGAAGAGAGAGAGATCTAGGTTAATTCAATGCACAAAGTGATGAAAACCCTAAGCCCTAGCCTTTGTATATATAGTGTATGGAAATCTTGAAAACAAGTTAGGGTTTGGGCTTGGAGAAGCCCCTATGGCCGGCCACCCTAAGAGCCCCAAGAGATTTCCAAATCTTTTCCATTTTCAAGATATTCACCATATATTCTCCCATTTAACATTTAACGGTCGTTAGTCATTTCCGTTAAATACTTAACGATCGTTAGACGGACTTTATGTGCAATAATTAATCGTAAACATTAACATTAATTATTTAACTTTAATTCTCATTCGCTAATGTGTGCAATCCCATGGTCACGAGTTCGAATCCGGACATTTACGTATTTATAAATATATACATTTCCAACAACTAACGGACTAATGATGGATGGAGATACCGCCAAGATTCCGTGAATAAAATCAATGGATTTTCGACGAACGAAGATCCGTTGATAATTCGTCGTTAATTACCGACGGATTATCGACGGATTATAGATGGTCTAAGATCCGTTGGTAAACTGTCGTTAATTATTGACGGATTAGTGACGTATCGTTATTCATTTGTTATCTCTCCTTATCATTGACGGATTACCGACGGAATTTCACGGTTCTATATATTTTAATGTACTACACTTGTTTTAAGAATTGCATACATTTCTATCGTCTTATTAACAATTTAGTGTATAAAATTATTTACGGATTGCTATTTATGTGTAAACCTTAGGGGTTCATGCACCCCAGCCTCGATATATTCCTTGCGATGTGGGAGATCTCGAGCAGAATTTAAGTTCCACATGTTCATAACATATTTAGTATTCGTCGATGACTTTCATTATGAGTGTTAATAATTTAAGATGTATAGGAATAATGACATCAATTAGTTGCTTCATCGAGCGCGACTTCTCCTTTTAAGCAAACGACTATTGCGTTCTTGCCATATATAATAAGTCGTGGCGCCTATAGCTAGCATCAACTCACTATACACACCACTTTCATTTGAGATAATAATAAGAAAGTCGCATATAGCTAATCAACACACTCTACTTTACGCATTACTTTCACTCGAGATAAGACTTAACAAAGTTGATCACATTAGTCTATCGACCCATTATACCTTGAATGTCTTGCCGACATGAGAAATTCCCATTACATTTTTCTCGTGTGTGATTTTTATTTGTATCCATACATTTATAATTATGTTTTGTTTCTTTTTCACTTTAGTTTATTCATTCACTTTAGCTCGTTTATGTTCATTTGTGCCTTAATGACCTAAAACATATAATCTCACAGGTCTGAATGAATGAAATAAATCCCTATGTCATGTTGGTTTAATGGACAAAATATTAATAGATGTGTGTTAGGATCGAACTCGAGACCACGGGATTGCACACTTTACGTATGAGAATTAAAGTTTAATAATTAAATATAAAATGTTATATTTAGTTATTATTTACACAAAGCGTATAACGAACGTTAAGTAATTAAACGTAATGAACTAACGGTCATTAAATGTTAAAGGAAAGGACTAAATATGAAATTAGATGTCAAGACGGTTCTAGAAACCTTATGGGTTTCCTAAACAAATCGTTTGGGGGTTACCATAACCCAATCCTACCCTAACTTGGACTCTAAGTTTCTACAAGTATAAATACAAGGCTTAGGGTCATTGTTATTTACTCTTGTACACCTAAACCTAAAAACCTAAACTTGTTTGTGTGTTTTTTAGTCCATACGATCGGATCTCTACTCCTAGGGATCGATTACTTTTGTTTTTCCTTAAAAAATGTTTTGTGTTAATTAGACTAACATTTACTTTAATTAGTTAATAGTATGTGTGTACAAGAACGTGGTACAATCACACTATTGATTGTATCTTGGATTGAATTACAAAACGGTAAGGGGTAATTCTTATAATCCTATAAACCCTAATTAGGGTTCATTCTAATTGCTAGTTTGTGGATTTGATTCTTGTTCGGCTAGAATCAATAAAGGTACGCATATTTTTGTTTATGTTAATTAATTATTCGTTAATCTTTCCTATACGCTTCCGCATGTGTACTTGAAAATTGTTTGCTAACCTTATCGAAACCTAGAATTAATATATAAGTTACGTGATTAATTCATGAATAATTGTTATGTGACATGGGATTATTGATATGCGATCTTGTGACTATTTGTATAATTGTTATGATATATCCATGATTTTACATGCATGTTTGTCATGGATAGTTGCTTTGAGATTGTTTAATTGTTAAGATATATTTATCACATGTTTATTTACTATAAATCTTGAATTGGGGAAGACTCCAATTATATATTAATGAATCAATTATGTGCTAATTGGTATATTTTAATTATGGGTTTACGCAATCGATTCATCGATGCATGTGGCTCACTTTCTATCACTGGAGTGAAAGCCCTAATTAATATATACATTAATTTAACATAGACATTGATTATTAATAGGTTTTATCGAATAAGTTTCATGTGACTACTTGTTTACACGTATAAATTGTTTATTATGTGCGCATTGTTTATTAGTTGTTTATTTTTTTTTTTACTTGTTTGTTTATTATGTATGACAGTTTTAAGCAAAGGGTAATTTTGAATAGAAAAATAATACGGACTAAACAATGGTGAAATTTGATTTTTGTTTTTTTTGAAGAGTTAAGTTTTCATTAGTTTAATTGATTGATGATTCTGTACTAAATGGTTAGAACGGCTCACCCACTAGAACAAACTATAAAGGGGTTAATAAAGAAGTGTGCACAGTCACACTGAAAGGATGTCTAAGGTTATGCTTTTGCGCCACGGTCCTCTCCGCCCATGAGTTTGATTGGAGCTACTTAGTAAGCCATAAATGTACAAACTTATCTTAAGGTGGAATTAGTTTTAATTCCATGCGCCACTTTCGTGGTAATTACCAAACACTAAGTGTTTACACTTATGCAAAAGTACGGTATAATGGACGATAATTAACGCTAAATTCCTTGATTGGTGAACCCAATACCTCAATCAAAACTTTGATAATTTGATCTTTATGAATAGGCAATAAAAGTTTTTATTAAATTTATGCTACAAGATGAATGCATGACATCTTTGTACATATTTGATTGACCACATAAAATCAAAACTAGTACCCTTTATAAATTAAGTTATGTGCCATCTAATTAAAAGGAACACTTGAAGTTGCAATTTACGTCATGACAAGATTTGGCGATATTGTGATGGAGAGGTAAATCTCTATGTAAAGTCGACCTTACATGGACATATTTGCGCTTCTTTAAGTTAGACACTTAAGTTGAGTAGAAAGTGAGACACGGACTCAAGGCATAAGATGGGATGAAACATGTTTATATTTGCAATAGCGTTGGAAAATATAAATCCCATAATGATCTAGGAATTGGAAATTGTTTGCCAATTATTGTTCGACAGATTACCTTATTATATGCTTTCGTTACTAGCAGATCAACTGATATAATGAACCTATGATAATTTGGATCCTAGTTTTCGAGAAAATTATATGGTTATATGTTTATATTACCGTCGGGTATATTTTATTTTCTTGAAAAGTTTAATTATCGAAAATACTAAAATTGGATTTTGCTAATTCTTTAAATGTATTAATGCAATATTAAACCGTAAACGAAGGTTATTCCTGTATTGGTAAATTGATCTACACCTGTAAGGGTTTTTGGTAGAGTCAACCTTACTTAAAGACTAAACCTAATCCTCTTTATAAGATAATTACTTTCCACTTGTAGACACTTATGTTTTCAAGGATAGTCATGTACGTTTCCTTATTAGACAATGAAGTGGTTCTACATCTACTAGTTATGCTAATATCAATGACACAATCATATTAGTCACATAAACAAACATATGTCGTGTTGTTTATCTGCTACATGACGTTGTTCCATGCACAAGTGGGAGAAATCTATATTGTGTGCAAGGTACAACATATAAGTATAAGATTTAACGGATTCTCTTGACTGCAAGGTAAGAAACTAACGTTCTAATATGACTTGTATATATCTAATTCAAGAAACACTTGGTGTTGCAATTTACGTCATGTCAGAACTTGGCGAGATTGCAACAACAAAGTAAATCTCCATGTGAAGTCAGACCTTGCATGGACATATTTGTAGTTTCTAAATTAGACAAGTATTTAGAACATGTGTCAAAATGATATATAAGACTACTTCAAATTAAATATTTATGTATTATTAGAATGACGTAAATAAATGAAGTAATCTAATACTACTTCAATTTGTTTATTTATGTATTTTGGAATGACATAAAATGAAAAATAATGTAGTCCTACATTATTGTGAAGTAAATAAATTAACTTGAAATTACTATTGAAACCAAGAGTTGAGTTCATAATTACTTTAGTTAAACATGTTTATGATTCATCGTAAAGACATAAACATAAAGTTTTTTAAGACTTATTATAAAGTAAGACGTTAACTTGTTATGTTTTTTAATTAAGACATATACAAGAAGTCATTGAGTTGATCAATGATTTACAACATTAAATGGGATTATAACAAATTTATGTTTTCTTGATGAGACATGGATATGAAGTGACATGGTTAAAAAGTACTTGTGTTATAAAGCATGCAATTGGCTTGGAAAGTCTATTATACCATTAAGTTGACTTAGTTGGTAAATAGGTTAGCCAAAAGGAATATGTTTATCTTATATATTGTTGGATTGTCTTACAATATTAATACTAATGAATATCATGTTCGGTTAGGAGAATCAAATTCTATTTGATTTGTTTGATTCAAGATAATCATAACTTCTTTCTTATAAAGTAACAAGGTTAGAAAATTGAGTATGGATTGAATATACTCAATATGACTCCAACCTAAAAGATTGATAAAACACCATTTTATTATGGAATGTGATGAATCATATTAAGTTTTAAAATTGAAGATTCTGAATTTGTTAAACTATTTATGAATAGGTTATTAACAAACTAAAGTCAGGAATTATCAATGTGTATTTGTAATGTCTCAAAAGAGAATATTGTATTGTTGCTCTAATTGCTACGTATATATATAGATAGTCTATATATTACAAAAGGCAAGTGGGAGTTTTTTTTATCTTAAAAGATAAAATTACAAGATACATAATCTTCTTAAATACACTAGTAAATATCATGATGAGGTTAGACATGTAAATGATCATTCATAGATCTGCAAGGATATCTCAGATATTTGACTTATATGCTGAGAAATATGAGTTACAGAATTATTGTAAACCTGATAATCATTATGATGGATTACAAAATATTGAATTGGGTAAATTACTCATATTATGAATGTTAAAGATGTTGTCCATAAAGATAATCAATTTTTGAAATTTGGTTTATCTTAATAGTTAGACTAGAGAATGGAAATGAGTTTCTTCAAAGAGATGAAAAACCCTAGTGGTTTGAATTTCTATGTAGAAATAATATGGACAATATTATACACATATTTAATGCATGTTTTATGACAAGATTATTAATCATACTTAAGCAATTAAATATGATTGAATATTCTTTCCTAGACACATTAAATATATAAAGATGATAATTGTCATACTTATTTTAATTAATATGAAATATGACAATGGAATATCAAAACTCTTTCTTGAGAAATTACTTGAGCGAGGACGGTATGTAATCGAAAGGTTTTTTTGAATTCATATAATCTTTGGAAGTGTACGAAGTGCAATAATTCATGAATGGATAAATGCATGCATCTATGAAATTATTCTTATGTTTAATTATTAAATCCTAATTTTGATTTATAATTGAAATAAGATAAATTTTAAGTATTCCTGAAAGCTAGTGGGAGTATTATGTTAAGGTTTTAAATCTTATATGTTGTATAACACATAGGAAGTAACATTCCTTGAAAGCTAAATGTTAAGTCTTAGATTGGAACGAAACTTCACTTGTAAGATTTAAGAATTAAAACATACAACCTTGGAATATATGTTTATTATTAATAAACATGTGCAGTAAAATAAATGATTATAATAAAACATGATATATCGTTTGGGAAATGGATAAATATCTTTTGACAAGATAGAACATGAATGAAATCTAAGTTTGACATGTAGATTCATCATGTACATCATGTAGTGCATTCAAATTGTTGTATCATTCTTGAATGATAGATGATTTGAAAACATTGATATCTAATTAAAAGTTATTAGATAACTTGTGTAATGATATCTAATTAAAAGTTATTAGATAACTTGTGTAATGATTTGAAAACATTCATATCTAATTAAAAGTTATTAGATAACTTGTGTAAAGAAACAATGAGAACATGTCAAACAGGCCGAAAAGAAGCTTAAGAGTTACAAAACCACCACATTTTCACGGAAAAGCTTGTGCTATAACAATAAGCTGGACAGGTCAAACTTACAAAAGTTCACACAATTCAACTCACATGCCGACCTCATGGCCATTCTTGTTACTTGTTAGTACATCGCCCAAATAAACGCGCATACTGAAGCCCGATATATTTGCGAAATTTACTTGTCCTAATTAAGCTCTACAAAATGCAATTTCTTAGGGGCCACCCACCATAGACTTGTAATATGAAATCTTAGAGGGTTGTTCATATCACACGATTAATATTGACAGAATCAACCTTCATGAGTTTATGATAGAAAATATAAAATTTGCTGTCAATATGGGAAAACCTTGCTCCCTCTACATTGGTCAAATCGGTTCTTGGTAGCTTGCCATTGTATTATTTCTAGATATTTCACGTGCCTTTGAGTGTTTTTAAAATTCTTGAGAGAATTAGGAAAAGTTTCTTTTGGGGTGGGTCCGGGGAGGGTAAAAAAATTTCTTGGGTTAAATGGGATTCGGTTCTTGCATCACTAGGGGGGAGGGGGGCTTAATATTGGGTCGTTAAGGGCAAAAAACTTAGCATTATTAGGAATGTGGTGGTGGAGGTTTAGGAGAGAGGGTGGGAGCTTGTGGGTCACGGTGATTAAAAGTATACACGGGAATAGTGGGGAGTTGGGTGAGGTAAAGGCATCGGGTAAGGGGGATCGGGTGGTGGGGTTTGGAATGATATTGTGCGGATTGGTGAGGAGATTGATGGGTTCGGGTTAGAGTTTTCTTCATCTTGTCGCGGGGTGTTGGGGGACGGGAGGGATATTAGGTTTTGGGTAGATAGGTGGATTGATGATCAGAGGCTTTCTGATAGATTTCCTAGGTTATATCATTTTGATAGGAGAAATGAGGGTTATGTGTGGGATAAGCGGCGTGGGTAAATGATGTGTGGTGTTGGGAATGAGATTGGGTTAGAAGCATTAGGGGTAGAGTAAGTAGGGATTTCGAGGAGCTTATAGGCATTGTGCAAAATATTGTTGTGAATTCTAATTGTAGGGATAAATGGAGGTGGTTGCTTGGTGAAGACGGCGAGTTTACGGTCAAAGATCTAACAATATTGGTGGAGGAGAAGATCTTACATGTTGAAAGTGGAGGTCACGAGATGCTTTGGAATAAATTGTTACCTAAGAAAGTAAAAATTTTCGTGTGGAGAGCGCTAAAAGGAAGACTTACGGTTCGCGTGAAGCTAGATAGAAGGGGCATTGATTTGGACTCGGTTCTTTGTCCTAGTTGTAACAATATCGTGGAAACTTGCACTCATTGCTTAGTCACTTGTGATTTGGCGATGAGCATGTGGGAAAAAATATTCGATTGGTGAAAAGTGGGGAGCGTTAATGCTTTTTCTATTGATGATTTTTTTTTCATCTAATGGAGGTGTTAATGTGCCCAACTTTCTATCTAGTGTTTGGCAAGCAGTTATTTGGACTTCCGGCTACTTCATCTGGAAAGAAAGAAACGCACGTGTGTTTGGTAAAAAAGTTTCAAGTACAAATAAGATTGTGAGAAGATCTAACAAATATAAAGAAATAGATTGGCAACAATGGTTATGGGAACCACTTAAGATAGGGTTACCGTAAGGTCTGCTATATGTTTGCTGTGTGATACAATATCTGCTGCAATTCCAGTGCTTCAGAGATGACAGTTTATTTTTGGTCCAGTTAAGTATATGTGTCCAGAAGGTCCATGGTTCAAGCTGCTGCACTTTCTGCTGTTACAGGCATTTCTGTGATGTAAGTGTCCATATTCCAACATGTTTGTGTCTGTTTTGTCATGGTCCCATTTTGGCTCCTTCCTACATATGAGCTATAATTTGTTTGGTAGGTCATGAGATAGTGCTAAATAGCTTTGTTTTGTCAGGTCTTGGGTGGTTCTTGACCCATTGTTTTGGGTTCTTTGACTTTGGTCTTTTGTTTGTCATTTCTTTTGTTATGCACTTTGTGGTGTTTTTCTTGGGTCCCTTTCTTTTTAATTAGCTTGTTGAGGAGAATGGATGCCATTTTTTTGTATTTTGTTTTTGTTTGGTTCCCTTAATATATTGATGCCTTTCAAAAAATAAATAAATAAATAAATAAATAAAAATAAAAAAATAAAATTAGTGTAGGAGGATATTTCAAAACCCCACTTATATTTGTTTTAAAACTCCACTTATATTTGTTTCAAAAAAAGTTTCACACTTTTAAGTGTGGAGATATTATAATTTATTCACACTTACACTTGTGAGCACCCAATTTATCAACACAGGAGAAAGTGGAGAGAGATTGAGTGTTGTAAATTAACATGCACATTTGTAAATGTAAACAAATTCTAGATTTCTTCATACTTAACGGTGTCAACTTTTTATTTAAAGCAAATATAACGTGGAATCTAGTTCATCTCTCAAAATTTGCTCACAGATATCTATGTAAACAGTTTTTACATATCCTTAAATCTTAATAAACACTAAATATTGTAAACACTTTTTAAAAGTGTGTAAAGATGTGTGGTAAAATGACAATTTTTTTTAGCGTAGTCTCTATCCATGAACAAATAAATTATATTTTGTACAACAAATATTATATTTTGAGAGGTTAAACATTTTTTCCTCTACATAAAATATCCTTGCTCATCTGTCTCACCAGTTTTGTTTTGTTAATGCAACACCTTTCACCTTTTTAATTTGGGCAAATGATAAAAAAAACATTATACTTGACATCATTTGCTTTTGTTGGTAGCGAACAATTTTTTTTGCTTTTGTGGGTACTATAATTTCAAATTCATCCTCTTTAGGGTATTTTGTAAAATTTTTGGACATTTTTGCCCCTCTTAGCTAATAGAATTTTTTTTTCCTGAAGGGCAAAAATGTCACATAGTACCCTAAAGAGGATGAATTTGAAAGTATAGTACCCACAAAAGCAAAACTTTTTGTTCGCTACCCACAAAAACAAATAACGGCAAATATGATATTTTTTTTATTATTTGCCCTTTTAATTTTGTTTGTAAACTGTAAATGCAACACCTAACACATAGTACTTGTGTGTTAATGCAAAACCTACCACACATAAGCAAACATAAATATGTCACCTTTGCTTCAAGTTTTCCCATCAACAACACCCACTTTTCTCACAAACATCACACATAAAAGGCTAAAGAGGCCTGAAACCTCATAAGCCTACCGTGAAGTGTAGAGTCTGGTAATTGTTTGAAATACAAATCCTCTCATCTCCAAATAAGCCACACACTTCACACCGATGAATATTTTTATTTTTTCTGAGTAAAAGGTCAAAGACCCGGTAAATATATTACTCCAAAAAGCATTTAAGTACAACGGATATGGGTAAATCCCATATCTCAGCCTGTTACATAGGCGAAAAGCTTACATAACAAGATACTTCCTATTTTCTAAACAAGAAACAAAACCACTAACCCCATGATAACAAAAGACTCTGACAAAAATAAAACTACTTCCTACGACCTTGGAGATTAACGCCATACATGGCATTAAGAGCATCCAATTCCCCTGGAAGATCATAAATTTGCTTCGAATAATCATCATAGTCATCAAACTCATCTTCACGCTCATGACCACCACCAAAAAGATTTGCTGATTCATCGTACGCGTTAAGAACCTCATCATCATCATTATCAGAAACCACCACCTTACCCACCTTTGAAAATGGGTTAGCCCTCTTAATGGAAGAGGTAGACGGAATAGGATGACCATCATTATCCACAAGAGTAGCTTTCCCATCAATAAGTAGCTTTTCAAGCTTACCAATTTTCTCAACCATAGGAGTAGAACCAACTTCCTTTGTTCCCATTGAATCACTCACAAGCGGTTCTTGTGATGTAGTACCAGTCTTAATCGACTCATCCTCATTAACCTCCATTGTACAGCCAGCATCCACA
>CM040241.1:34790638-34836022 GCA_022545495.1 Chrysanthemum lavandulifolium | reverse complement strand
TTGTTGAAAGTAACTTTCGAATATGGAACACCAATTCTACAAGGACTAACTTTGACATGTTTGTATTTTCAGTTTTAGTTGTTGATTAAAGTTTGTGCTGGAAGTAGCAAGTTATAAAAAGATCAAGGGCTGTTGGTGTCAAGCTGCTTGAAGTTTATGGTCAAGAGCTATATATTGGTTCTTCTCAGCTAGGGTTTCGAATCTCTCATTATATTCTCTCTCTCAAGAAAACTGCACATTGGTTTTCTCTCATATTGATAATCTGTCAAGATCTGATTAAGAGTTCTTATTGTTGCTTAAGAGTGATTGTGAGATAAGAGTTGTAATAGTACTATTGATAATTAGTCAACAGACTTCTACGATTAGCGATGAAAAGTGTTGTGGTTGATCTTATCTTGGGTTTGTAATTGTTCTTGTTCTTGATTGAGATCGAGTTCTTGTTGATCTTGGTTGATTGTGGTTTATAATAATAAAGGTTGTTCTTGAATTGAGATTCAAGATTGATTTACGGGTATAAATTCTATTTTCCTACATGGTATCAGAGACAGGTTTCTCGCCTTGCTCTGTAAAATTGATTTTGGAAAATTAGGGTTTTACAAAAATTGGGGGTTTTTTAAATTCGTTTGATTAAACCTAATTGACTGTGATTAATTAGTGTTTTTTGACTCTGATTGGTCAATTTTTAGACAGTTTTACAAAACGCCTAATTTTTTAGAAAATTAGGGTTTGGGTATTTTTTGGGGGTTTGATCTCTTGCTTCGATTGGTGGTTGGTTTGTGGTATTCTTGATTCTTTTTGGAGAATCTTGGTGGTTCTGGGTGATTGAGATCGTGTGGGTTGTGGTTCTTGTCTCAAGAATCATAATCTGGGTTCTTATTCGGCGCTTTTACGGATTTTTGTGCCTTTGTAACACCTCTCGCCTCTTTATCTTTCTTTATTCTTATTTCTTGTTTAGATTATTGAGGGGTAGGAGTTGGGATTGTTGGAGGTGATTGTGATTCTTTGTTGGAGTGTTGTTTATCTGTTTTGTTGTTGTTCTTGATTTAGAGTGATGCGCCTTGACCTACCACGTTGAGTGGCGAGGAAGGCGGGAACTATCTTGTTTTTTGTGTTCTTGTTTATTTTTTGGTATTATATGCATTCATGGTTATCACGATGATGAATATGAAATTTGAGTGAGCTGTGCTTTGATTATAGATTGGATCTTAGTAATCATTGCATTTGCATCCTAATGACTCTGCTACTCTTCTTGTTGTTTCTAAAGTTAAAAGGTGAGAATTATAATGTGTGGTCTTGTGCTATGTTGTTAGCATTAGAAGGAAAAAAAATAAAGTTGGGTTTATAGATGGGTCTTGTAGAAGATCCAATCTTTGATGAGGTTCTAGGTAGACAATGGGATAGAGTGAATCTTTGTTGTCTTGGGATGGATTTTAAATTCTATATCGAAGAGTTGTTTTGGGACAAATTTTTCTTAAAAGCTTACGATGTTTGGAATGAATTAAAAGAGATGTTTGATAGAGTTAATGGTTACCATTACTTTTAACTTGCATCATAAATCAACTCTTTGTCTCAAAATGGTAGTCCTATTCTTGAATATTTTAATAAGTTGTCTACTACTGTGAGAAGCAGTTTGATGCCTTGGTTGATTGCCTAGATGTACTTGTCATCTTCTTGCATGATTTTAAAAACATAATCAATTGATGAAATTAATGCGAGTTTTTAATGTGATTAGATGAGTCTTATATGAAAATAAGTAACGTGCAATCTAGAGACCCTCTTCCACGATGTTAAAGGGCTTTTCTTTGTCATTCCAGTGAGAATCTCACGGGTCTATAGTCAACTGGTTCGGATGGTGGGACTTCTCAAAGTCTCATTCATACATGTTCAACTCGATGTACTGCCAAATAGAGGAACACAGGAGGTCTTACGTCTCCACAGAAGTTCTTCGAGACCTAATAATGGCCTAGAAATAATGATACTAGAAGAATGCTTGGTGGTCTGTTTTGGTTGTGAACATTGTGGCTTCAATGGTCTGCTTTGTGGATAAGTGCTTTAAATCATTGGATACCTACCGATTTTGGTAAAATAGAAAGAATAATAATGTCGGGGTGCACAAAGTTTTAACAAGAGATTTGTTAACAATAATAATTCATTGGCTCTAGTTCTATCTACTGCTTTTTACGATGAGCAGATATCTAAACTCATTTCTTTGATTAAAGAGAACTTTGTTAGTAATAATGGAAATGGAAAAGTTGTGCATGCCAATATGGCGGTATTGTCTTCAATAAAAATAAATTTTTTAATCAAAACTTTAATAGGTTCTTACCGTCATAATAGTAAAATGAGAATTGCATTGATTGCGGTAGTGTTGTATAGATTACGTGCAATCAACATCTTACTTATCTTGATAAAGTTTAGTGATATGTTATTGATATTTCTAAGCTTGGTGTTGGTGTCTCATCGATGGGATGAGCCTTAATTACTAAGTTGGAAATATGGTACTCCTAAACATTTAACGATATATGATGTGTTGGTTGTTCGAGAATCTTATGTGTCGGTTTAATGTACTCATTCATAAGATGGCTAGAGATAGTAAATTTGTTGTTGCTTTTGATGAAGACAAATGCTATGTTTTACCTCGAGTTTGAGGAAATAGATGTTACGGGATTGGTGAGCGGATGGATGGGTTGTATTACTTTGATGGAAATCAAGTCTTGACCTAGGAGTTAAAATTTTAAGTACCTTGTGATTTGACCAAGAAAACTTGGCATTGCGAGACTTGGTCATCCTTCGACCAAGTTTTAAGCAGTCTTTGAAGGGTGAAATCAATTTTCAAAATAAAGATGAAATTGAGCCTGTGACATTTGTCAGCAGGCTAAACAAACAGAGAGCCTTTTACTCTAAGTGATCATAAAACACGGCCTTAGGTGATCTAGTTCATCTGAATCTTTAGGGTCCTTAAATAAAAAAAAAGTAAAGAAGGTCTGAGTTCTTTTAACTATTGTTGATGATTTCCCTTTGAAATTTTGTTTGGGTTTACTTACTTAAGAGTAAGCAAGAGGTGTTTGATTATGTTCAAATTTTTATAATCTGATTAAAACACGGTTTGAAAAGTGTGTTAAAATATTTAGAAGTGATAATGGCTGAATTTGTTAATATTCAATTTAATAGATTTTGTGAGAAAATGGCATTATTCATCAAACATCTTGCTTACACTCAACAACAGGTGGGGTTGTTGAAAGGAAACATAGGCATCTCCTTGTGTTGCGGATCCACTTATGTTTGAGGGATTGCCCTTATATTTGTGGTGCAATGTATTCTAACCGCTACTTATTTGATTAATTGCCATCTTGATCTTTGAATGGATTGTCTCCTTTTATCTTGTTTTAAAAAAACTGAACTAAATCATTTAAGAAATTTTGGTTGTCTTTGTTTTGCTACTATTCTTACCAATAATGATAAGTTTAGTAGTAGGGTTGAAAAAATGTGTTTTAGTTGGGTATTCTAATTTTCAAAAAGGTTATAAACTTTATAGTCTTGAAAACGATTTATTTTCTCTAGAGATATAAGATTTTGAAAATGTGTTTCCTTTTAAGATTAAAACTCTTCTGCCTCCTGACCCTCGGTCGAGTTTGAATCATGTTAACTTCTTTGATGAAGTGGCTTGTGACAACTCGACACACGAATGATGATAACACTCGTGATGATCATCGTAATAGTGAGGTAGCAACTCCTTGCATCTGGCGATGACAATTGACCATGAGCAGGTGATTTAAGTCATTCGATGGTTCAATGAGGTTACCGGTACAAGTGAGATGGCGCAACTCCTCTAGGTGTGGCGATTACGAGGGTGAAACAATTTCTTGCACGAACAAGCGGCGGACTTGCCTTTTGTTAATAATCGGCCTTCTTTAAGAAGGTCCGATAAACATCTGTTTTCCTAATAAATATAATGACTATGTAGTTGACTCTAAAGTTAAATATGGTCTAGAAAAGTTTGTTACTTATGCTAAACTTAAAATGATACACTTTGTTTTGTTGTTGAGCTTAATAAAAGTTTGAACCTAAAACATATTGGGAGGCATGCATATATCGACCTTCGGATGGATGCTATGACTAGTGAGATGAAAGCTTTATCTGATGTGACACTTTTGAGATTGTTGAGTTACCAGGTTGGTAGAAAAGTTATAGGTAGCAAATGGATGTTTAAAATAAAATACAAGTCTAGTGGTGAAGTTGATGATACAAAGCTAGGCTTGTTGCTAAAGTTATAATCAAAAGAAGGAGTAGATTTTGATGAAACTTTTCTCCTCGTTGTTAAGATTGTTCTTGTTAGATGTCTTATAAATCTTGTTGTTCGTAAAAGGCCGGCCTATTTTTCAACTTGATGTCAACAATGCTTTTTTATATGGAGATTTAGATGAGACTGTTTATATGACTTTACCTGAAGGTTTTTTTAATACTAATGATAAGAGAGTTTGTAGACTCAAAAAGTCTTTGTATGGCTTGAAACAAGCACCCAAACAATGGAATGCTAAATTAACCAGTGCTTTGCTTGAAAATGGATTCATACAGAGTAAGAGTGATTATTCCTTGTTTATCAAGAATGAATCAGGTAATATTGTTGCTTTACTTGTGTATGTTGATGATATAATTTATTCTTGGTAATAATTTGGTGAAATTGAAAGTTTTAAAGTTTTTCTTAAGTCTAAGTTTCAGATTAAATATTTAGGAAAACTTAAGTATTTTTTGGGTATTGAGGTTATTGAAACTAATAAGGGATTATGTTTAACTCAGAGGAAATATTGTTTGGATTTGCTTACTGAGTTTGAGTTGTTAGCATGTAAACCATCTGCTTTTCCTTTAGAACAAAGTTTAACTATTACAAATGAACCTACTATACTTGATCCTGTTTTAGATAACATTACTGAATATCCAAAATTGGTTGGAAAACTGATTTACTTGACACACACTAGACCAGATATTTCATATGCAGTACATTGTTTGAGTCAGTTCATGCATAAGCCACTTAAGTCTCATCTTAAAATTGCACTAAAAGTCTTGAGATATCTTAAGGGTTCTCCTGGAAAAGGAATACATATTGTTAAAAGTTCATTTGAAAATCTTGAGACTTATGTGGATGCTGACTGGGCCAAATGTGTTGTTACAAGAAGGTCTGTTACAGGATTTTGTATATTTCTAAATGGTTCACTTGTTTCATGGAAAAGTAAAAACAAAATACCCTTTCTAAGTCAAGTCAGAAGTCGAGTATGAAAGCAATGGCTATGCTTTTTGAAAATGTTTGGTCTTAAAAATTTTAAAAGATCTAAGCGGGAACATTTTTTACTGTAAAACTCTTTTGTGATAGTCGACAAACAATTAAGATTCTTTGCAAATCTGTTTTTCATGAGAGAGAACAAAACATTTAAAGATTGATTTACATTTTGTGAGAGATAAAATTTTAGTCGGGGTTATTAAGATGAAAAGTTCAATCGAGATCAAGCAAATGATATTTTACTAAGGTCTAGATAAACTTCAACATGAAAAACTAGTTTTCAAACTTGGTTTGTTTGATGTGTTCCGGAGTTTGAGTTAAGGGGGATGTTGAAAGTAACTCAAATATGGAACACCAATTCTACAGGACTAACTTTTGCATGTTTGTATTTTCGAGTTTAGTTGTTGATTAAAGTTTGTCTTTGAGTAACAAGTTATAAAAGATCAAAATTTGTTGTGTCAAGCTGCTTGAAGTTTATGGTCCAAGAGCTATATATGGGTTCTTCTCGTTAGGGTTTGATCTCTCATTATATTCTCTCTCAAGCGCACATTGGTTTCTCTCATATTGATAATCTGTCAAGATCTGATTAAGAGTTCTTATTGTTGCTTAAGAGTGATTGTGAGATAAGAGTTGTAATAGTACTATTGATAATTAGTCAATAGACTTCTACCTGATTAGCAGTGAGAAGTATTGTGGTTGATCTTATCTTGGGTTTGTAATTGTTCTTGTTTACTGATTGAGATCAGGTTCTTGTTGATCTTGGTTGATTGTGGTTTATAATAATAAAGGTTGTTCTTGAATTGAGATTCAAGGATTGATTTCTGGGTATAAATTCTATTTTCCTACATATATCATTAAACTATACAATTTGAGCCAAAAGCTTAGCTTGATAAATTCTAAACTTATATGAAATGGCAAAATGATACAAAAATTACATCGTCTTGTCATTAGTTTCATTTGGCATATTCGTAACCTCGATCAAGACCATTTGAATCAGTCTTGGGAGGATCCACAAGTGAACCACCACTATCTTGGGGTAGGGCTAGTTATGCAAGAGCCATGATTGAGCTTAGAGTCGATGTTGGTGAGAGATACAATAGTAGTGGCTATTCCTAAATTTAGTGGTGAAGGGTTTACTCAGGCACTATCCATGTTCGAGTATGGTGGACACCTCTCGGTGCTCTAGTTGTCGGTTTTTGGTCATGTCTTTGATGAATGTCCTAAGAAGATTTCCTCGGATGTGTTGAACATTTGAAGAAGCGTCGAAGAGCTAGTGGACAAGTTGTCGAGGATTTCGGCTAGTTGAAGCCTAAGTCACATTTTTTTATCGGTCCAATCTACAAAGAAGAAAGATAAAGCTCTGCGAAACCAAAGGTATCTAAGGTTACTATTTCGAACCCTTTTGATGTTCTTGATACATTGGTTAATGAAGGGGACTATGGGGGTTCGAACCGCAAGAGTACTAATGAGCCGATTACCTTGGTGGATGAAAAAGAGAGAGGGGTAAGCAAACCCCTAGTACAAGTGTGACTCTTGTGGTAGCTAGGATTAATGACCATGAAAGTCAAATGTTAGAAGGAAAACTTGTATTTGTGGATGATCATGGGAAACCGCTAGAAATGAAGGCAATGAACGAGGCATCGACTAGCAAGCCTAGTACTTCTACGGGGGACCAATTGAAAGAATCTGATGAAGTTGAAGTTGAGTTTCCTGGCGACGAGACCTCTAGAAATATGTCTTTGACTGGCGGAGGATGACTATTTGAAGATGATCTTGATTGCTATGATGGATACGAGACACAGGTTTATGATTTATCTGAACATACGCAGGCTTTTTGTGATCAATTTGATACCCATCTCCCTGGTCGTGTTAGGAAGTAATTTTTCTGCTTTGTGTTAAGTTCATAAGATTGGTTTGTCTCTGTTATAATTGTTTAGGTTTGAAGCACAATTGGTGGATTTGTCTTGCCTTTTATTAGGCTAAGATGAGAGATTTCACCCTCATCCTATATACTTGAACGTTTTTTTGAAGTAATATATTTTACTACAGGCACAGTTCCCCTTTTACCAAAAACATGACATGCGTACGCCAAAATTTATTTGTGTATTTTTCTTGTGCGAACAAGTATACGTATGCATGGATATCAATATAACTCAAATGCAAATAAACATCCATATTTTGATAAATATTACAGCCATTTAAATATACTAGACGAGTAATCGCATTAGGGGTGAGCAAATGGACCGGATGGACCGGACCGACCGACAAAACCGACCGGACAGATCGACAAAACCGACCGGATCGAACCGAAACCGACCGGACCGATGGACCGGCGGTCGGTCTCGGTCAAGGTTTTGCGGATTCGGTCGGTCGTCGGACCACAAACCCTAAATTTAGCTTGTTGGACCGGGCCGACCGACGGATCGACCGAGACCGGACGGACCGACCACATTCGGTCTCGGTCTCTTTGGTCTAGGGTTTTGCGGATTGTCTCGGTCGGTCCGGTTTTTCGGTCGGTCCGGTTTTCCGACCGATGAGCACCCCTAAATCGCATATAGCAACGAAATTCTATAGAGGCAGACAGTTATAGTTGCGGTGTTGCTGTTATTCATTTTCACCAACTATTAACTAACACAATAATAAGAAAAGTTATAATATAATGTTTTATATAATATAGTTTATGAAAGAAGTTTCAAATAAGGTATTTTATTAAAGGAACATTGTTTGAATTTGAAAGTGTGAACTTAAGTTTTAAAAAAGTATTTTGAAAATTTAATATTGCATATATATATAAGTTCGGAAAATGATTGTGGGGTCTAAAAATGTGATTAGTTATGTGCTTAAATAGATGTGGCAATAAGTTATTGGCTGGTAAAGAAGCAGATCCCCGTGATATAACCAACAGGAAACTCATATATATGTGTAAGCATATAATTTACACATACTAGTTAGCCACGTAAATCAATGCTATATATAGGTTGACCAGGACCTTCATGTGAACGACAATATGTCATATGCGGTTGGCCAAATGCTCAGGTGACTTTTATGCTTCCTACTTTAACGTTCTTTCCTAGTAAATTACTTAATTTTCTTGATATATATCTTAAGTGAAACAACATTCAAACATAGAACAAAAACACTTGCAATGAAGAAAATTAATACTTTAGCTAAACGAGTGGTTATAATATTGCTTGTGATTGTGATGCTTGGTCATGTTATTCAAGCAAGTTCCAAATTACTTGATCCAAATCAAGGTACGTTTATCCCTTCTTAATTTGTGTCTAGTCATTATCTCTCATTGATGTTTAGATCATATTGTTACCATGTTTGATGTTACTAGCAATGATTCCAAAATGAGCTAAAGTAATGGTATTTTAGTTTCAGGTAGTCGCAGAGAGCTTAGAACACGGTCAAACACACCGTCTCCTCCTAACCTAAGGCCAAGTGTTCAGTTTAATCCCCCTGTCATTCTCCGGCATCCACCTCCACCACCACCGACACATAAGTTAAGTTGAACGTCAACTTGGTATATCGATTCTTTCACCACCACGATCGTCTCCGCTATCATAAGCTGGCCCCTAGGTTTCTTATCTAGAACATTTGGTTTTTGGATGTAACATAGAATATTTTTTAGCATAATAAGTTGCAATAAAAACGGGGTATGAAAAGTAATGTCTTTATTTTCTTTTCCTAGAATGGGTTACCTTGATTCTCGACGCATCATTTCTTATTTAGCAGCAAGTAACTTGAGATTGGAATAGTAAGGTCTCAACGCATTATAGGTATTTCCGGACTAATAAATTACTTGCATCAAACTTCTATATTTGTGTAAGAAGAACGATACATGTGGAAGAGTCAGCGTTCAACGGATAAAGTTCTTATTCACGGGTTAACATTCTTCTTTTCATCTCTAAACACAAAAATACTAATATGCCTATACTATAACGACATATTAGGATTATTAATTGTGTTTTTGTTTATAGAACACGCAACATGATCATAACTCTAAACAAAATAGACTTTAAGCTTATGATTCGCTTGCACAACCATACCTAGTCATCCAACGTAAGTGATACTAAATGCACAGATCATGAAACAGTATACTCCGTAAGTGAGCTTACGTCAGAATTTTACTTGTGTCAAAATTTGTTTTTTTAATCGTCTCAATTATGAAAGTTAGATATCTTTGTTTGTATTGTTTTTGTTTTGTATGGTTATATATTGCTGTTTTTCTAAAAAAAATTAAAAAAAAAAAAATATATATATATATCGAACATGCATGAATATACATATAATTTTACTCGTATTACTCGTATTTAGTAACAATATAAAGGTTGACCAACATTAGTTGGCTAATTCATGATCTGAAGTTCTGAACTGCAACTTAAATGACTTCATTGCTTCCTACTTAGAACTTTATTTCCAACTATATACAACTTAGTATATATTTCTTTCATCTTAAAATAAATGGAAACTTTATAAAGATGATATTTTATTAATATACATTATAGATAGTAAAATTTTGTGCAATAATAGACATGTATTTTGACATGAAAAAAGTATTTTAATATGCATAATACATCCAAAAAACAATTTTCAAAGTCGCTCAATTTGATTAAAAAACCATAATCGAATCATTTATTTATATTCTTCTAACAACTTTATGTTAGGTTTGTATCTATCAGTAGAAATTTAGAACCAAAACAATTTATACTGGTTTAGTTTTAAATTCACTATATATTGAAAATTTTGGATGTTACCCATATTTTAATGCAACTTGAAATTTCCTATGAACAATATTACAACAACTTAAATTTCTTGTTATATATTTCAAGTGAAGGAACATTTGAACATATAACAAAAACACTATGAAGAAATACAGTTTACCTAAACGAGTGGTTATATTGCTTGTCATTTTGATGCTTGATCATGTTATGCAAGCAAGTTCGAATTCATTTGATCCAAATCAAGGTACAACCATCAGTTCTTGTGTTTAATCATATTTTTCTGTTGACGTTTACATGATACCGTAAAGGTGTTACTAACATTGATTCCGAGTATGCTAAAAAATATATAGTTGTATTTTCACTTTTACAGGTGGTCGTAGAGAGCTTAGAACGAAAAAATTAGCGCCACCTTCTCCTAAGGCAGGTCCAAATATTGGGTTTATTCCACCCGAGAATCCGCCACCAATTTTTTCTCCACCTCCACCGCCACCGACACATATTCTAGGTTGATCTCATCATCTTGGTATAGGAGCTCTTCCACTGCCATAAGGTGCCCTTGGGGATTGGTTAATCAGAATTTCGGGTGTTTGGATATTGTAATATATATTTTTTTGAAAAGCGATATTGTAATATATATTAATAAAACGGGTTGTTTGAAGTAATGTTTTTATGTTTGGATCTTCTTTTGTTGTATTACTCCATGCATGATGAAACAATGATGTGTACAACTACACAAACACAAGTAGTGTCACACTACATCATGTTATTTTAGCAAGTCCGTGTTTGTTTGATCCACATCAAGGTACAATCACCACTTCTTGTCCTTAATATTGTTATGGAGTTACTAATATTGATTTTAAGCTTACCTATTGTTATTGCATTCTCAGGTAGTCGTAGAAAGCTTAATTAGAGTGCGGCTATATAGTCCCTCCTCCTCATGTGCTATGGCGCAGTTGCGGGTAGTGAATGACCCGCAATCCGGCTCATTTTAGGTTTTCTCTAACTCAACCTTTTCCACCACTGCCACATGAGTTAATTTGAACTCGAAATTTTAGTATACAGGCATTGTTTCACCACCACCAAAAAGTATTTAAAGCGCATAACCCACCTGGTCGCCTGAATAGGCTTTCATGCGTTTGGATTTCATATAATCAAAAAAGAGGTTTGTATGAACCAATGTTAATTTATACATCTTTCTGTTGTAAACTTACAATACGTATAACAAAGTATTTGTTAGCCTGTTATATAGTCATTGACCATTTCCCATTGTTAAAAAAACATGAAAGTCAACTATACATCTTATTTAGCCAAAAAACTTAGTTTCTATAGTCTATACCATGAAGACAAGCTTAGTTGGCCTTGTTACAAGATCAATATCCTCACTTCTTGTTCTTGTTTTAGTTCTTGATGGTCTAATCGGCTACTCTCCAAGTATAGGTACATGATTTACGTACATTGATGGTATTCAATTCGGTATTATTTTTTGGATTAAGACAATTTACAACTTATTCAATCATGTTTATTTGTGTATTGCCTTATTAATGCTTGTAATGCTTGTTTAAGACATTTTATTAGTATTATGTAATGTATGGGTCATTATGGGTAGAATTCGTTTGGGTCAAAACTCTTAACCCAAAGCAGCCATTAGTTTTAATTAATGCCGGTATATGGCGGTTATGTAAATAGCGGTTACAAAGCGGTTATCTTGGTGAAACGTCACATTGGTTGACTCTTGTAGAATGGTGTCGTTTCACAAGATATAAATAGTCTAGGATCTTTGTCAAATGTAATTAAGTCCTTTTAGTAATTTCTTTGTACATCGAAATTCATATTACAACAAAACAAACTTTGCCTATAATCATGTCAAATGTTAAACGCATACTTGAATGCAATTGTGTCAAATCAAAACCTGTGAAAGGATCACAACAATGGTACCAGAGCTTATGTTCTGATTCCTGGAAAACACAATTGAAAATGAAAAATAAGACACCCCTCAATATGCATTATCTACAACATGAAACCCAACCCATTACCCCAAAGTGGTCGAAACACAAAAAACATATATCCCCTGAAGGAAAGCAAGCGCTAAAGGAAAATGGAGGAAGTTGTCTCGTTTAACGCCACAAAACCAAACACCCGTTGGGAAGCGATTACATAAAGAGTTGGAGAACCAAGCAAACTCTAGGAAAATAGGCGTGCGTTGCTATATTTGCAAGGAAAGAGGCATGTTTGTTGGAAGTGTCCCAAAGAAAAGAAAACTTGCGTGATGTAAAACATGGAACCAACAAAAGCGCAAACACAGAACCCTTCAAATACCAACGAAGCGTACATGTAACAACAGATTACATGGTTGAGGGCTCGATTTGAACAAGCGGGATGACATATGGTATGTCAGTGCTATATACAAGAAACATATGTGTCCTATGAAGCATTTGTTCAAGCGCATGATTCGAGAGATTCAAAGTGGAAGGACGGAAGAGAGGAGAAGAAATTTCTAGTTTCTTATGGCATAGGAGAAGCATTCGTGATGACAAAAGAAGGAAGGTTAGTAATACCCAATGTAACTTTCACACGAAGTTACATTGAATGTTCTAAGTCTAGAGCAATTGGAAAACCAAGGATTCATGATAAGTTATGAGGAAATAGATGCAAGATTGGGTACATGTTCACAACATGGAAGAAGACTTGAATACAAAAAGCAATTGGAAGCGAGAAAGGAAGATAGCATCAAAGAAAGTCATGATGGTTCTTGGATGGGTATTTTAGATCATTGGATCTTGATGAAGAATGCTCCACGATCAAAGGTATGGAGGAAATGAATATGGACGATGGAAGATCATGATTATGTGGATAATGATTATCTAAGCATCAATGGGACTTTGTACTTCATGAAGGTAAACACTTTCAAGAGATTTATTGCATTTTAGACTTCGAAATCGAAAGATTGGTATATGCAAAGCGGGAAGTGTTTAATGGGAAATTCATGGAGATGTTAGGCCCGGTTTACATAGGATTCTTAGAGCAACATGAATTAGGAGAATTACCACCATATATAGGGCCAATCAAGATTGACTTACTAGCCTTATATAAAGCATTGATACCTTTGGGTGGATTTATGAATGTCACTTTCAATGAGAATTGGCATCAAGTTGCAAGAATATTAGGTTTGGCATATAAGCATTACAAGCGATGAAAGAAATGTACAAAGAATACATTGGTATGGTTAAGGTGTATTATGAAGAAGCAAAGAGGGTGCAAGGAAAGCCGATGATGTGGAAGAGAATGGCGGAGATCTGCAGACATTCAAAGGGCCACGGGATGATGCATGACCTGCGGGAGCACCAAAGATACCGGATGAATGGACAAGGAGCTGCGAAGAAGATGCGATTATGGAAGAAGCCAGCAGAGGTAGCAAGGATGAAGTTGCGATGAAAGCATGGATGCAACTAGCGGTTGATGACTTTGAAATCATCACTTGAAGATCAAAACCGGAAGCAAGTGGACAATGGCATTAAAGCATTAGGAGGAGAATATTGCCTTATTAATGCTTGTAATGCTTATTTAAGACATTTTATTAGTATTATGTAATGTATGGGTCATTATAGGTAGAATTCGTTTGGGTCAAAACTCTAACCCAACAGCCCATTAGTTTTAGTTAATGCCGGTATGGCGATTATGTAAATAACGGTTACAAAGCGGTTATCTTGGTGAAACGTCACATTGGTTGACTCTTGTAGAATGGTGTCGTTTCACAAGATATAAATAGTCTAGGATCTTTGTCAAATGTAATTAAGTCCTTTTAGTAATTTTACTGTTACATCGAAATTCATATTACAACCAAAACAAACTTTGCCTATAATCATGTCAAATGTTAAACGCATACTTGAATGCAATTGTGTCAAATCAAAACCTGTGAAAGGATCACAACATTGTGGTCAGTTTGTGGCTGCGATTGTTGTAGAGAATCGATAAGATGTATTCAAAGTTGGCAACAAGGGACAATACACGTCGATAGTAATAGATGGTTGAGAAGGTTGAAATCGCCACCACCACCACTCATGCGGAGTACCACGATCATCACTACACCAACACCACAAACTGCATAATGCCCTGCAAGGCCGTAAATCTTCATTGCACCTTTAGTTTACTTGCATAGCTACATGATTTATGTGCCTCAAAACTTGTATACTTTCTTCATCTTGTTTTATGTTTTTGTTTTTTGTGTTTTCGGATTTATCAAACTTGCCTTGACTAGCGTTGCAGAAAATGGTCAATAATCAACTTTATTATTGTCAATAAAACTTGCTTGTATTTCAAGGTGTCAATGAGGAATTTGAGTTTGATTTGTGAATGGTTTATTTTTTTGGCCAAATGTGACTTTCTTAGTGGGAAATCAATTGTCCTAAAGTCACAAAGATATGTAAGGTCATCATCTTTTACACAACATATCATCATAAACTAGGTTTATCTATATTCGATATTGTACTAGGAATACGTTTGGTCACAAACTCACAATTGCAAGGTAAACAGCGAAACATAAAGTCAAAAAGAGGAATAAAAACATTTTAATGGATCTGGTTTTCCTTTTCTCATGTTATTTGGAGAGTACGAGTCATCGAGACTCAGATGTAAGTGATTTAACCAAGACATCCCATTACCGTTTTTGATCCTTTTTCAGACCACCTCAAACATGTACCTAGTGAAGTTTGAACCTTATGTGGTATATAAAATATGCCAAATTTTATTCAAAACATTCGACTATAATATGTGTGCTATATATTTGCTAAAAATCCAGATGAACAATGTAATAACAAGGAAATAAATCAGATGAACTAGCTCATGCTTCTCTAGATAAAATCGTGATTACGAATATGTGTTTTTATAAGAATGTGGAAGAGAAACAATTTTGAAGTGTACACGCCAATCTTTTGAAAAAGGTGAGCTTTACTTAGTTTGATTTTGTGTGGCATTTAACCTAGTGAATTCTTCGGTCAAAATTTCAGAAATCAGGATTACCAAGAACACTCTCAATAGCATGCTTGGGTCATAGTGTATTATACATTGCACATGGGAAGAGGTCCTGGCTAGAAATGTTTTGTTATTACGTTTTAAAGTGTTATGTTTCGATTCTGCATAGTCAGTTTTGGTTTATGTCTTTATAATTAGCACTATATTTCGAAAATCGACCATAAACCAAACGACATATAGTATTATCCGGGCTGGCTTTGAGGGTGTGCAAGGTGTGCGACCGTTCAGGGCCTCAAAATTTTTAGAGGCCCCAAATTTGTCCCGTTAATAATTATATGCATTTGTACACATATTTTTCATGAAGAAAAAAGTATTTAGATGAGAAAATATTTTAAATGGGTAATATGTAAGAACGTCTAGATAAATAATTGCATTATATCTTATAAACATAGACATTTTTACGTAACATTTCTTTTCAAAAAGCCTTATTATATAATATCGTTCACCGGCCTAAAAAATTTCATAAATTTATAGGACGGCCCTGAGTATTACTTATTTATTTTATCGAATCTAGATCATCTCAATCATTGAACTTTATTATTGATGGATATAAGTAAATGATCTGTCTAGAAATAAGTTTTTATTCGGGCATCGTTAACCTGGCTGGTAAAACTTGAGATCTAGCTAGCTAGATTTAAATGTTTGTAAATGTTATCATTCTATATAATTATCAACTACGAAATATATTACTCCGTATTACAATAGAGTTGAAAGTGATGTTCTAAAAAAACAATGGAGTTGAAAGTGTGTGTTATATAAAGAGCATAATTCATAGGAGTGTTGTGAGATGGATATAACAGTATGAAGAAAAATAAATGTTACTATACATACACAATTAAAGAACACTAAACCAAACTATTTTATATATCAAGTTAAATCATGAAATTTATATAGAAGACGGTTTATTGTAGCTAGGTCAATATACTGTAAAAGGATAAACGGACGAGGTTTTCTATTCAGGTTATTTGGACAATTGAAGGCGAGTTTTTTTTACTCAAATGTACGCGGCCTCAATAAGTTAATATCGTGACCGTTTCTGACTCTTTTTTTATCACCCTTAAATGTATACACCTGGCGAGTTTAAAACCATGAACCTTTTGTTGCAAACTAAAGAACTTATCACTATAATCTAATTTACTAATATATGTTAGAAATAATAACAATAACAGCTATTTGATTCTCAATCTAACTACACACAACTCTCTTTGACATTGTCTTCTAATATTAAGGTTCAATTAGACAAATACCAGAAGCTGTTACAGAGAATCAAATTTTGTTCGCTTTCTACAAACAAGTTGACTTCGTTAATTTGGATTTATTTGCATGTTTTGGATTAGAAAAATACATCAACCTTGAATAATTGTTTCTTAAGGCTAATCACTCTCGATGCCTCTACAGTTATGTTTATCATCCAACTTTATAACCAAAATTTGAGTATCCGCCCTTCACGGCATAGTTGCATGTCTGTGACCGCTAGATTGTCAAGGCGAGAGCAATCATAATGGTTACTTAACGGTTGTGATTCAGACATTATATGATTATAAGTTGAGTGAGTTCTTCATACCCCTACTTTATTAATTTACCCTCTCTTTTGTAAGTTACATATTATTAAGCACCCTTAAAAGTTTTGTTGGTGAATCAAAGTGAAACATTAATTAAAGGTACTACTAAATACACTAAAAAGGTTCCAAATATTGAAAATTGTGTTACTTTATTTTACTCGTAATTTGTAACAAATAGAGTAACTAAGTAGGAATCTTAACAGTCATAGGCGTAGCTTTGAAAGTAATGATAGGGATAATTTTTCTTTTTTTAATTATTACTGTATTTTATATGTTAATTATATCTGCAACTTCTACGTTTTACTTTTCTAATTTTTTTTTCATGAATAATAATTAGTGGATGTCCATATAACCCATAAAAGCCCATGACCCAATTATCTATTAGAGTTTTTACCATAATATTTATCTATATATACCTTTTGTATCTCTTACATTACGATTAATAGAAGAATATCTTCATTCTCTCAATTCTTGTTCACAACATTTCATGCTTTTTAACTTGGGTTATGGTACACAAAAGTTACTAAAGTTTACAAAAAATTTGTCCTAAGGTAATATAGTTTCATTTTGTTCAGTTAGGTTACTAAACTTTCGGTAGCATACACTTTGAAAATTCGGTGTTAGTCGAGTAACTTGGATGTATATTTTTGATAATTTCATAACTTGAGTGAACAAAATTCAAAATTCAATAACGGAACATTCACTTTTATAAGTTCGATTACGAGGTGAACAAAGTTTCAAAGTTCGATAGCTTGGATGAACAAAATGAAACTATATTACCTTAGGACAAATTTTTTGTAAACTTTAGTAACTTTTGTGTACCATAACCCTTTTAACTTTTAAAATTGTTGTTCCATTGCATCTCGTAAATGGAGATGACATAATATTTATTTTGAGGTTAATTCCATATTTACCCAATTTAAACATATAAATGACATATTTACCCAACCAAATATCATAATATCATATATACCCAATTTAAACAACATATTTGTCATATATACCCATTTCATTAGTTTTATTCATGAAAAATAAATTTAAACTCTTAATAATCATCAATTGTCATACTATTGAGTATTACACCCTTATACTAAAACGGTAAACGCTTCACTCCTTTTTGCCCTCATTTTGGTTTACATAAGATTGTTTTGCCTTCATATATCTGATCACATAAAAAACAAAAAATAAAAAAAAATAAAAAAAAAAATCCGTTAGTGCATGATCACAGTTTCATATAGGAACTCAATCCTATTGCTTTTGCTCATCTCATAGTTATCCAATAGCTTCAATAATTGTGAAATTTCTATTGCAATATATGTAATATATGTAGGTACAGAAAGTGATGGTGTACATTTCTTAGATCTCCTTTTGTAATGTAAATGGTGATTCTTTTTTTTGTTAAAAAACAAACAAAGTGACACATTCTGTTCAGATTAGAGGTTATGGGTGGTTTCTTTTGGTGTTGTGGTTCTAGACATTTGTTCCATAAATGGTGAGGATTTTTTGTTTGTTTTTAGAAAAGATAATTTAGATTTTTATATCACGTAAAGGGTATAAGAGGAATTTAATGATGTAAATTTACTTTTAATTGGTTATATAATGAAATGGGTAAATATGACAAATATGATGTTTAGATTGGGTATATATGACATTATGATATTTGGTTAGGTAAATATGTCATTTAGATGTTTAAATTGGGCATATATGGAATTAACCCTTTATTTTGTGTTACTACGTATAATAAGATATAATACCCCTAGTCGACTTCTCTCTGGCGATTTACATAAACCTAATAACCCTAATCGTTTTTTTTTCCCAAATCGATCCTACCTTGTGATCCTTTGCTCCTAACTGATTTCGGTATTAACTAACATCTTTGTTATTTGATTCGTAAATTGTTTGGAGCAGCGTTTCCTCTTGGGTCTACGTTTGGCGATTAATATTTTTTTAGGGTTTAGGTAAATCGTTTTCTTCATAACCTGATTTGGATTGCGCAACCATGGGAGCAGGTTAGGTATTGAACGTGGTGTGTTTAAACCCTAACTTTTAGTTAGGGTTTGATTGGTAGTCGATTGGTAGCTCCTGTGGTTATCAATTTTGTTGGAATTGTTTGTGGGGTGTAGAGAGATGGAAAAGGGTTTCTTGATAATGTTGGTTCTTGGTTAAGGCTTCAAAAACGACCACCAACTTGGCGATCAAGTTGGTGTAAACACTGACAACCTCGTATCGAAGGGTTGAGATCGGGAGGCTGGAAGCTAGGTTACAACGTCTCCAAGGTGAGCGTGGTTTGAGGGTGAATCTGCGATCTGAGTTGCGTAAAGCGCTGGGGTTGGTCTTAACCCTAGCACGCATGATGTTCATTCGGATTCTATTTGGGGTAATACTATTATGCGGAAAATACAAGTTATAGAACTAAATGCGTGGGTGGTTTGGATTCGAGCACTAAAGTTTCTTCGCCTTATCTTTCTTTGATGTGTTGAATTCGGTCTAACATGGTGAATGCTTCTACTTGGGTCCTAACGTTGAAACTAACGACATAAGGTCATTTGCTAATGTTTTAAGCGGGCGTGTCTCGAGAAAGTTAACTTCCGTCCTTGGTGAATGAGAGCGCGCATTGATAATCATGATACGGTGCTTCCGAAAGCTGCTATGGAGGTGTTTTAACGGTATGAAAATACACTTGTTGGTTTCTTTGTTGGCAGAATGTGGCTTTTCATCCGGTTAAGAATTATGTCTCCAACACGTGGGGTAAATTTGGTTTATGAAACTAATGAAGAATGATGATGGTGTTTTCCTCTTTAAATTCGATTCTAAAGAGGTGTTGACAATGTTCTTCAGCAGGGGCCCTTGGATTATTCGCAATTCTCCTCATTCTCACTAGATGGACTCGGATGTGCTATTGTCTAAAAGTGAGGTAACTAGAGTCCCCATTTGGATTAAATTGCATAATGTGCCATTACTTGCATATTCGGAAGATGGGTTGAGCTTAATTGCTACTCAGGTGGGTAAGCCGATTATGTTAGATGCTTTTACTAGTTCCATGTGTGTTGATTCATGGGGTCGTATTAGTTTTGCACGTGCTCTTGTGGAATTATCATCTGATTTTGAGCTTAAACATGTGGTGACTATGGCGATCCCAAATAAGGATGATAGTGGTTTTACTACGGCAAGTATGAAAGTGGAATATGAATGGAAGCCGCCACACTGTTCGGAATGTAAAGTGTTTGGGCATGATATTGCTTGTTGTCCTAAGCGTATTAAGGAGAATAATGATGTTCCCTCCACCTCAAATGCGGTTGAACCTGATGATGGTTTTAAGGTGGTGCAGAATCGGAAAGCCAAACCTAAAGGTACGAAGATGACTGGTGGTATTAATATAGGTAAGGGTCCTAGATTTGCACCTAGGAAGCGGTATATGTTGCAAAGCGAAGACACCGGCACTGCTAGTGGTAATGCTAATGATACACGATTACTACGTCCTAACTCTTTTGGGACTCTTGAGGTGGAAGATGATTGTCTTGGATGATTCTTCTACTAACAAGGACAAGGCGGGAAGTCTTACGGTACAACTAAGGCGGTATTGATGGATCTCGGGGCGGAATCTTGTATTGGTCAGGCGTCTAAGCCTCCGGAGACTGGGACTCCTTCTGCTGCAAAGCTTGTGAGTGATTCAATGGGAACAATGGATGTTGGTTCTACTCCCATTGCTGAGAAGATTGGTAAGCTTGAAAAGCTAATAATTGATGGGAAAGCTACCCTTGTGGATGATGACGGTCTCCCTATTCCGTCTACATCTTCTACTAAGAGAGTTAACCCTTTTTCTAAAGTAGGAGAGATTGTGGTGTCTGATTATGAAGATGAGGTTGTTGCTAACCCATTTGATGAGTACTAATATTTTTAGTGGTGGCCAAGAGTTTGAAGATGAGTATGATGACTATGACTTGATGACTATGCGAAAGCAGTTCGTGATCTTCCGAATTTGGATTTAATGCCATGTATGGCACAGCGTTTCAAGGTCCTAGGAAGTAATTTTATTTTGTTGTGTCATATGTTATCATTTGAGTAGTGGTTTGTTTTATTGTTTAGAGAATTGGAAGTATCTTGTTATGTAAGCTTTATGCCTATGTAGCGGTGAGATATGGGATTTCCTCATATCCATTGTACTTAACGTTTATTTGGTTAATATATTTACCGGTGCGAGATTACTCCCTTTGCCCAAAAAAAATCGTATAATAAGATATGAACTTTTAATCTTATTGTTATCTTTTAATTAATACATTTGTTATCAACATCTTTACTACATTGTTTCTGTCAAAATTATAACGTGACGGTTCAGAATAATTAAAGAGGGACGGCGTTAGAGATTTCTGGACGGCGTCTGAAGTTACGAAGCTTAGATGTAATGAAACATAGTTGTTAACTATCGATTGTCGTCTTTTCTTTAAGTGGTTGTTACACGTTAGATTAGGAAAACTTGCTTCTTCATTTAGTGTTGCGAGCTTGAACGTCCTAAAAAACCTATATATGTCCTAGAGTGCACTAGTAGACTTTTCTTTGTGTTTATTCCATGAATTGCGATTGTTGGATAATAGGAGATTTAGGGGAGACAACTTATGTTACTTGGCGATCCCGATTTCTTAAAGAAGATCAATACATTCATAAAGTTAGGGCATTAGGCACATCCCTACGGCTAATGGAATACAACGCACCAATTAAACAAGCATGTGACAATTCGACTAATCAATAGGAGATAACTATGGAGTAGCGAAATCTAAGTAAACACGCTTTTACCTATCATAAGAATCCCATTTAATTACTTGCAATTGAGTTTCAATCATTAGTCTTAATTAGTTTAATTATTAGTTTAAGTAGTTGATAATCAAAACCCCTAATCAAATCTCGAGATTTTAATTGCTTTCATATAAAATATAAAAAGATAATAAGAATCATCCCTCACCTTAGACCTATTTGCCATACATCTCAACCTTCTCAACACTATTCCCCTATAGAACGAGCAATCCACCGAGTCTTACATATACTACATTACAACGGTTATTTACATTGCCTAGGAGGATTGTAAAACTTCTTCGGAGGGTTACATCCACCGTATCATCCATATCTGAAGGTTACATACAGGACAATGACATTTTCACGCGGCAACTGCTACCTTTCCCTTTATGGCTGGGTCCTGTCTAGTTCAGTTATCTGTTCTGAATCAATATTCCTTACTCTTTGTGTCTAGTTTCACTATGGATCCAATTATGACTGCTGGGCCGGATGACCTCATGGGTCATTTGGTAATTATATCTATCGGCGGAAGTGGGCCATTCGACCACATACACCAACCTATTTCTAATTATTTTTCTCAATGAATTTGTTCATTTATATATAGGAATGGAACATTATTTATATATATGACAAAAGTAAGAATATCTATATAAGAAAAATAAGAAAAATGATACATAGACCTAAATTTAGGCTTAAACTTAGACCTAAAACCAAGTGTCAGCATCCTGATGGCTGCAGACAGAGACCCACTTATTTTACAACCAATCAGGATGATGCCAAGTGATTTTAGGTCTAAGTTTAAGTCCATATATCATTTCTCTAAAAATAAATAGACAAAAGAAGAAAAAAATAATTATAAAGGTGAATAATAATTAACTAATTATTGCTAAAAAAATAAAACAAAAAGTCAATGATTAGTATAATGATGACTAAAAAGCAAAATATAAAAAACAAGTCAATGATTAGTAGTTAATGATTTGTATAATGATATTGGTGTATTTAGACTATACATTAATTAAAACCAAACTTGAATATAAGAAGATGCAAAAAGTCCAACGTTAAGGCATACACTATGGTGGTTTATAAAAGTGTTTATAAAAAGATGAAGAGGTTCATAATATTATTAACCATAGTGGACATCAATTTAATGCTTACATGGCATGAAGATGTCCAATATCTTAGACCTTTTTACAATTAATGCATTGAGTTATGCTATATATTTATAAAGCTTTAACAAGTTTATATATAGTAGAAATAGGTTTATAAATCTAAAAGGTTTATGAATTTATGATGTGGCATAATTATAAACCTTTGTAAAAGTTTATCATAATGGATGCTCTTAGATGTTTCTTTTGAATGATGTTGGATCACAGCTATCTATTTATGTATAATCATTAAAGACGTTTGGTGTAGATTTTTCTATTTATGACAACATAATTGTAGACATGTAGTTTGGTTTCACAATCATAGCATTTATATCCACCATGTACTTTGTTAGACAACTCAATAACCCATGTTCGCAAGCCAAAACTACTAATTTTAGTTTACAGAAACCCATCACGTAATTCAAATAATCGTGTAACGTTTACGTTTTCTTTTGCACCATTCGACTTATATATACGCTAATAAAATCTATTTGACTCATTATATTCATCCAAAACTACTGAGTAAATTGCTATTAGTTCTGTGATTTCAATTTTATATTCTAGTGGTGATTGCCGCAACAATTTGCGATATTTTCTTTTTATATGATGATGACAAATGTTATCGCATACATAACATGAATACTACGTTTTCTCCAGATCGATCTATATTTGGCAGGATGACAAAAACAATGTGATATCCTCACGTCAAAACATCTTCACTTGTGATACACCGTGACAAATCGAAAACTACCAAAATTGTTAAATTTTTAAGAAAGAAATCCAGAAAATATACACACAGCGATGAAACTAGGGGTACTCCGTTGTTCCACGAGACACTCATGGAACTATGTTTTGTAGTGTTAACTTTTTGAAAAGAAACTCTGATTTTTTATTAAATACACCCGCTACAAAGAAAATATTTGCCCTTGTACGTATTAAAGCTAAAAAAATTTGTGCACCCGATTTTCTTAAAACCTGATTCCGTCATTGTACTATACAACTACACATACATATCTTATATGCCATATTAATACATCCATGCTATCGCTGCATTGAAATTTCTAGGGCCGTGTGGCAGTGTCCCCCACAAGAATTTATTCTTCACGTATATTTTTCATATAAAGGACCATTCGAATAAATATCA
Source organism: Chrysanthemum lavandulifolium (assembly GCA_022545495.1). Classification (NCBI taxonomy): domain Eukaryota; kingdom Viridiplantae; phylum Streptophyta; class Magnoliopsida; order Asterales; family Asteraceae; genus Chrysanthemum; species Chrysanthemum lavandulifolium. Next base: position 34,812,353 of record CM040241.1, on the reverse strand, counting down.
TACAAAGGATCCAGCTATTGTTATGATGACAACTATATACCCAAAACGAATAGCTCTATTGCTGGTAATTTTGATACTTGATCATGTCTTTCAAGCAAAATCTGCTTCATTCGAATCACCTCTAGGTAAACTTATTAACTCGCACGTATTCTTGCTTATTTTGTATCCACTTTGGTAAATATGTTTTCTATTTGATTGAAACCTAGCTAATAGATGAATTTAGTTGAAGCTTATTAGATTAGCCGACCGGGTTGATTTTTTTAAACTTTTCTGTATATTTTAAGAAGATTGCTTATGTTTTTCTTAACAAAGTTCGAGTCAGTACTTTTGTTGCAAATAACCCTAGAGTGGCCACATCAACTTAAAAAAAAAAAAAAAAAAAAAAAAAAAAAAAAAAAGTTGTAGTAAGTTTGAGTAGACGGGTTCAAACGCGATTGATTAATCAATCAAAAGATTAATAACTATATAGCTAATATACCAATTCAAAGACAGCATTAAAAGTTTTAGGACATTATATATGATATCCACCTAAAATAGCTGAACCAATTAATTAGTCGGATCGGTGTCAGCTTATAAACTGGTATTGTTTAAATTTTCAAAGACTAGTTCACCTTATTTGTTTTAGGGTTTTATAATTAGTCGGAACTGAAGTTATTAGTTAGGACCGTATTATTACACTTGACGAAATACAAAATTTAATTTACAGGAGATTTATATTTCGGTCGAAGCAGAATGCTAAGAAAGCTTCCAAAACCGCCACCAGCGCCTAAGCTCAGCCAAGGTCCGCATTATAAGTTCTTCGATCCACCACCGCCATCACCACCACCACCACTGTCCTTACCCATACGCGCAACATATCCAAGTTTTCGTACGGTACACAAGTTTTCACCACCCGCACCAAAGCTAAGCAAACCTAGAAACTTCCGTATATTTTTTTCTCCGCCGACATCACCACCACCTTCATCGTCAGCATCACCGCTTATACCACCGACACCTGTGAAGAAACCACCTACGAACTGCGACCTCCCACCACCACCGCCAGGACGTGCTTAAAGCTCATATGCACTACTTATCTATGTATTTTCAAGATAAAGTTGAATTTATTCTTTAGTAAAATAATACAAGCACGGAAAGTTTTATTAGTAGAAGTGAATAAAACATTTAACTTATAATTTCCATAATTTTAAGTATGCAGCTTTTTTTCCTTTTTTTTTTTTTTTTTTTTTTTTTTTGAAATTGTAAAGGAAATTACCGCTCGGTTTACGCTAACAAAGTAACGGGTTCTCGTGAATTACTTGGTCAAAAAGTCAGAAACCATTATTGAAAAAAAAAAAGAAAAGAAAAAAGAGTAACGGGCGGTTTGGCATGCTTCGTCACTCTAGTATATCCGTCTTTGTGCATGTTTTTTTGGATAAAAGGTCAAAGCCGGTAAATATATTCTTTAAAAGCGTTTAAGCAAAAAACAAGAAACTTCCTATTCTATAAACAAGAAAATAAACCACAACTCAAAGATAACATTAGACTCCTATAGAAACAAAATTACTTCCTACAAAGGCCTTTGAGCTGATACCATCGTGTTATAATAAACATCCAAATTCCACGAAAAATCGTGAACTGATCCGCATACTCATCATAATCATCTTCACGATCATGACCACCGCTAAATATATTCATTGACTCATCAAAGTGTTCACAACCTCCTCTTTATCACTATCGGAATCAACAATATCCCGCTTAGAGAATAGGTTAACCCTCTTAGTAGAAGAAGTAGACGGAAAATCATTTTTATTACATGGATAATCAAGTTTTTTAATAAGATTACCATTATCATCAACAAGTACCTTTCCATCATAAGAAGCTTTTCAAACTCCCAATTTTCTCAATAATAGAGGTAGGACCAACCTCGTTAGCTTCCAATGAATCACTGGCGGTTCTTGTGATACATTACCGGTCTTAAGAGACCCAACCTCCTTAGCTTCCATTGTACTACGAGAATCCACTACTTGAGTAGGAATGCTACATTCATCATGTCGATCATATTAAGTGCGCAAAAGGTTAGATGTAGCAATTTTAGTCTCACTCGTACTAGCCACCGGGTGGCTTTTTCTTTGTATTATCCATCTTCTTTGTGCATGTTTATAACGTAATGTTTGTGATAGTGAAAATGTAATTTTGGCTGATAATATATTAGATCTCGGTTTACTACTAAGGTTCGACTCATGATCTTTCAAGGTTCGAGTTATCATATGCGGTTACAAGTGTTATAAATTGTGCCTAGTCGATGACATTGATTCAATCAAGGTATGATCAACAAAAGTGCGTCTATTAAATTAATTTAGTTATCTTATTAATGTTAGTTGGGTTGACCGGTCGGGTTTGGGTCGATTGAGTTGAGGCAAATACCTTAACCCGACCTTATTTAAGACCACGAATTAGGCGGGTTGACTGAATAAACCGAGCGAAATGGCTGAATTGGGGTTAACAAAATAAGCCTAATGAAAACAACACTTTAAAATTTGTAGCCATTCATATTGTTTAAACTTTAAACAACATGCATATAAATTACATAGCAAGTCTTTAACCCGCAAAAACTCCCCATCCTAAAATTGAGCGTCGGTTTTCATTCTAACATTCAAATGAAAACTTTGAATTCCCTCTGTGGTGTTAATTTCACTCGATACTCCTCTAATCAATTTGTTCTATTGAAATCTCTCAATTCCACAACCCTCGTTTGCACAGATGTACTCGCCTTTCAAAAGGTAACATTATTGAATGTTTACATCAAAATTTAAATTTTAACTTCCAAAATATGTGTTATATCAGTCTAGTATGGTTAATAATTGTGTAATATTTAGCTTTGTTGTTGGTATTCGATAATATGTTTTCACTTTTCTTGTTTAACACAAGGTGTTCGATCAAAATCCCAGAGTGTTAATATTTATTGCTTTTGATATTGCAAATAACTCTTAGAATTTGATATGCTAAGTGCGATTATGAAATCGGTTGTACAAATCTATGTGAAAATCTAAATTCTCTAGCATAATATATGAATGATTTGGCATAGTTTGTATGAGGTAAAACAGGCAAGGCTCAAATAGGTATGCCTCTAACGTCACCTCACGGGTCGTAACTTTAATTTTTCGGTTATAATACAATAATTATTAGAAAAATGTTCATGGGTTATTTCACATTATTAGATGATAGTATACTATCTCATGGTTCGAGCCTCACCATCGTGTAATGCGGCGTTGTCGCGTTCAAGCTAACTTACTATGGTCTTCCATAAAGTAGTGGTGGAAAAAGGGATGGTTCAACATATTCTAACATTATTGATTTCAATTTTATGAAGGTATAAATTAATATAGAAAGATCTTATGTCATATTTTATTTTCATGTTAAACAAGAGAAAATATATAGTAATTAACCACTTCAATTGCTTCTATAGATCTAAAGAATATGTAGATGGCTTCGAGGACAAATCTACCTAAGATGCGCTTCTTACTACTTTAAATGGTTTAATTGATAGCATCTCATATAACTTTACACACATTCTTTCGGTGGAACATCGTTTCGGCATGAGAACAGAATATTTGTTCCGACTTTAAACCATCATGGACACTAAAATGTGGAGAAATACACCCCTACGTGTAGCAAACTCGGGAAGGTGATGAGGACGATTGACGTGTGTTTTTCCTTTGGTTCACACTCAATTTAAGGTGTTTGGGATTACTTTTTTTTTTTTTTTTATTGTTTATGCTTATAAATAAAATTTGTGTAGGTTCTTGTGAAATAGTGCACCCCTTTTTGGTGAGCAAATCATAAGGTACAAATATCAATCGAGATAAATATCACGGTTCTTCGTTATTTATAAAAAATTGTTAAACTTATGCTCTACAGGTTCTTTGAATGCATGGTCATAAGGTTGTTAAGGTGCCCAATGGGTTTCAAGTTGTGGAGATAAGTGACGAAGGTGCGCTAGAACCTTAGGAGTGTACCTGGAGGCGTTTTCGTAGGTTCCAAATATCATTATCAGGTATAATATTTTCGGTTTAGGTTTTGTTGCGAAATTCGAGTGGTTGTGCGATCCGTAATTCTTAACTCCCATGAATGTAAAGTATTGTTACATATAATTATTATCGAATATAATATTTTCGGTTTAGGTTTTGTTGCGAAATTCGATGGTTTGTGCGATCCGTAATTCTTAACTCCCATGAATGTAAAGTATTGTTACATATAATTAGTCTTCTTATAACAACTTTCATTGTACCACTCAAAATCACCTAAATTGCCTCTAAAGCTCTTTTATAAAGCTTCTAACTATCATTTTGAATGCTTCGGGTTCCACAGTTGTCATGAACACGGTGAGCGTGAAGCATTGCTTCTCGAGTTGAAGCGTTGCATTGTCGGTACCTACGAGTGCAGTAAATAATCATCTAAACCGAGAAAGAACTCGACTTTTTACATTTCTTATCCAAAGGTTCTAAAGGCACTCAAGATTGAAGAAAGTTACATAGATAAAAGCGTTCCAACGGCAGAAAAATGATGTCGGTAGTGATCCTATGCCTAAAGTTGCCAACATAGTAAGATTGCATGTAACTATGTAAGTGATTTTGATTAATTGTCTATTATCGACCATTTGTTTCAATTGTTGGTAGTATCGATGTAGAACCATTATGGTTGTCGGTGTTCGGTTCCAAAAAAGACACGTTATGCATCGGATTGTCGGACTTGCATCTTTTTCGGTGCAAAGGCGATCAATTATTATGAGGTTTTATCGTAAGAATTCGGTAAAAGTTTAAAATTCGACCTTAGTTGAAGAAACAATTTAGTGAGCGTTGTTTTCACGTAAATGTGTATAGGTTTTGTAGTGACCATATTATTTTGGGTAATCACCATCGACCCACCCATCCAACCAATATGACCCGGTCGGCGAAAGTCGACCCAAGAAGAAAGTCAACTTAGCGGTTTAAATAGCAGGTTACATAGCGGTTATTCCATAGCGCCATTTCTCATGAACAAACACAATGGTTCAAGAGCCTTTTCGGTTTCTATATATTGTGCTGATTATGTAAGAACATGATGATGACAAAGTTAATATAAACATTATTTTTACTTCGTTTATACATTGCTTATTTTGGTACACTTGTGATTTACGTTAAAACCATTGATCCGTATAACTTGAGGGCCAACAATTGGTATCGGGCGGTTTGGTTTCATTAACCAAAATCATCACTTACCACGTTTACCGTTTATTCGAATCAAAACAAAAGGCAAAACCGGTTTGAAATTTTTTCCGGAAATCGAAGAACACAAAAGAATCCAAGGCGTCATTTTCTTTTAGCGTTCCAAACCTTTGTCATAGCAGTATAATCACAAAGTGATTACTCGCAACCCGGCAACAACAAAAAAAACAATTAGCAAAAAAAATTATTTTAATCAAAACATTTTTCACCTTTACCCAATCCTTTTAGGATCACGAAAGCGAAAAGAAATCGTTTTGTTTGATTCAATCAAAATAAACGAGTGTCATCAATTAGGGCATATAAAGAGATACGAATTAGAACAAACACATCTGTTCTTATAAGGAATCAAGCCCAGAAGAATCAATTGAGACCCAATCGATTCATTTGCAATACTCCAATCATAATACTTCTCACGGAATAGAAAAGCCCCAAATCAACCGAAACCCTAGTTTCAAATTGAAGGGATAAAAGGGTTCGCGAAGAACACCCATCACCGGAGAAGGAAGAGACGGTAGAAACACAGCCAAAAGGCGGTTAACCATCACAGGTTGGAGAAGGAGAAAAGGCAGACTTCTTCCCAAGTGAGAGAGAGGCGAAAGTCTTATCTCACACACACAAAAAAGACGCGTTATTTTTTATCCCAGCGAGATAAAGCCAAAAGATATAAAAGGCACGCATACAAGTTGAGGGCCACACAAAGGAAAAGGATCATTTTATTTAATAGGGCATGGGTTAGACCATCAACCCTCAGGTTCCAAAATTACAAACACCACTTTTTTTACTTTATATATTATCGTTGATATATATTGTTTTTATTTTGATAAGCTACTTTAAATTTAGAATCTTATCATTTTAATAGTATATTAACCTAGTGACTACCTTTGTAGTATCTTGATTAGGAATAATTTATAAGGAGTAATTAACCTTAGGTTGTTCATTGATTGAATCTTATAATCTCAAGGATAGTTTAAAAAAAAAAAAAAAAAAAAAAAAAAAAAAACTATACCTAGAAAGTTTTACACCCATAAGGAAGTTAAAACATTACGAGCTCATTTTTTAGAATTTTCGAAACACATTTAGTGTTAAAATTCTTTTGGAGATTTATTGTCATTATCTATTAAGATATGGCGAAAGATAGTGGAAAAGAATCTAGTACTAACACTGCGAATAGTACACCCCAATTTCAATGCCCGATCCTAAAGCCCTGAATTACTCATTATGGGCAATTCGAGATGCAAATCATTCTCGGCGAATGGTTTATGGGAAACAATTGAGTCGTTGAAGCGACTCAACCAACAAGAAAAAGGATAAAGCGCTATTGCTTTCCTTTACCAAGCCTTACCGAAGAACAATTACTTCAAATAACAAAGCACAAAACCGCGAAGGACATTTGGAATGCTTTGAAAACTAGACACGTTGGCGAAGGCGAGTTAAACAAGCAGATTACAAACACTCAAATCTAATTTTGAGATGTTATATATGAAGGAAAGGCGAAACTATCGACACCTTCACCACAAAACTCACAACACTCGTAAACAAAGCCGCTAGTCTAGGACACACAATAGAAGATGACACATTAGTTCGGAAATTACTAAATGTTGTACCCGAAAGGTATTTGCAAATAGTCGCATCTATAGAACAATATTCCGATCTAACTAAAATGACACTAGAAGAAGCAATTGGAATACTTAAGACCTACGAAGAAAGGATTAAGTTTAAGAAAGGAAAACAGGTGGACAATCAAGAAAAACTGATGTTCACAAAACACGACAATAGAGGTAAAAACTTCAGAGGACGTGGACGTGGAAAATACAAAGGATGGCGAAACCACGATAAAAACAACCACGAGAAGAAGGATGGAGAAAATTCTCACAATCACTTCAACAAACAGAATATTGAGTTTAGAAAAGTTAAATGTTACAAGTGCAATAAAACTTGTCATTATGCATCTAAGTGTTATGCAAAACCAAACACTAGTATGCAATCTAATCTTGTCGATGAGGACTTAGAACCTACCTTATTAATGGCAATATTAGAAGACCATGTAACGAAACTAGAAGATCAAAGGTCTCGCTACGAAGAAGATGTAGGATATAAAGGCAAGTGTTGATAGTCAATGGTATTTAGACAATGGAGCTAGCAACCATATGGTAGGATAAGAGAACACTTCAAGGAACTAGATGAGAACGTTAGTGGAAAAGTAAGATTCGGAGATGGATCTCATGTAGAGATTAAAGGAAAAGGTTCAATCCTATTAGAATGTGAAGGCGAGAAACAAAGAATCATATCTTAAGTCTATTACATTCCTAGCTTGAAAAACAATTTATTGAGCCTTGGACAATTTACGAAATAGGTTGTAAAGTTGTAATGAGCGACGATGAACTACGACTTTATGACATGGACAACAAAATCTTCTTGAAAGTCACAAGACAAAGAAACCGTCTATACAAAGCAAGTGCGAAGATAGGCACTTTGTTTGCTTATTGGCAAACTTAAGTGACAACACTTGGTTATGGCGGCGCACGATTAGGACACCTCGACTTTGAATCATTAAAATCTATGACTCAAAGGGAGTTAGTTCATGGAATACGCCATTAAGCATACAACACAAATTTGTGATGTTTGTTTAGTTGGTAAACACGATGAAACACCATTTCCCAAGAAAGCGAAAACTAGATCAACATCACCTTAGATTTAGTTTATGGAGATTTATGTGGACCAATCACTTTCCACCAACACCATACGGAAAGAAATATATATTCTTGTTAGTAGATGACTACTCAAGATATATGTGGTATATTCCTAAACACGAAAGATCAAGCGTTTGATACTTTAAAGGAATACAAAGAAACAATAGAGAAGGAGCTAAGGACAACATTGAAAATGTTGAGAAGCGATCGTGGAGGAGAATTCACATCTAACGAATTCATTAAATATTGCAAAGAAAGCGGCATAGCCGGCTGCAACGCACCTTACTCACACAACAAAATGGAGTAGTTGAGCGAAGGAATAGGACAATTATGTCTACAACGAGATGCATGATGAAAGCAACCAACATGCCACAAAACTTTTGAAATTTGTTAGACACGCAATATATATTCTAAACAGCGTTCCAACGAGAGCCTTAGAAGACATTACTCCATACGAAGCTATCAAGAAAAGAAAGCCAAACCTAGAAACTTTAAAAGTTTTTGGCTGCATAGCTTATGCAAAGGTACCATCACAACATCTAACAAAGTTAGATGATAGAAGCAACAAAATGGTATACTTAGGAAGCGAACAAGGATCGAAAGCTTATAGACTATTTGATCCAACAACACAAAGGATATGTGTTAGTAGAGATGTGAAGTTTAAAGAGGATGAAACATGGGATTGGAAGGATTACTTGAATGAACACACCAACGATGAACCAGAATGGTTTGACTTCAAAGTCGAAAACCTTGAAGCCACAAATGAACATCAAGAAAACGAAATCAAACCAGATGAAGAAGACTATGATATCCACCGCAAATGATGATCATGAATATGAAACATCAACAATGACTCACCCTCACAAGCACTTGCGCACCATCTACAATTTCATCAAGAATAAATACTTTCATTACACTACTACCTCAAGACATTCAACCAATCAAAGTAGCTCAATTGCAACCCGAAATTTACATCCAAACTTTGATCACACATTACAAGGTTTTAGAGCGTTGAATGACTTATATGAAAACAGAGGAAGTTTTACGAGCATTTGTTACTAGTGAAGATGAACCCAAAATTACAAGGAAGCATCAAGCGATCACAAATGGATCGAAGCAATGAAGGTCGAATTAGATTCCATTAATAGAAATAATACATGGAAACTAACCACACTACCAAAAGGACATAAAGCCATTGGTTTAAAGTGGGTATTCAAGACCAAGAAAGATGCTAATGAAAATATAGTCAAGCATAAAGCAAGGCGGTAGCAAAGGCTACATCTGAGAGCATGGCATAGACTTTGAAGAAGTCTTTGCACTGTAACAAGAATGGAATCGGTCCGTTTACTATTAGCCATAGCTGCTAATAACAAATGGGAAGTACATCACCTCGACGTCAAATCGCATTTACGCATGGAGACTTAAAAGAAGAAGTGTATGTTACACAACCGAAGGATTTATAGAAGAAAATGGAAAAGTCTACAGATTGATAAAAGCTCTATACGGTCTAAGACAAGCACCACGTGCATGGAACATAAAGTTAGACAATACCTTGAAGTCCTTAGATTTCAAGAAATGCGCTTTGGAACAAGCTGTGTACACAAAGAAGTCAAAAGACTCATTACTTCTAGTAGGGTCTATGTGGATGATCTAATCATCAACGGCACACAAAGGAAGAAATAGACAAGTTCAAAACTCAAATGGAAGAAAAATTCGAGATGAGTGACCTAGGATTACTATCCTACTACTTAGGAATTGAAGTCGCACAAACAAAGGTGACATATCAATAAAGCAATCCGCCACGCAAGCAAGATCCTAAAGGAAGTTGGAATGCTAGATCAAGCGAAACTTTAATACCTATGGATCCGAGAACAAGACTAACAAAGAACACCGATGAAACAACGGTCAACTCAATGAATATAGAAGCTTGATTGGATGCGTGCGATATTTGCTACATACAAGACCCGACTTAAGTTATTCGTTTGATTACTTAGTGGTTTTATGCAAGAACCAAAAACACCACATGAAAGCTATAAGGCAAGTACTACGCTATGTTAAAGGAACAAAAATTATGGAATCACCTACAAGCACAGCGGAGGAAACCGGATACAAGGTTATAGTGACGAGTGACTCTGGTCAACACTCGAAGAAGGCAAGGCACTCTTGGAATTATCTTCTACTACGGTGAATCATCAATCGGTGGAGTGCGCAAAAGCAATCCACGGTAGCTCTATCATCATGTGAGTGAATTTATTCCGACCACGGCGTGACAACACAAGCATTATGGTTAAAGAGATTACTTAGCAAGCTACGCTTCACGCGAAAGAAAAGGTTACAATGGTTGGTTGACAACAAGTCCGCCATTGAACTAATGAAGAATCCCCGTATTTCACGGAAGAAGTAAACACATCGATATTAAATACCACTTTATAGAGAATCGCGTCGAAGACAAGATCTACAAATCGAATTCATAAGTGGAGAATTTCGAGAAGGCGACATCTTGACAAAGGCATTACCAAAGATCGATTCCTCACCATGAGACAACTAATTGGGTCAAAGATCGCAACAAGGCGATTGTGATTAAGGGGAGAATTTTGGGTAATCACCATCGACCCACCCATCACAACCAATATGACCCGGTCAGCGAAAGTCAACCCAAGAAGAAAAGTCAATTTAGCGGTTTAAAAGCAGTTACATGACGGTTATTCCATAGCGCCATTTCTCATGAACCAAACACAATGGTTCAAGAGACACCTTTCGGTTTCTATATATTATGCGATTATGTAAGAACAAGATGATGACAAAGTTAATATAAACATTATTTTACTTAGTTTATACATTGCTTATTTTGGTACACTTGTGATTTCGTTAAAACCATTGATCCGTATAACTTGAGGCCAACATATTATTTACGACTTGGACACGTAGGTATTTCTCAGTTTCAGTTGAAATAATTTACTAAAAGTTATTTTCACGTAAATGTGTATAGGTTTTGTAGCAAGCGTATTATTTACGACTTGGACGCGTGCGTGTTTCTACCTCATCCTGTTATATTGTGATTATTATATAATTACCCGTTCTCTACTTTCTTTTCAGTTGGTGAATACCGGGAAAAAATGCAATAGCCAAGGCTTGGTATTGGAAAAGATATGCAATGGTAATGTTATATTGTGATTGTTATATAATTAGCGAGTCTTACTTATTGTTTACGGGTTTCAGTATCAAGTGATACCAATTAAAGGCAAACATGTGAATGGTAATGTTTTGTGTTTTTAGGAAGCAAGCCATATAGCTGATAAAGCAGCTGGTGTAGCTGGCATGGATGATGGATGACACGGTTAACAAAGGCGAGGCTGCAACTGGCCACGAGGCTAATTAGGAAGCAACAATCCTTTAATTTGCACAAGGTAATTTGTCGCTTAAAAATATCGCCTTAAGCAAGTGCGCAACAATTTTTTTTTTTTTACCTTAAGCGATTCATTATATGGGTAATGTGATTTTGCTGAATCTATAGTATAAAAAGATGCTGAAGAGGGAGAAGCTGAAACGTGACCATTTGAAGGACATAAGCACGCATGCATCATCAATGAAACATTGTGCTCTTCTTTGCGTCAGCATGTGGGTGCTACACACCGGGTTGAACCAGGTAAAGTTCATCAATAAGGCCATTGAATTCAAAGTATGTTTGCCTAATACGATTATTATTGGGTTATGCGGGTTTGGTTTATGGAAAAAAATTTGAGTAAACCATTCGTTTGATGGTTCGAATTGAGTTCATCTTTATTTGGTGAGGCATACCCGACACTCAAATAGAGAAGCTTTCATGAAAAAAGTAAGTTATCATAATGTTATATGAATACCACATATATAAGTTTGATTATCCGAACAATTAGATACATATTAATTTATCCAAATAGTATCGTTTGAACAGGCATAAATGACTATATATTACCAGCAAAAATGTACCGCAAACTGTTTGGGATCAGGCCAAGCAATTTTAGAAAACTTTTAACAGCAATGATGATTGATCATAATTGTTACAGGTTACTTTACGTCACCTTTAGATATACACTTTTTCGGATTATTCTTAATTGAATGAAATTAATTGTACGTTCCAAAAGAATAAAGTAGCCACAAAGGTTTTAACTTTTTAACTTTTTTTCTATATAATTTGTAGGTGTTTTTGGGTTTTAATTTGTATTTTGGTTGTTTTTTGCAGGTTGATGCGGAGTTACCTGAACTTATGGTCAGATTAATATTTTCTGTTTTGTCTTGGATTATTTGTTTAGTTGTTAGTGAGGTCTAGCTTGAACTGAATACCCGTATAAGTTTTAGGATGTCTAAATTGTTATTTTATTATTATTATGTTTTTATCTTAATTTATGGGATGAAACCCTTGGGTTCATGGACTCCTTTGCCAATGGTTTTACACGCAATTTATGTAACTTTTACAAGCTAAAGTCGCTAGCTATGGCGGTGGTTGGTATAGGCGTGTAACATCGAATGTTGGTCCACAATGAGGTGATTTATCCTTTTAATTTGCTCGAATTGGAGATCTTACCAATATGTTATTAGATCGGTCGTCCTTTCTTCAATGTTATTCTGAATAAATATTAAGTGCCCATGCTTAAGCAGCGGTTCGAAACAATCCTTGTTGATTATAAATTTATATGGATGTTAAACAATGTAAATTTCTCTTGTAATAGAATGTTTTTAACGAAATACCTTACTTGATGGATGAATATGGGTTTAGCTACCAATGTACCACGTATTTCGTATGATCGATACAAAGCAAAATCTTTAACGTGCTGCATATAGATATTAAAATAGAACATAAATTGTCAAAGCAATGATTCAAGCACATTCAAATATGTGACAAAAAGATATACACCTATTTTATATAATCGGTTACAATATAATGATGCATTGTTACCTTAATATAGATGAATATTATAAAATCTTGAAATCCTCTAGCTCTTGTTGAAAGCATTTATGGTGTGTTTAATGTTTTTAAAAGCAATAGTGGGCATCTCAATCCTTTTAAAGGTAATTGGTTGCAAATTTCCGAAAATGAAGATATGCTACGTTGGAAGCAGATTCAAAATGCATAAGATCATTAACAGGTTTTTAAGTAAATAACAGGTCTCTATAAATGAAATATAATTAAAACCAATTTTTTTAAAAACCCGGTGTCTTTACTACTTTTCTAAGACCGGTCTTCTTTGTAGAACCAGTCCTTCTTCATTTTTATAATAAAGAGACTGGTTATTCTATGACAACCGGTTTTTAAAATTTTCCATACCCCTTATTTTTTACAATAGGAACTGGTTTTTATATAACCGGTTTCTATTAGGGGATGTTTATGTGCTTTTTTGTAGTAGTGACAATTCATCGGTAGTAAATTATTTTTCATAAACAGCATATATAGAGCTAGTAGTAGTTGAAGACTTTGACGTGATCATTTCAGGTAAGTCACCAGAATTAAACGTTTTGTTTAATAAATTCTTAAATAGAAAAATCAAATCTCGCCCGATCCGATTTAATTGTCGTGAGAGAGAAATCACGCAGTTTAATAAAAGCGGGGTAGTTTAATTTTCAACCACACGAATAGAATATTCATCTTTAGATTCTACAATTTTTCTTAAAAATGAAAAGTGGACAATCTTTTTGAGACATCAAAATGAAAAATATGAGCAATTAAATTGAGGCGGAGAGAATAACAAGTATTATATTCGAGACCTAATTAAACAATTCACAGCTCACTTCCACCACCACCATGATTAAGTTTTCAATTATGTAAGGTTCAATCAGACAGATCCCATGTTTCAAAGTTTTGTCTCTTCCTATATTCAAGTTGACTTCTTTAGTTTTAGTTTTAGGTCAAGTGCATATACACTTCTACAGGAAAAAAATCAAACTATAAGATGGCAAAATAATAGTTATTGATTATTGCTACTTGTATCTTCCTATATTCCCTGTTTACTTATCTCTGTAGACACATTAAAATATGACATGTGTTTTCCACTTATAATCTCTTCTCTTGTAAGCCTTCAATTTTTTCGCTTGCTATAATTTTGTAAGTCGGATTTCTCATAATTCGTATATGTTAAAGAAAGTATATATGTTGTTATTTTTACCCCTAAACCCTATGTATTTTCATTTTAAGGTTTATATCATAAAATAGCAACGTGTTTTTTCAATGTACCCGGTTGATAAGCGGACTAAAAAGCGGTCGACAAAATTATGTAGAGTTTTGATTAAAGGTAAATATATTACTCCAAAAAGCGTTTAAGTACAAACAAGATAGGTGAATCTCATATCTCGGCCGCGTTACGTAAGCGAAAAAGGTTACATAACAAGATACTTTATATTCTCTAAATAAGAAAATAAGCCTTCTCGAAAGATATCATTAGACTCATATGAAAACAAAATTATTTCCTACAAAGACCACGGAGCTTGACACCATATGTGTCATAAGAGCATCAAATTCTACGGAAGATCGTAGACACTTATCGCATAGTCATCATAATCATAGTCATCATTGTTAATACAAATAAATCGTAAAAATGTTTATTCATATTTAGCGATCTCTTTGTGTTTTGTTGATAACAAATATAAAGTTATCATAAGTAAAATTATAAGGATACAGTTATTTTTGTAAAGCATTTACATATATAGTCATTTAACATAAATTGTTGTAATAATTTATTTGTTGTAATAATTTATTAGGATGAGTAAAATCATAACCAATGACCGAGACCCATGGAGCAAATCCATAACCCGTGGAGCTAACCCATGACCCATTGACTAGATGCATTGCATCTTCTAGATACATTGTATCTATTTGGATACCATGATCCAAGTCCATGACCCATGACCCATAACCCAAATAGGAGGCGTCCTACGGATCCCCAGTTTGGCTGACGGATCCTCGTGTAAGGGATCCGTGGGATCCTCATGTAAAGGGATCCGTGGGATCAGGAGAAACGATGAGTGAAGACAATTGAATAAATATCATACTAAGGATCCAACTATTGTTATGAAGACAATTCTACCCCAAACGAATAGCTCTAATGCTGGTAATCTTGATATTTGATCATGTCTTTCAAGTAAAATCTGCTTCATTCGAATCACCTCTAGGTAAACTTATTAACTCGTAATTTTACTTATTTTGTATCCACTTTCTTAAATTTGCTTTCTATTTGAAACCTAATAGACGAATTCAGTTGAAGCTTAATAGATTTTTTCTTAAAGGTCAGTCAGTATCTTTGGTGCGAATAACCCTAGAGTGGCCGCATCAACTTTAAAAAAAATAAAAATAATAATAATAAAAAAAAAAACGATTGACTAATCAAGAAAAATATTAATGACTCTAGTTACTATACCAATTCAAAGAAAGCATTAAAAGTTCGATAAAAGTTTTTTTTTGGGTAAAGGGTTTCCCCGGTAAATATATTATTCCAAAATATATTTAAGTACAAAAGATATGAGTGAAGTCCCATATCTCAGCCCGTTACATAGGCGGTAAAGCTAACATAACAAGACTCTTCCTATCCTTAGAACAGTAAAACAACCACCACTCACTAGATTACATTTGACACAAAACCAAGCATAACCTAACGTCTAGATTGCTTACTATTCGACCTTGGAGCTTGATATCATACATGTGAGAAAAAGCATCGAATTGCCACGGTAAATCATAGATCGATCGCATAATCATCATAATAATCTTCAAGCTCATGATCGCCGCCATTAGATCACGAGAAATTTAGCCATAGGATTATCCATTCAAGCACCTCCTCATCATCAACGTCGGAAACAATCACATCCCCACTTTAGAGAATGGGTTACCCGCCATAGAATACGGAGGAATAAGAACTAGGCTTAGTAGCGGTATCATGCGTCTTTTCTTTCAAATCAACCTTTTAAGAGGTTTACCATCATCATCCACAAGAGTAACCTTCCCTCAATAATTAGCTTTTCAAGCTCCTCGATTTTCCAACAATAAGAGTAGTACTAGTGCTACCATTTTCACCATAGCGAGCTACCGTCATTGGTCAAGTCAACAATATCACTAGGAATATCGACCTCATAAGTATCAACCATATTAAGAGCATCAAGCGGTTTGATGTAGCAATATTCGATCCACTTGTACTAGCCACTTTAGTAATCTTCTTATTTGTAGCATCCGACTGTGACCTGGTGATCACATGCTTCTTATTTTTAGAAGGGCTAAAGTTAGCCCTTTACCCACCTCAATATCCGCAGCGCCTTCCTTTGAGGCATTTGGAACCCATCATTCTTTTGTGCTTGATGTTTAGGTCAACGAGCTACGTTTGGGACATTGTGTCTCATCATTGCCAAACCATACAAACACCACAACGGTGGTTTCACTCATATTCCACTACGACCGTATGCAATACCTCCCCGCCCATCGACTTGGCACAACAATAACCATTGTCCCTTAGCTCCGATGCGCTTGATGTCAATCAAAGCTCAAGAATAATCAAGCGCCCCATGTTGCCAAATACATAGAGCTCGTGTATGCATCAAGCATAATAGGGTCTGAGGGTTGGTAGCCATGGCTTTCAATCCATCTTGATAAAAGCGACAATATGAATATCATGTAGTTTCACCCGACGGGGATCGAACCCAAATATATATGATATCCACGTTAAAATAAATTTGAACCAATTAATTAGTCGGTGTCGACATAACTTTATATGGTTTAAATTTTCAAAGACTAGTTCACTTATTTGTTTTAGGGTTTCATATTATTACACTGACGAATGATACTAAATTTAATTTCAGGAGATATATATTTCGATTGAAAGCGGAATGCTAAAAGCTTCAAAACCGCCACGGCGCCTAAACTTAGCCAAGGTCCACACTATAAGTTCTTGATCCACCACCGCCATCACCACCACAGTCCTTACCCGTACCATAACATATCCAAATTTTAAATGCGGTACTAAGGGTGGAAATGGTAGCACTAGTACTACTCTATTGTTGGAAAAATTGAGGAACTTGAAAAGCTAATTATTGAGGGAAAGTTACTCTTGTGGATGATGATGGTAAACCTCTTAAAGGTTGATTTGAAAGAAAAGGCGCATGATCTGACTACTAAGCCTAGTTCGTCTTCTCTTACGTATTCTATGGTGGGTAACCCATTCTCTAAAGTGGGATGTGATTGTTTACGGCGGTGATGATGAGGAGGTGCTTGAGTCGGATAATCCTATGGCTAAATTTATCGCATCAAAAGGCGGTCATGAGCTTGAAGATTATTATGATGATTATGCGGATCGGTCTATGATTTACGAGGCAATTGGATGCTTTTACGACATGTATGATATCAAGCTCCAAGGTCGTGGTAGTAAGCAATCTAGGCGTTAGGTTATGCTTGGTTTTGTGTCAAATGTAATCTAGTGGTTAGTGGTTGTTTCTTGTTTTAAGGATAGGAAGTGTCTTGTTATTTTAGCTTTACCGCCTATGTAGTAGTGAGATATGAGACTTAACTTATATCCTTTGTACTTAAATATTTTTGGAGTAATATATTTACCGGAAACCCTTTACCAAAAAAGTTTTCACCACCACCGCGCAAAGCTAAGCAAACCTAGAAATTTCCGTATATTTTTTCTCCACCACCATCACCACCTCCTCCACGTCGGCATCATAGCTTACTGCTGGCACTGTGAAGAAACCACCTCTGACTGCGACCTCCCACGACCACCGCTTGGCATACTTAATAACTTAAAGCTACTTAATAACTTAAAGCTCGTATGCACTTCTTTATCTTTGTTTCTTTAGTAAAATAATACAAGCATGTAAAGTTTTATTAATAGAAGTGAATAAATTATTTATTTATAATTTCCATAATTTATGTACGCAGTTTTTTTTAAATGGTGAAGGAAACACTACTCAATGTTAAACTTCTAAAGAATTACACCATCTGCTAACACAATAATAGGTTTCGTGAATTAGTCGGTCAAAAAGTTAGAAACCATAATTGCAAAAGAAAGAAAAAAAAAAGATGTGATTTGCATGCTTAGTCATTCAAGTATATCCGTCTTCGTGTATGTTTATAACGTAATGCTTGTGATGTCGAAAATGCTAATTTTAGCGAATAATATATCGGATCACGGTTGGCTATTAAGGTTCGACTAAGTGATCTTTTAAGTTCGAGTTATCATCTATGTTGTTCTTACTTTACAATTTTTCGTTTTGTAGTTTTAAACAATGAGTTATGCTATTTATACCTATACAAACTAAATATAAAGCACCATATCGTCACGGCATCTGATTGCGTTAAGTATTTTCTCTACAAATTCCAGCGATCAATTTTTAAATCAATGGATCAATTATTAGGTTCGTTTGTAACGTATTTAGTAGGTCTAACAATCGTTTTTTAAACAATTCATCGACGGTAAATTATTTTTCATAGACAGCATATAAAGCTAGTAGTAGAAGACTTTGACATAATCATTTCAGGTAAGTCAACACAATTAAACGTTTTGTTTAATAAATTCCTAAATATTTGATTCGAGATCTAACCATTCACAGCTCACTTTCACCACCACCATGATTGAGTTTTCAATATTTAAGGTTCAATCAGACAGATCCCATGTTTCATAATTTTGTCTCTTCCTATATTTAAGTTGACTTCTTTAGTTTTAGTTTTAGGTCAAGTACATACACTTCTACAGGAAAAAATCAAACTACTGAGGCGTTTGGTTGAGGTAATTTTAAATTAAAAAATTTAAATTCTTGAGAATTTAAAATTAGAATTTAAATCATTCGCGTGTTTGGTTGTGAGAAATTTATAAATATATTTTTATTTTTTAATTTAAATTTCATAAAATATAGAATAAAAGCCATAAAATAACAACGTGCTTTCTAAAATTTACGGTTGAAACACATACTTTTTATTAACATATACACCCATATCTTTCAAATTTTGTTCCGACTTTACCCATATTGTAATAAAATAATATTATTTAATATATATTATATTTATATCATCGGTCGTATGGGTGAAGTCGGAACAAAAATCAATGCGATGGGTATATATTAATAAAAAAAATAATCGATAAGTCTAAAAATCGTTGTTATTATTATAACTTCTAAAAATATAAAAAGTTACAAAAGGTTTATAAAAATTTATATAAAGGTTTATAAAAATTTATATAAAAGTTTATAAAAATTATAAAAAAAGTTTATAAAAATTTATAAAAAGTTTATAAAATTTTATAAAAATTTATAAAAAAGTTTATAAAAAATTATAAACAATAGTCTATAAAAAATTATAACAAAAGTTTATAAAAATTTATAAATAAAATTTATAAAAATTATAAAAAAGTTTATAAATTTATTTTTTAATAAATATTCTATTTAAAAGTTTATAAAAAACAATAAGAAAAAAGTTTATAATTTTTTTTCAAGTAAATTAAAATTCCTTACTTTTGGGCATTCTAATTATCTCCATTTTGATAATTCATGGAATTGTAATTTACTTCAAAATCGCATTTGAGTTACCAAACATGATATTTAAAGGCAATTGAAATGCAAATGCTGAATATCTCCAAATTACCCCAAAACAGCATAGCTAAGATGGCAAAATAATACTTAGTTATTGATTGCTACTTAGAGCATTTACATTGATAACGGAGTTATAAAATAACAAGTAGCGTCGTCGCATCGGTTAACATTTTACATTAACATCCTCAAAAATACCCACATCAATAACATCCCAAGTTAAACTTTAACATTTCATATTTTCAATTTCAACCCTAAATTAAAACAAACACTTCATTTATTAAACTAAACATATCATTAAATTTGAAAACATATTACAATACGAAATTTAAAAAAAAAAAAAAAAAAAAAAAAAATTACAACGAAATAAAAAAAACACTGCTGCAAATTAAGCGTTGCAACAAATTAAAGGTAGCGAGAATACAATCTAGTAGCGAGGTTGCAAGTTATACTTTTTATTAGTTCTTTTTAAATCATTGATCGAGCACGACATACGGATCTTTGCCTTGATGTCGTCATCAAAACTTCAACTCCTCCAACCTTGTTATTGTTTCATATTTTTCTGCTAGGCCCGATCGCGGCTGCGGTGATTTAACGTTTGATCGATACCGTTTGCCATAGTTTCGGTGAAATAAGTTGGCGTGAGCTCGTTCTCACAGTGCTTGCTCCCCAGTGCTTGTCTTGCTCTCGGATCTTGCTTTCTTGGTATACGTTTCTTTCGTAGGGCGTGGTTGTTCATCATGACCAAAACAAAGCCTCGTTTGTTTGGCTTAAGACATCATGGGGTTAAATCAACCGGTTTCGGTGTCCCATTGCTTTGGTTTCCTCGCGATACCATTGCTTTGCCCGTTTCATCACATCCATCTCACCTTCAACGCCGTTGTCCCATTGAGATGATTGAGAGGAATGAGTAGTGGAAGTGTGAAAAAATGGTTTTTAGTTGGGTATTTATAGTGGTAAAAAGGTTTTGATTTTTTAGTAAAACTAGCCGTTAGGGGTGAAAGTGTAAATTTTTTAAACCTAACGGTCTGCTTTTATAGGGTTAAAAGTGTAAATTTTTGATTTTTTTATTTCCACCCTCACAGGCGTTGCCCATTGCGCCCCCAGCGCGGGTCCTCCGTGCTTATAGCGGGCGATGCTTGGCAGTTAAAGGTTCCATAGCGCCGTTATGGCGTTAGCGTTGACGCTCTTCTATCTTCATATATTCCTGTTTACTTATCTCTATATAGACACATTAAAATATGACATGTGTTTTCCACTTAGAGAGAGGAAGTGTGGTGAAGGCTTCACTCTTCATCACCGCTAAGTAAATCGTCACATCGTCATAACAAACCTCCATGAACTAACCACAACTAACTCCCTCTCACTCACAACAAATCTCAACCTCTTCATTTGGGGCCCACCACTACAACTTTATTTTTTCAAATTTCCAAATAAACTAAATTTATTTATTAAAGAAAAAATATATATAATATATTTATAAAAAAAAACCCGTTTTCTTCTTCCTAAAACCACACACACTACACACACTAACACACACTTGGGTAACGGTAAAGAAATCAAAAATTGAGAAACAAATTTAAATGTGTTTGGTTTTGTGGTGTGTCGAATGCTGACTCGTTAAGGTGGCGACGAAGAGATCGATGACAAGCTACGGCGAGCTCACGCCCAGTGTGGCGTGAGCCAAGGCGAAACCCGCGTCGAGCAGCGATTGTGGATGGCGAGCCCACCTCCCTCACTTCTTATAATCTCTTGTCTTGTAAGCCTTCAATTTTTAAACACTATAATTTTGTAAGTCGGTTCTCATAATTCATATATATTAAAGAAAGTATATATGTTGTTA
This sequence comes from Chrysanthemum lavandulifolium, assembly GCA_022545495.1. Classification (NCBI taxonomy): domain Eukaryota; kingdom Viridiplantae; phylum Streptophyta; class Magnoliopsida; order Asterales; family Asteraceae; genus Chrysanthemum; species Chrysanthemum lavandulifolium. Next base: position 34,791,045 of record CM040241.1, on the reverse strand, counting down.
TTTTTACCCCCTAAACCCTATGTATTTTCATTTCTAAGGTTTAGATCATAAAATAGCAACATGTTTTTTTCAATGTACCGATTTGATAAGCATACTAAAAACTGATCGACAGGCTGTAATAGTTTTTTTGATTAAAAGGTCAAACACCCGGTAAATATATTACTCCAAAAAACGTTTAAGTACAAACGAGATAGGTGAATCCCATATCTCAGCTTGTTACATAGGCGGAAAAGCATACATAACAAGATACTTTCTATTCTCTAAACAAGAAAATAAGCCACTACTCAAAAGATAGCATTAGACTCATATGAAAACAAAATTACTTCCTACAAGGACCTTGGAGCTTGACACCATCGTGTCATAAAGAGCATCAAAATTCCACGGAAGATCGTATACACGATCCGCAT